>OY740794.1:3875057-4050057 GCA_963514005.1 Raja brachyura | reverse complement strand
AAGCAACCTGCATAACCATAATCTTGCCTCGACAACAGAACACCACTGATCACCTCTTACATGACCATGACTTTTCTAATTGTATATTGCACTCTATGCACAGGCTTCTTCTCAACGTTTTGTGTGTAATTTATGCTTCATTTACGCTTTTGCATGGTAGTTATGATGTGCCCATGATGCTGCCGCAAGCAAAATGTTCACTGTACCTGTACCTCATTGTACTTGTGCATGTAACAATAAACTCAACTTGACTTGAATCTGGAGAACATTGCCAAGGATAGTGCAGGCTGATTCAATTGTTGTGTGGTGTAGCATAGTGAAGGGCTGGGAGGAATAGCTTTGGTCTGAGGGTGGTGTAGCAGGACTATGGGGGCAAACATGTTGGGCTGGATGGGCTGAATGGCCACAATCCATCAAGTGAGCATTCCGCGAGTCACTATTTCATTGCAGTTTCACATTTCATTGTATGATCCAATTTTCTAAAACCATTGCGATTCCAAAGTTTTTTTAACTCTGTGGTAATAATGTTACTACAGTGCTAAGGTACCTGCTGTTCTGAATGATCATCTATGACATGAGAAAACTAATGCCTGTAGATTGAAGAAGGGTCTCGACCCGAATCTATTCATTTCTCCAGAGATGCTGTCTGACCCGCTGAGTTACTCCAGCTTTTTGTGTCTATCTTCAGTTTAAACAAACATCTGCAGTTCTTTCCTACACATTCTGTAAACTTTGTAAATTAATTATAGAATACAGCATTGCTAATTCACATACATTAACAAATAGAACTTCTAATATAACATGTTAACATAACATGAAAGATTTCCTCAACATTATTTTAGTGGGCATTCCTGTAGGTGCTGAGTGAAGGCTATCAGAATGCTTGACTGTACATTTTACTGAACACATTTTGAAGAAATGCAAAAAATAGGTGGGTAAATATATTGAGAAAGAGAATTTCAGAATGCAGGAAATGGTGACCTGAGGTAACGTGTCAGGAAGCATCGATGAAGAACATGGATAGGTGACGTTTCCAATTGGAACCCTTCTTCAGTCTTATTCATGTACTCTAAAGATGCTGTCTGATCCGGAGTTACTCCAGCATTTTGTGTCTGTCTTTGGTATAAACCAACATCTGCAGTTCCTAGTTATCACATTCTGGCTGTGCTGTGCTAATGGACGCATTGGTGATCATTTTTCAATGTTCAATAGATTCAGGATCAGTTCCTGTGGATTGGAGGATAGCTAATGTTATCCCACTTTTCAAGAAAGGAGTGAGAGAGAAAACGGGGAATTACAGACCAGGTAGCCTGACTTCGGTGGTGGGAAAGATGCTGGAATAAATTATTAAAGGGGTAATAATGGGGCATTTGGATAGCAGTAAAAGGATTAGTCCAAGTCAACATGGATTTATGAAAAGGAAATCATGCTTGACAAATCTTCTGGAATTTTTTGAGGATGTGACAAGTAAAATGGATGAAGGGGTGCCAGTGGATGTAGTGCATCTAGACTTTCAGAAAGCCTTTGAAAAGGTCCCACACGGGAGACTGGTGACTAAAATTTGCGCACATGGTATTGGGGGTAGGGTGTTGACATGGATGGAAAATTGGTTGGCAGACCAGAAGCAAAGAGTAGGGGTAAAGGGGTCCTTTTCAGAATGGCAGGCAGTGGCGAGTGGAGTGCCACAAGGCTCGGTGTTGGGGCCGCAACTGTTTACCATATATATTAATGATTTGGAAGAGGAAATTAGGAGCAACACTAGCAAGTTTGCGGATGACACAAAGCTGGGTGGCAGTGTGAACTGTGAAGAGGGTGTTAGGAGGTTGCAGGGTGAACTGGACAGGTTGAGTGAGTGGGCAGATGCGTGGCAGATGCAGTATAATATAGATAAATATGAGGTTATCTACTTTGGCGGCAAAAACAAGGGGGCAGATTATTATCTCAATGGGGTTAGGTTAGGTAAGGGGGAGGTGCAGCGAGACCTGGGTGTCTTTGTACACCAGTCACTGAAAGTTGGCGTGCAGGTACAGCAGGCAGTGAAGAAAGTTAATGGAATGTTGCCTTCATAACACGAGGATTTCAGTACAGGAGTAAAGAGGTTCTTCTGTTCTGGTAAGATCACATCTGGAGTATTGTGTACAGTTTTGGTCTTCTAATTTGAGGAAGAACATCCTTGTGATTGAGGCAGTGTAGCGTAGGTTCACGAGATTCATCCCTGGGATGGCGGGACTGTCATATGAGGAAAGATTGAAAAGACTATGCTTATATTCACTGGAGTTTAGAAAGATGAGGGGAGATCTGATAGGAACTTATAAAAGGACTGGACAAGCTAGATGCAAGAAAAATGTTCCCAATGTTGGGCGAGTCCAGAACCAGAGACCGCAGTCTTAGAATATAGGGGAGGCCATTTAAGACTGAGGTGAGAAAAAACTTTTTCACCCAGAGTTGTGAATTTGTGGAATTCCCTGCCACAGAGGGCAGTGGAGGCCAAATCACTGGATGGATTTAAGAGAGAGTTAGATCGAGCTCTAGGGGCTAGTGGAGTCAAGGATATGGGGAGAAGGCAGGCACGGGTTATTGATAGGGGACGATCAGCCATGATCATAATGAATGGCGGTGCTGGCTCGAAGGGCCTCCTCCTGCACCTATTGTCTATGCAATGATGATGTGACAGGGACCGATAAGTGGAGGGGACATGAAGAATGTAGATGTGGAGTATCATCCATATATCCCTATTCAGGTAATAATTGAACTTATGATGAGATTCTAAATGTATTTGCTGTATTTTGCATCATTAAATTTGTTCATGTTCACAGATTTCCGTGAGAATTTTTTTTCTTTTGAAACCAAATGGCAATTTTACCTCCAACAGCGAGGGATTGAGAAGGATGGAAGTGACAAGGCAATTTTCCCCAAAACCTACAATATAGAAGAACAAAACAAGGTAATATCTGGGTGAAAAGGTGGCTAGTAATAAGAAAGTATCCATCGTTAATATCAAAATTAATTGAATGCACCTGCATACCTACATATAACTTTGAGAATATACTTTGATAATTGCAAACTACCTTTTACATCACTCACATTACCTTTCACATTATCGTAGCTCAAAGTATCCTTCCTAATCATCATAATATTAATTTCTGTACGTAGTCATATTTAACTTTGTATTCTTAAGGGCCTGTCCCACCAGCATGCAACTCTATGCGATTAGCGCGACCTAACATGGTCGCTTGAGCCGTCCGGCGTCGCGGGGCCGGTCCCACTTCGATCCGTGCGGAATTGTGCGGAGTTCGTCCCGACACCGCGCGGGGCTCCGAGAAACCGACTATGTCCAAAAATTCCGCACGGCAACGGCTTGTCGGCTCGCAGTCGCCTCGACATTTACACACCGCCCGGACATCGTGCCTCCGTGAACCTATTTGTAAGTGCCTCCGTGACCCTCTATGTGTGTGGCTCCGTGGCCCTGTGTGTGTGTGTGTGCGCCTCGGTGCCCCTCTCTGTGTGCCCCTCTCTGTGTGCCCCTCTAAGTCCTGGCGAACTTACCTTGGACTTGCTCCAGTTCGCCTCACTTTGCGCCGCGTTGCGCCACTCACCCAACCTCCGCGCGGCCCCTGCTGCCGGTTTAGTTGCGCTTGCCGCATGCAGGCGCATGCTGGTGGGAACGCCCTGTACAGGGGATCACCCGACCTCCGCGTGGCCCCCGCTGCCGGTTTGATTGCGCTCATCGCATAGAGTTGCATGCTTGTAGGACAGGCCCTTTACAGTGCTACTATCGTATTAAAACGTCAAATCTAGTATATTATCAGAATTATGTGAAGCATCCGAAGATATCTTGAATGGATGTAATATACACAAAGATATTTTATGTTTTCTATCTTGCGTGACATTATTGAATTTTGCTAGGGATAGGTTAAAACAAGTATTCATTTGTAACTCGTGTAAAATGAAGATGTTCACCAAGCAGAAGGCTTGTAAAAGGGTTTCTAGAATTTTGAAGGCAGCACGGGGCTGCAGTGGTGGAGTTGCGGTGGAGTCTTGCAGTGGCAGAGATTTGATCCTGACTACGGGTGTACGGAGTTAGTATGTTCTCCCTGTGACTGCTCCGGGTGCTCCAGGTTCCTCCTACATTCCAAAGATGAACAGGTTTGTAGGTTAATTGGCTTCGGTAAGAATTGAAAATTGTCCCTAGTGTGTAGGGTAGTGCTGGTGTACGGGGATCGTTGGTCGCCACCGGTTTCTGCGCTGTATCTCTAAACTAAACAATATAAAACAAACAAAAGGGTTACACAAAAAGCTGGAGAAACTCAGCGGGTGCAGCAGCATCTAAGGGGCGAACGAGATAGGCGACGTTTCGGGTCGAGACCCTTCTTCAGACTGGTCAGGGATCAGGGAAACGAGAGATATAGACGGTGATGTGGAGAGATAAAGAACAATGAATGAAAGATATGCAAAAAAGTATCGATGATAAAGGAAACAGGCCATTGTAAGCTGTTTGTAAGGTGAAAATGAGAAGCTAGTGCGACTTGGGTGGGGAAGAGATAGAGAGAGAAGGAATGCCAGGGCCCGAGGGCTGAGGGAGAGGTGGGAAGGGGAGGAGGCAGCCTGGGTTAACAGAATTGAGAAAATTCAATGTTTAAGCCCAGAGGATGCAGACTCCCCAAGTGGAATATGAGGTGCTGTTCCTCCAACTTGCGGTGTTGCTCACTCTGGCCGTGGAGGAGGCCCAGGACCGAGAGGTCGGATACGGAATGGGAGGGGGAGTTGAAGTGCTGAGCCACCGGGAGGTCGGGTTGGTTATTGTGGACCGAGCGGAGGTGTTCGGCGAAACAAAACAAAAAATCTTTTGTAAATGATAAATCCTCTTATTGTGTATTGTTAGTGGGTTGAAAGGATGTAGCAAGGATATAGGCATACAAAACCACCTACAAAGTCATTATATACCAGTGTAGGCATAAAATGAAGATAAATTTAAAAAATCTGTAGGATGAAGGTTGGAATTATTGTATATAATATACAAAACGATTCATTTTTGAGAAAGTAGTAGCAACATTAATAACTATTACAGTTCAATTTTATATTTCAATAAGTAAATAACAGGGCTTTGTCAAAAAATCTGAATTTTTTATTAATCGGCTCCATGTAGAAAAAGTGAACAGTGTAAATATAAGCCCCAATTAAACCTATTTAGTATAGAAGCAAAGAAAGCTAAAAAGCCCAAAGTATATAATTATAGAATTATTTTGTAATATCATAACTTGGGTTTACAAACTAATTTGTGATAATTATCTCTGAGCTAAGTGAATATTTGACGTATCAAATATCTGAACTCTCATTTGATACTTACGAAGGAATCTTAATCCTCCGATTTATGATTTTCATCAATCTTTTCTTTTCGCTTAAGTGAAGCACTCTTTGGACTTGCAATTCAGGAAACTAAATCTATGTGTTTCACCCGAGGCATTGCTGAGGCAATTCTCAGGTACCTAGTTAGTCATAGTGTAATATTATGTTTATTGATTTCCACAATGCTAGAACTAGAAAATATCTCCATCACAAGAACATGAAAACCTATAAGGTAACAAGTTGGTGGATAAATAAGATGATGGATAAATTATTTCACATAGTTGTGCCTGGTCATTTGCATCATGCCTGATATCTCTTAACAGAAGATGTTATGGTTTGTATCCATAGTACTTGCAGCTGCCATTGTCATAAATATAAATGTCAGCATTTACAAACACAACATTAGTTTCTTTTCATAAAACCTTGTTCCTGGCCGTGATTTACTCTATTTAATGGAATGTAAAACTAAAATACAACACCTTTAAACAAAAGATCTAAAAATCCATTTTCAATTAAAAAAAACCAATGCAGAGTGTTTTAACATAGTAAACATTACAGCATTATATTAGATTGGAGGAAAACATAAAGGCTGCTGAAGGAGTATATAGAGAGGAAGTTTTTGGTCAATTCATCAAAGGGAGCCAAAGTGAAATGAGACGGTATTGTGGCTATTAGTGAGTGCCTTGTACTATATCAGCAAACCTAGACCACCAGGAGGGATGGATACACAGGAACAGCATTGAGGGAGGAGCACGCAACCAGACTGCGTCACAGTCACTTATTCAAGCTATTCTGCCAGCATCTCACAAACCTGCAACCTTAGCTTAGTTTATTATTGTCACATGTACCAGGGTACAGTGACAAGCTTGTTTGCTGTGAGCTATCCAATCAACGAAATTACTATATATAAATTGCAATCAAGTTGTCCATTGTGTAGAGATACAGGATAATGTTAGTGCAGATAAAGTCCAGCAAAATACGATAAAAGCTAGTCTGAGGGTCCCCAATGAGGTAGATAGTAGTTCAGGACTGCTCTCTAGTTGTAGTAGAATGGTTCAGTTGCCTCACAACAGCTGGGAAGAAACTGTCCCTGAATCTGGAGGTGTGCGTTTTCACACTTCATACTTCTTGCCTTATGGGAGAGGGGAGACGAGGGAGAGACTGGGGTGAGCGTTGTCCTGGATTATGCTGCTGGCCTTCATACGAAAGACCTCCATAAAATGTTTCCATGTCTGAGGCAAGACCAGCAGTATAACTCTCTCCCCATTAGCACTTTGAGAAGACTTTCACCAGGACTGCTGTAGTTCAGGAAGGCTGCCCAGCACTAATTTTTCCATGAGTAATAAATGCCAGCTTTGCCAGTGACACAAAGATCCCAAAAAGGAATTTAACTAAAAAGTGGATCTCGTGGCTGCACATTCCGTGATATTTAAAAATGTTTGAACAAGGGACAATTTTAAAAATTGTGATGCAGCATAACCATATAACCATATAACAATTACAGCACGGAAACAGGCCTTCTCGGCCCTTCCAGTCCGTGCCGAACATTTATTTTCCCCTAGTCCCATTTCAAAATGCACTCAGACCATACCCCTCCATTCCCTTCCCGTCCATATACCTATCCGCTTTACTTTTAAATGTTAAAATCGATCCTACCTCCACCACTTCTGCTGGAAGCTCATTCCACACAGCCACCACTCTCTGAGTAAAGAAGTTCCCCCTCATGTTACCCCTAAACTTCTGTCCCTTAATTCTCATGTCATGCCCTCTTGTTTGAATCTTCCCTACCCTCAATGGGAAAAGCTTATCCACGTCAACTCTGTCTATCCCTTTCATCATTTTAAAGACCTCAATCAAGTCCCCCCTTAACCTTCTGCGCTCCAAAGAATAAAGACCTAACTTGTTCAACCTTTCTCTGTAACGTAGTTGCTGGAACCCAGGCAACATTCTAGTAAATCTCCTCTGTACGCTCTCTATTTTGTTGACATCCTTCCTATAATTAGGCGACCAAAATTGTACACCATACTCCAGAATTGGTCTCACCAATGCCTTGTACAATTTTAACATTACTTCCCTACTCCTATATTCAATGCTCTGATTTATAAAGGCCAGCACACCAAAAGCTTTCTTTACCACCCTATCTACATGTGATTCCAGCATGGATTATAATTGACTGTTGCATGGGTTATTTATTTTAAATCTTTAGTTTGAAAAATGATTACAGTTGATCATTGATAAAATGGGACAAAGATAATACTGACTACTTTGTTTCCAAACTCCCAAATATACTAGACAAGAGACCGTTTAAAATGACAAGCTTTCTTTGATAAATTCTAACTTTAATGAAAAAGGAAACAAAAGATCAGCATTAACTTAGAGTGATTTTTATCTCTGACTTGTGCTTTCTGAATATTTGTGTTTACATAAATCGAGCAGACTGGAGCAATTACTTAGCTTGGAAGTGGCAGGAAGAAAATAATGAGAGAGATGATTAACTGTTCACCATCATGATCAATTATTCCTCTCTGCACAGTGCACAGAAGGGCACATAAGGGGCGGCAGAGATGCTGCCTTACAGCGTCAGAACCCCGGGTTTGAACCTGACTACAGGTGCTGTCTGTACAGAGTCTGTACGTTCTCCCCGTGACTGCGTGGGTTTACTCCGGATGCTCCGGTTTCCTCCCACACTCCAAAGACGGACAGGCTTGCAGGTTTACTGGCTTCTGGAAACTGTAAATTGTCACAAGTGTGTGTAGGATCGTGTTAGTATATGGGGTGATTACCGGTCGGCGCGGATGCAGTGGGCCGGAGCGCGGTGGGCTAAAAGTCCATTGTCTCCTTAGATTTTCTCATATTGTGATTAATAAAGCCATTGACTACCTCTTATTTAATTTAAATAATTCCGTAAGAATAAGACAACATTGTTGGTGGTCATTTTTCCTCAAAGGGAAACACTGTAAGATTTTCATTTCAAAATAAAGCAGTGTTAAGGGCCAGTGGCAATATCACAGGCCAAACCCCAGGCTGCTTTTGTGTTGCTGCGACATTGATACAGGATTTGAGTTACCTGGTAGAAAGCAAATGTGGTCACCTGGCAGAGATAATACTGGGCTAAGCAACTTGTTAGTGTTAAGAATAGTCCCACTAGTGCCCTAGAATGTGTATCCATCACACACTTTACTGCTATCAGGAATTTAAAAAACTGGAAGAGAAAATTAAAAAACACTAAATCACTAAGTCCTAGATAGGGTTTGCATGAGTATTTGATATTCCTGCAGTTTCATTCAGAACAGAAAAGATACATTTGAATCATCCTATAGCCTTTACATTTTCGTATTGCTGATATAAGGTATTTATCTTTGTCCCATTAAAAATGAAGTAGTTTTGGACTCCTCATGTTTCTGATACCAAATCCTAAATGTAGAAATGCCGTAGACTTGACAAACCCACAAAATGATTGCTCACCTCGGGTATAGCAATTTTGCTGTAAAATCAGAGGGTAATGGCTTCAATGTATCAGTAAATTTAAAACTTTGCTGCATTTTACAGAAGTCAACTTCCAGGGGATAAGATGGTAAACCAAGGTCCCAGCAGACTTTGTTACTGGCACGAGGTACGATTCAGTCACAGTGACTTTGCCTCGAATCTTCACTAACGTTTCTCCCTTCAACAAATGTATTTCCCACTGGCCTGGATCTTGCAGTCAGCAATGACATGTTAGCTCTTCCCACTGAGCTGGAAGATAGCTGTTGTACAGATAGTGATCACCAAGGCAGGGATTTTTTGATGTACATTTCATTCTGGTGTAATGTAGTGGTTGTCTGGTATCCAGCACAGTGATGTGGTGAAGTAGACGGGAAGATTTCTCGTGCAACATGTTATTACTGACAGCAACTTCTGTATTTCTGCATTTGTCTACACAATTGCAGTGCCACTTCAGTGCTATTGTGTATTAATATGAACAGTAATAGTTCCATCATCGTTGTAGTAACAAAATTGGTAATATTGTGTATACTTGCAAGATTGGAGTCAGAAATAATCTGATAATGAAATAGTGGGCAAATGTAAATTATTAAATACCTTCAAAGCATCTCACTAAAAATCTTTGTATCTTGAAAAAAAAGTTGACTTTGCAAGATGAGCCATAATTTATTTTACATCACAAACAAAAATAATATTTGTAAGATTGAAATCCAACTAATAGCCTGGATTTTCCTCAAATGTCAGTCGTAATATGTGGAATAACTATCCTTTCATCCCACTCCCTTCATAAGTTTAATTAGTTCAGGATTTCACTTCTGCAAACACAAACAAGAACATCTCAAAAATCCTGAAAATTGGACCTCAATGTCACTGCTCAGAATTTAGTTTAGACGTACAGTGGGGAAACGGAACCGACCAGCGATCCCCGCACATTAACACTATCCTACATACACTAGGGACAATTGTTCTTACATTCTATACCAAGCCAATTAACCTACAAATGTTTTTGGAGTGTGGGAGGTAACCGAAGATCTCAGAGGACCCACGCGGTCATGGGGAGAAAGTAGAAACTCCGTACAAACTCTGCACCCCTAGTCGGGATCGAACCCGTGTCTCTGGCGATGTAAGGCAGCAACTCTACCTCTGCTGCCCCCATCGGCTTCTTTGGAATCCAGTAACCAGTGCAAAATTCCTGCATTGCCTCAGCATTTATGTGGGAATTCTCTCACATAGCACCTTCATGGATTTATGAAGAGAATTTACTTTAAAGGGGAGGCAAGTATGAGTCATTTATGATTTATTTAGCCATTAAATTTAGCAGTCAAATGTTTAATTATTTTTTTAATGTTTGATTTTTTTGGATACTGCAAGATTGACTGTTTTCCCATTTATTTCCCATTATTTTTCTGAACAGAAGTAAGATTTTGCACATGCAGCTCTGGACTTCCTTGTCAGTAGGAAACCCAGCCACTGGCAGGAAAATCTGGGCCGATATACTTTACAATAAGGTTCTTAGTATCTCTCTTTGACAGTGGTTGACTGACTTTTCAAGCCACGTATGCCGACATCAGTAGAGAAATCCGACAATAATCTGAACCCTTCTCCACTTCATCAACATAACTTTGTGACGTAGCTAAGATCAAAATTAGCGCTTTTCTGAAAAAAAAAACTCAGATGGGGGGGGTGGGTAGGAAGGGTGATTAGGCCTTCGGAGGGATGATGTTGCTTCCCTCTAGAAGTAAAGCAGATTTAACAGAGATTTAAGAGAAACAAGGAAATGGCACAGTAGTTAAACGAGTAGACAAAAATGCTGGAGAAACTCAGTGGGTGAGGCAGCATCTATGGAACGAAGGAAATAGGTCACGTTTCGGGTACTTTGTGTCTTCCTTAGTGAAGACAGAACCAATCTCGCAGAAATACTAAGGGATCAAGGATCTAGTAGGTGGAACTGAAGGGAATCCACATTAATCAGGAAATGGTGTTAGGCAAACTGTTGGGACTGAAGGCAGATATATCACCAGGGCCTGATTGTCTACTTCCCAGAGTACTCAAGGAGGTGGCCCTAGAAATTGTGGATGCATTGGTGATCATTTTCCAATGTTCTCGCGACTCTGGATCAGTTCCCGTGGGCTGGAGGGTAGCCAATGTAACTCCACTTTTTAAGAAAGGAGTGAGAGAGAAAACGGGGAATTATAGACCAGTTAGCCTTATATCGGTAGTGGGGAAGATGCTGGAGTCGATTATTAAATAAGTAATAACAGCGCATTTGGAAAGCAGCGACTGGATTGGTCAAAGTCGGCATGAATTTGTGAAGGGGAAATCATGCTCGACTAATCTTCTGGAATATTTTGAGGATGTAACAAGTAGAATGGGTAAGGGAGAGCAGTGGATGTGGTGTATCTGGACTTTCAAAAAGCCTTTGACAAGGTCACACACAAGAGTTTAGTGTGCAAAATTAGAGCACATGATATTGGGGGTAGGGTATTGACATGGATAGAGAACTCGGTGGCAGACAGGAAGCAAAGAGTAGGAATTAACAGGTCCTTTTCAGAATGGCAGGCAGTGACTAGTGGGGTGCCGCAAGGCTCAGTGCTGGGACCCCAGTTATTTACGATATTAACTATTTAGACAAGGGAATTAAATGTCAGTTACATCTCCAAGTTTGTGGATGACACAAAGCTGGATGGCATGTGAGCTGCGAGGAGGATGCTATGAGGCTGCACGGTGACTCGGATAGGTTGGGTAAGTGGGCAGATGCAGTATGTGAATAAATGTGAGGTTATCCACTTTGGTGGCAAGAACAGGAAGGCAGATTATTATCTGAATGGTAAAATGCTGGAGTAACTCAGCAGGACAGGCAGCATCTCTGGAGACGTTTTGTGTCGAGACCCTTCTTCAGAATGATTACCTGAAGGGTATCAGATTAGGAAAAGAGGAGGTGCAACGAGACATTGGTGTGCTCGTACACCAGTCACTGAAAGTAAGCATGCAGGTACAGCAGGCATGTTGGCCTTTATTGCGAGGATTTGAGTTTAGGAGGAAGGAGGTCCTACTGCAGTTGTACAGGGCTCTGGTGAGACCACACCTGGAGTATTGTGTGCAGTTTTGGTCTCCTAATTTGAGGAAGGATATTATTGCTATTGAGGGAGTGCAGAGTAGGTTCACCAGGTTAATTCCCAGGATAGCGGGACTGACATGTGATGAAAGAATGGGTCAACTGGGCTTGTATTCATTGAAATTTAGGATGAGAGGATCTTGCAGAAATATATATAATTCTTAAGGGATTGGATAGGCTAGATGAAGGAAAAATGTTCCCGTTGTGTGGGGGAGTCCATGGGTAACAGTTTAGGAATAAGGGATAGAGCATTTAGGACTGAGATGAGGAAAAACATTTTCACCCAGAGAGTTGTGAATCTGTGGAATTCTCTGCCACGGAAGGCAGTGGAGCTCAATTCACTGGATGTTTTCAAGAGAGAGTTAGATTTAGCTCTTAGTGCTAAAGAAATCAAGAGATATGGGGGGAAAAAGCTGGAATGGGGTACAGATTTTGGATGATCAGCCATGATCATATTGAATGACGGTGCTGGCTCAAAGGGCCGAATGGTCTTCTCCTGCCCCTATGTTTCTATGTAAAGTTACCATTAAGGTAGCATCTTAATGGCCATAAGTTTGACTGTGAAGTGCAAGCAGTGAACATGCTGCTGTCTGTGAATGTTCATTTTCACAAAGGGTTTAATAACATTTTGCATTTAGGAAGGGCCTACAGAAATAGCGGGGGAAAAATGTCAAAATGGATATAGCAGGTGGCAAATTACTGGTGCAGAGTTTGTGCTTTTGCCACCCACCACAATGGGCTTGAGCTTGCTTGCATCAACTTTCCAATACAAAGCCATGTGATCCAATGTCTAGGCCTACATTGTTAAGCTGCGTAATCATTTATAAACCTTCTTGCATCTGTAACAGATTTGATACTTTATCTCCTTCTAAAAACAGAACAAGAGAAGCATTAACTACAGGAACTATTATTGCATCATGTTAGGTTACTATGAATAGGTGACAATTTTGAAATGAGCTCCTGATTGAAAATGACAGCTGGATTGTTTTTATAACTGTGACAGCTGTTCAGACACTGGTGTTCGGAATCAACTGGGAAGGATAAGGGCCTCGAGACAACATTGATTGCTTATGATGCGCTCCTGTTTGCTGGTAGTGACTGGAAGAAGATGTGCTATTCAGCAATGTTTCACCGTGGTAAGACTTGATTAGAATTTTGAATTTGTCACAGTTGGGTGAATATTTGCCGAAATCGTCAACAATTTGGCTCGAGTTAAGCAGATAGATAACAGCACTAGAAAATCTCAACAAATATAAATAAGGAGGGTCTGACAAATAATCTACTCCTGAATCTAGAATGAATGTGTCGGAAGGAACTGCAGATGCTGGGTTAAACTGAAGACACACAAAGCTGGAGTAACTCAGCGGGACTGGCAGCATCTCTGGAGAGAAGGAATGGGTGACGTTTCGGGCCGAGACCCTTCTACAGACCAGTGACATTTTGGGTCAAGACCCTTCTTCAGACATTTCCATGATCATCATCTGCTTTGATCTTTTCACACGTTACATTCTCTTAGTACGCTTCCATTTCTCTAGTTTCCCTTTCCCCTGGCTCTCAGTCTGAAGAAGGGTCTCGGCCCGAAACGTCACCCATTCCTTCTCTCCAGAGATGCTGCCTGTCCCGCTGAGTTACTCCAGCATTGTGTCTATCTAGAATTAATGTTAATGGGTGCCTTGGAGAATTTGCTTTGGTCTTTTACCATATAATAATGGATTTCACCAAGTAATGAATATCCACATTTTACCTCAATTGAAAAATTATGAAACCCTTTCTAAACGATCAGCATTTTAATATAAATATAACCACAAAAAATGCTTGTGCCGGAATAAATTGATTCCTCACTCAGACATCAGACACTGTTATACAATTCATAATTATTTGCATACAACAGCATTAATAATTTCTTGCTGTGCCTCTATTATAGGAGAGAGTGATGCAACAGGTGCCATTGCAGGATGTCTGTATGGAATTCTCTTTGGATTGGACCATGTTCCAACGACTCTTTACAAGAACCTAGAGTTCAAAGGGCACCTTGAACTGCTGGGGAGACAACTATACCACATTGCTACTGCAGATCGGTAAGTTCAACTGGCATGGAACCCATTCAAAGTTTGAAGCTAAAACCAAAGAATACATTTTTGGTCGCATATATATATTTGACCGCTGGCACAGTTATTTGTAGCAGTTTTAATGTAACTTTCCTGGTATGTTTTAATGGATAATTACTTTCTTCTGTTCACGTACAGTTAAGTACGTTCCAACCAGTGCACATATTTACATCCTCCTAGGGATATAACCATATAACAATTACAGCACGGAAACAGGCCATCTCGGCCCTTCAAGTCCGTGCCGAACAACTTTTTTCCCTTAGTCCCACCTGCCTGCACTCATACCATAACCCTCCATACCCTTCTCATCCATATGCCTATCCAATTTATTTTTAAATGATACCAACGAACCTGCCGCCACCACTTCCACTGGAAGCTCATTCCACACCGCTACCACTCTCTGAGTAAAGAAGTTCCCCCTCATGTTACCCCTAAACCTCTGTCCCTTAATTCTAAAGTCATGTCCTCTTGTTTGAATCTTCCCTATTCTCAAAGGGAAAAGCTTATCCACATCAACTCTGTCTATCCCTCTCATCATTTTAAAGACCTCTATCAAGTCCCCCCTTAACCTTCTGCGCTCCAGAGAATAAAGACCTAACTTACTCAACCTCTCTCTGTAACTTAGCTGTTGAAACCCAGGCAACATTCTAGTAAATCGCCTCTGTACCCTCTCTATTTTGTTGACATCCTTCCTATAATTGGGCGACCAAAATTGTGCACCATACTCCAGATTTGGTCTCACCAATGCCTTGTACAATTTTAACATAACATTTAACATTACATCCCAGCTTCTATACTCAATGCTCTGATTTATAAAGGCTAGCATACCAAAAGCTTTCTTTACCACCCTATCTATATGAGATTCCACCTTCAAGGAACTATGCACGGTTATTCCCAGATCCCTCTGTTCAACTGTATTCTTCAATTCCCTACCGTTTACAATGTACGTCCTATTTTGATTTGTCCTGCCAAGGTGTAGCACCTCACATTTATCAGCTGGGATGGTCAATATTTATTCTAAAATAGTATTAACAATCGGAAGGAAATTAGTACGGGTGCTGTCTGTACGGAGTTTGCACGTTCTCCCCATGACCTGGGTGGGTTTTCTCCAAGATCTTCAGTTTCCTTCCACACTCCAAAGTCGTACAGGCTTGTGGGTCAATTGGCTTGGTATAAAAATGCAAAATTTGTCCCTAGTGTGTGTAGGGCAGTGCCAGTTGGTGCTGGTCGCTGGTTGGTGCTGACTCAGTGGGCCCAATGGCCCGTTTCCACGCTGCATCTCTAAAACTAAAAGGTATTTGCATAAATCTCCATGAAATGCTTATAAAGGGAATTCACAATAGTAGACCAGTATGAAGAAATATCTAACAGTCCTGCAAAACCTTCCAGATTCTCTTGCTGATGTCAAGTTAACATGGCACTTGCGTTTTCATTTATAATCTTTATTTACCATTCTATAGTCTTCCCTGAGATCTAAATCACTCCCCATCCCTACCATTCACAACTCGCCCCCAGCAAACTTTTTATTTGCAGAAAAATCCAGTTTCTTAAATTCTTTCTTGTGTTCATCATATAACCATATAACAATTACAGCACGGAAACAGGCCTTCTCGGCCCTTCCAGTCCGTGCCGACCATTTCTTTTCCCCTAGTCCCATCTACCTGCACTCAGACCATACCCCTCCATTCCCTTCCCGTCCATATACCTATCATCTTTCCATATTTTCCTAAAATTTTGAAACTTATTGGTATTTTCAGATCTAGTCAGTCAGCTCTTATTTTGTTGCAGATCCTTGTGTCTCAGTGCTGATCACAATCCAAGAAATGAGTCCACAGATGTACATCAAATTGCCAGGATGTTTGTGAACAAACGTACGTCAGACGAGATTAATAATTTGATCAATTACATAGCTCATCTGGAAAAGGTGAAGGAGATGAGCACTGAGAGGTCTGTCAAGTCAACGAACGTATTTGTTACAACACAACCCAGCACTGAAGCAAAAACTGGTGGAAAGCCTCGGCCAACTAAATTCCAGCTCCTCCAGTCAAGGTTTACAAAGATCGGTTTTCAAGATAAACTGGAGAAACTAGTACTTCCCGAGTCCAAGACTAATAGAATTTCAGGACAATCTAACACTACTGCAGATTCTCAGAATGGTGCAGTCAATGTTACGACAGTGGGTAAAGGAGATGCATGTTTCACCAAAATGCATAACCTTATGGACTTGCTGGCTGAACAAACATGTGAAAGTGCAAACATTGTAAAGGTAGATGGTAGTCTTGGAAAACCAATGACTGAAAATGATGTTACAGCGGGATGCCACACTGCTCCACAGCCTCACACTACCAATCCTGAACTTCCAACAGGAGATAATGGATGCATCAACTTGACCAAAATGCACAAAACTATTGATTTAGTAATTCAACGAAAATGTGAACCCACGGTTCTTAAAAATGAAGATGCTACTCTGAAACAATCATATATCGAAAACGGCAACACAGATCTTTATTCAAACACTCTGCAATCTACTGGGAAACATTCCATTTATACAAAGGAATCCAATGACGCATATTCAGAGACTGTCGGAGAAAGAGATAAGCATGTGCAACTGGATTCTCCAAACCACCACAAACACATGACTTCACCTGAACCAGCTGGGCAAACAGTTGCTGAAGTCTTATATCCAAATATGGGTATCCAAGTTGATCACCAGACTAAATGTAAGCTGGCAGAATCAATCACTAGTGATGTGGATGAAAACAGTGGACAAAATGTACATTTTGCTCCAAGTAGAAATCAAAAGCTTCCTTCACAAGAAATAATTACAAACTCTTCATTGAGTATTTCAGAAAAAAATCCATCTATTATAACCAATATCCAAGGAAATGGATATAATGAAAGAACAAGGACACCTCCAAGAAGAGAAAGCAATAAACCTAAAGATATTGACTTTCCTAATATTGTAACTGGTGATGGCCAGCGCTGTTTATTGCAAGTCACTGAAGATCTGTTATCTATTAAAAATAACACAGAGGAAAGTCCACAACAAAGGGTGACAGAAAGTAAAGAGGAAACAACAAAATCATTAACTAGCTCAGAATTAGTTTCTGACACATCTAAGACACAAACACTAAAAGACACTTTGCAAAAACCAAAATCCACATTCACTAATGAAACTCTAACATTGCCGAATGATAAACCGCATGAAATCAAACCAGATGACCAAAGGTCTAAATACGTGCTCAGTCAGCCCAATGAGTTGGCTAATGGCGTTAAAGATCGCGATGCCATGACAAAGGAACATTCTCCACAAACAGATACAAAACTGGTGACAGATACAATCTCACAAATGACACACTTCAACCCATTTGTCAACTTGAGTGGAAACCAATCAGTGGATGAAACCACACAGAATTCCGAGCCTGCTCCGAGAATTCTCTTTCCTCCCAATGAATTACTAGGAATAGATGATGATGATACAGGAAAGAAATGCACTGGAGAATTAGTCATCACCGCCACGCACCGCACGCATGTACTACAAGGACAATGTCTGCAAGTTCAAAAGGTGAACCCGGAGGAAACTGGCAAATCACAAATCAGAAGTCTGCAGCTATTCGCTGACCCACATGAAAAGCAAAAGCTGAAGAGAATTGAACCAAACTCAGAGTCAGGATCCTCAAACAAAATCCAAACACTGCCAGAGACGCAGTCAAAAGAAAAGAAAAAGGATAATCAGTGCAGAAATATTCCCTGTCAGTCCAGTGACTCGGGCCACACAGTTAGGCCGCTCACAGTTGTCCAGGTGCATCAACCTTCAGAAACACCATCAGAAACCGCACTGGCAACAACCTTACAAACTGCGAATCCCGAGTCACTCTCTGACTTGTACAAAAAGCAAAAGCTGATCGAGAATCCACAAAAACGACAGCCAGTTGTCACGGCCAAAGCAGAAAGTGATCATCAACATGCAGACCTCTGCAGCCAGCCGAAGGAATCAGTGAATGGAACAAACCGTTGCGGGGATGTGCAAGAATCTTTTCATGCTGTTGATCCCAATATCCAAAGTGCTGCTGCTGCAGAACGGAAGGACGGATGTACAAGTCCCGCAGCTACCTCCAAAGCAAAGTCATGGAAGTACAAGGCATATAGTTACGCTGACCCTTCAGTGATTCCAAAATCTAACCAGAGATTAGTACCGAGAGCTACTGATGTCATACAATTCTCTCCACCTCAAAGATCTGATTTTCCCTGACAATGGACCGAATACAAATCCATTGTTATCTCTGGAATGTGTGATTATAACATCATATTTTAGTGTTTTGTATCATATAGACAAATGGATATTAGGGATTCAAGATTTATAGTTTGTGTAAAAAACTTTTAAACAGATTTTTTTAATGGGTCAAAGCTGATCCTCAATGATATATTCATTCCAGTTATATATTTAAACCAGTCATTTTTACAAATGAATATGTTCACAAATAGACTTGCTAGAAGACCAATGTGATGCAAAGCCAAATATCAATAGATGAGTGAGTCCAATGTGGATCACGTTACGATGAAAGCAGTGTCGGACCTATCACTCTGCACTCCCTTTACCATCAGATTTGCCAAATTAATTTTCATGCTGAAGTATCTTTCAGACAAATCTTGTCAATGCCACTACTCTTAATCATTTACTTCGAAGTTTAATTTAAATATTTAGTGTAATCCTAGCGTTCTTCCTCTTAGATGTATAACGGATAAAGCAGTGAAAATCAAGGTCAGTAATTGCTGTTTCAAATTGTGCTGTCAGCATCTACAGCTTATACTGGAACAGGAATAACAGAGGTAACATAACAGCTCTTTTATTCCAACGTATTTATTCCACTCTGCAAATGAATGAGCACCACATGAAAAAATAAAAGTGAAAATAAGTTTAAAAATAATACCATAGCTTCTTACTATTGCTCATATAAGGTAAATAATTATTACACAAGTGGGGCACAAATTAGGAAAAGTTTTTGTTAACCAAACATGTACAATACATGTCATTTATTGCAGACACATGGAACTGCAGGTGCTGGTTTACAATAAAAATATCCAAAGTGCTGGAGTAGCTCGGTGGGTCACGCAGTACCTCTGCTGCCCTTTCAGGCCAGGACAGTCACTTATCCATGTTCTCCAGAGAACATAATAATACTTTATTGGCCAAGTATGTTTTGCAACATACAAGGAATTTCATTTGCCATACAGCGAAACAAGCAACAGAACACGCAAAATACATTTTAACGTAAACATCCACCACAGTGACTCCTCCACATTCCTCATTGTGATGGAAGGCGCACAAAAAGTTCAATCTCTTGCCTCCTTTGCCCTCCCGCAGTCGGGGGCCTCGAGCCTTCTGTTCACAGGACGATCTTGACTCCCGTAGCCGGCAGCGTTCGGGCCCTCCACGTCGGGGCTGGTCCAAACTTCTACATTGTTGGAGCTCCCGACATCTACGGTTTCTACCCAAGACTGCGAGCTCCCGATGGTGCAATCCGCAGGCCGATGCAGGTTGGAGCGTCGATCCCAGGCAAGGGATCGGCTCCGATGGCAAGTCCACGGCCCCGCGGTGGGGCTGAAAGTCAGTCCCGAGCAGGGCCGCCAGCTCCATGATGTTAGGCCGCAGAGCGACCGGAGATACGATCCGGAAAACAATCGCATCTTCGGCAAGGTAAGAGATTGAAAAGATTCCCCCGACCTCCTTCCCCACCCACTACATCAAATAAACCAGAGAACATTATAACAAACCCACTTAAAATAACAAAAAAAAGATGAAAAGACAGACAGATTGCTGGCGAGGCTGCCATCGTCAGCGCCCCCTGGATGCTGCCTGATCTGAGTTATTCAAGCACTTTGTGTCTTTTTTCATGTATTTGCATAGTTTCATTCACACATTTTATTCCATAATTAAAATATTTTCTCCCCAATTAACCATATAACATATAACCATATAACAATTACAGCACGGAAACAGGCCTTCTCGGCTCTTCCAGTCCGTGCCGACCATTTATTTTCCCCTAGTCCCATCTATCTGCACTCAGACCATACCCCTCCATTCCCTTCCCGTCCATATACCTATCCACTTTACTTTTAAATGTTAAAATCGATCCTGCCTCCACCACTTCTGCTGGAAGCTCATTAGGAAGATCACTGACAGATTCTGGTTGTTCTTAAAATGGTCAATGTCCCTATTCCATATTATATCATAACTTAGTTAAAATCATCTTACATTTGAAAAAAAAATGCAGCACTAAAGCTCGTGCTTACATTGGAGCTAACCACACGTAAAGAGAAGTTTCAAAGTATAACACTGTAACCTGCATCGTGCGTCAGAGCTCAGTTGAATATATCTGGTATACACTATTTTAACCATCATATGTTTGACTTGGTTCCCCTGCACCAACACCCCCATTAACTCTGGAAGATGAAGCAAGCAGATCCTCATCCTGGGATTGTGTAGGGAGGAACTGCAGATGCTGGTTTACACCAAGAACAGACACAAAACTGGAGTAACTCAGCAGGCCAGGCAGTATCTCTGGAGAGGAATGGGTGGCGTTTTGGGTCGAGACCCTTCTTCAGACTGAGAGTCGAGGGAGAAGGAAAATTAGAGGTATGAAAAGGATCCAAACAAATCAGAGCTGGGACTGCTGAACAAGGGAAGGTGGAGCCCACAATGTTTCATGGTCGCTTGTGGAAGAGGTGATATGACAGGGAGGTATGGATGCGGACAGTAGAACTGGTAGTACGTCTAGGGTGGGGGGGGAAAGGGTGGAGGGGGAATGTAGGGTTACTTGTAATTTGATAAATCGAAATTCATATCGCTGGCTTGCCCAAGTGAAATATGAGGTGCTGTTCCTGCAATTTGCGTGTGGCTTCACTCTGACAGTGGAGGCGGCCCAGGACAGAAAGGTCAGTGTGGGAATGGGAGTTAAAATGTTTAGCATCCGGGAGATCACAGGCCAAGGCAGACTGAGTGGAGGTGTTCAGTGAAACGATCTCTCAGTCTGCGCTTGGTCTCGCATACAGGAGTTTGCCGCGAGAACAACAATACAATGGATGAGCACGTGAACCTCTGCCTCACCTGAAAGGACTGTCTGGGTCCCTGGATGGAGTGGAGGAAGGAGGTCTAGGGACAGGTGTTGCATCTCCTGTGGTTGCTGGGCAAAGTAGCTGGGAAGGGGGTGGTTTGGGTGGGAAGGGATGAGTTGTGGAGGGAACAGTCTCTGCGGAAAGGGATGGAGATGGGAACATGTGACTCTGTCCCTGTTGTGACTGGGGGAGGGAGAGCTAGAGCGGGGCTCTGGGGTATCGAGGAGACCCTAGTGAGGGCCTCGTCCCTAAAGAATGAGGACATCTCGGATGTCCCCATATGGAACACCTCATCTTTGAATCAGATGTGGCGGGGAGGGAGGGAGGAGTTGGGAGTAGAGTCTTTGCTGGAGTCAGGGTTGGAAGCAGCTTGCCCTCCCCTTTCTTGATCTCACTGTCTATCACAGGAGATATAGACTATCGGCTGATGTCTACTACAAACCTACCTACTCCCACTTCCTGCCAGTTCCAGGGTTCGCATCCATATAATCCCTCTTCCACAGCTACCCCTGGACCGTTGTGGGCTCCACCTTTCGTTGCTCATCGGGCCGGCTCTGATTTGTTCTGAACCTCCCCCCTGACTGTCTGTAGGGTTTCGACCTGAAACGCCACCTATTCCCTTTCTCCAGAGGTGTTGCCTGACCACAGTTACTCCAGCATTTTGTATCTATCTGCTATATTCCCTCCTCCTCCTCACTACCCAAGCCAAACCTCTCTCAGAGCACCTCCACATTATCTCTGACCTTGCATCATTCTCAACTACACTTATCATCTTCAAGGTCATGTTCCTTTCTCAATTCTATTGTCATTACATTACTGGCTACATAATGCTTTTTAAAAAAACTATTTGCCCAGCCCCCGCTCCCACCCTCAGTCAGGGGATATTTGGAGAAGGCAGGAACGGGGTACTGATTGGGGATGATCAGCCATGAATGGCGGTGCTGGCTCGAAGGGCCAAATGGCCTACTCCTGCACCTATGGTCTATTGTCACCTTCATCATGTTAGCTGACATTATATAAACATTTCCCCTTTTTGGTTCCCATCCACTGTCACCAATGCAGATGCCCGTCTCAGTGACGTTAGGAGTCATTTGTTGTAATGTAGATCATGAATTCTTTGGTGTAATCAGTGAAATGTAGTGTGTTAGGGTTTCCCCAGCTTATGCCAGGATTCCTCAGAGGTGTTCACAACCTGAACAGTTCCCAAGTTGGAAATGCAGCCACAAATCAAAGCATCGCCTCATTGTTAAATTGTACTTTACACAATGAAAAGGCCTAAACGAAGAGAATGTCATGAGTGGCAAAAAAAAGGTAGGTCAATTGGTTTTTTACACAAGAGCAGTTTAGCCAAACAACTGAAATATAATCTCGTTTCGATGCTTGCTGGAGGATTCTGTTTTTCTGACAGTCTCAATTTGATGGACAGCATGGTGCAATAAATGATACTTAGGGAGCAGAATTCTATGACGAAGAAGGGTCTCAACCCGAAACGTCGCCTATCCCCTTCGCCCCTTAGATGCTGCTGCACCCGCTGAGTTTCTCCAGCTTTTTGTGTAACCCTCGATTCTCCAGCATCTGCAGTTCCTTCTTTAACAGAATTCTATGACTATTTGACTTGTTATGAGAATGCATAACAATGCATACTGCCTTCCATAAAATGAAACATGGGACTACTATCCTCACAACAGACATGCATTAACAAAACTCTGCATGGCTTCATGCTATTTATATTGCATTGGCTCAACAGCATATTATGTCGTGATTAGACAGTCACAAAGCTCTAAGTGAACGATTACTGAATTTCAAAGCAATGCCAAGCTCTATGACCGAACGAGCAAATTAAAAAAATTTGAGCTGGACGGCCTGTCTTGTGTTGTGCTGTTCTTTATGTCCTCTCACTCCACTCCTGCGTTCAGTATTCTGTCACAATACTATTGGAGTGATTTTGGAGGGGAGGGTCTTGGTTTCCGTCACCTACAGCTGAGTTACAGAGTGATACTGCGTGGAAACGGGCCCTTCGGCTCAATCTGCCCAAAGCTACACTAATCCCACGTTTGGTCCAAATCCCTCCAAACCTGTCCTATCCATGTACCTGTCTAACTGTTTCTTAAATGTTGGGATAGTCCCAGCCTCAACTACCTCCTCTGGCAGCTACCACCCACCCCCCTTTGTGCAAAAAAGTTACCCCTCAGATTCCTATTAAATCTTTTCCTCTTCACCTTAAAGCTGTGTCCTCTGATCCTCGATTCATCAACTCTGGGCAAGAGTTGCATCTACCTGTTCTATTCCTCCCATGATTTTATAGACCTCTATAAGATCATCCCCAATCCTCCTGCGCTCCAAGGATTAGCGACCCAGCCTACTCAACCTCTCCCTCTATCCCTGGCAACAACTTTGTCAATCTTTTTCTGTGCTATTTCCAGCATGATATCTTTCCTATAACATGATGCCCAGAACTGAACACAATACTCTAAATGTAGCCTCACCAACGTCTTATACAACTGCAACATGACCTCCCAACGTTTATACTCAATACTCTGACTGATGAAGGCCTCCGTGCCATATGTTGCCGCTTGCTGTCTGCTCCTCCTCATGCAACAAGCGAGGTAGCTGTACTGGCAGGACTAAAGGGGCAACACTTTTTCTCAGAGAGTTGTGAGTCTATGGAATTCTCTGCCTCAGAGGGCGGTGGAGGCAGGTTCTCTGGATGCTTTCAAGACAGAGCTAGATAGGGATCTTAAAAATAGCAGTCAGAGGATATGGGGAGAAGGCAGGAACGGGGTACTGATTGTGGATGATCAGCCATGATCACATTGAATGGCGGTGCTGGCTCGAAGGGCCGAATGGCCTACTCCTCCACCTATTGTCTATTGATATGCAGCCACACAACACAAGGGCATCCACAAGATGTGAACTGAGCTGAGCTGACCATTGTCTGGTGCATTGCTTTTGGAGATATCAAAATTGGTTTAGTTCAAACATTAGCTGTTATGATACCATTCAAAAGTCCATTAAAAAAAAAAGTTTGAGGTGCTATTGGAATTTCGACCTACTTTCCATGCCTGTGTTGTGCTCGATGATCAAGATCTCTAAGAGGCACCGTAGATGGTACAGCAGCGAACCCAAACTGCTTGGCAGAAGATTCTGAGATAAAATCAAAAAAAGTTAGGATGACTCTGGGAGTGATTAGATGTCGAAGACTTTACTTTGACCCCAGAAATGAGTGTCCTTTATTCATTGAGATATAAAACACTCCGAGTGGCTAGAGGTGGTGACTTCCCATTTCTGTGCATTTGCCCTGCATGTTTCCACCGGTTCACACAAAAGAACTGCAAGTCACAAATAGTGAACGGAGGTATCACACTAGATTAGTTTTCCAATCTTAAAATGCTGTCATTAATATAAAGGAGTATCGTTTAGAGATACAGGCCCTTCGGCCACCGTGTCCGCACCAACCAGCGATCCCCGCACACTAATACTATCGGACACACACTTGGGACAATTTACATTTGTACCAAGCCAATTAACCTACAAACCTGGAAGTTTTTGGAGTGTGGAAGTAAAGCGAAGATCTCTGAGAAATCAGACGCAGGTCACGGGGAGAACGTACAAACTCCGTACAGACAAGCACCCGTGGCCAGGATCGAACCCGACTGGCGCTGTAAGGCAGTAGCTCTACCTTATTCCACCTTGTATGGGTTAATTTAGAAATCCTGGAGAGGAACTGTGCTTTTATTTTCCTGATGCTTCATAAAACACAAATCAAAACGGAAAATATATAGTCCCGCCCCCACCTCTCTTCCAGCGTCCTCCTCCCACTACAATCAGTGTGAAGCAGGGTCCTGAACCAAAACATTGTTCCCCAAAGCTGCTTGTCCCATTGAGTTGCTGCTGCATTTCGTGTCTTTTTTTTGTAAACCAGTATCTGCAGTTTCTTGTGACTAAAATGTACCCTGGTCACGTTCAGGTAATTGCCTGATGTCCTTTCCTACTTTTGCAAAATGTTCTGAGTATTGAGTTTCCCTGCAGATCCAGAACACAAAAGAGTCTGATGAGGGGCTGGAATGAAGACATTTTTCAGGCTTGCGTTTATTGGTCGGGGCTGGGAATACAGGCATTGGGAACGCCATATTGCAGCTTGAGTGATTGATGGCGCTGGGCCTGTACTCGCTGGAGTTTACAAGGATCAGGGGCGACCTCATGGAAAGTTACTGAATAGTGAATGGCCTGGATAGGCTGGATGTGGAGAGGATGTTTCCACAAATGGGAGAGTCCAGGACCAGAGTTCAAAGCCTCAGAATTAATGGGCATTCCTTTAGGAGGATGAGGGGGGATTTCTTTAGTCAGAGGTTGGTGAATCTGTGGCATTCATTGCCATGGAAGGCTGTGAAGGCCAAGTCAATAGATATTTTTAAGGTGGAGATAGATTCTTGATTAGTACAGGTGTCAGGGGTTATGGGGAGAAGGCAGGAGAATGGGGCTGAGGGAGATAGATCAGCCATGATTGAATGGCAGAGTAGACTTGATGGGCCATATGGCCTAATTCTGCTCCTATCATTTATGAACTGTAAGTGGAATGTAGTTCTGAGCATCCAACTACAGGAAAGACTATAGCTTGAAAGAGTGCAGAAAAGATTTGCAAAGGTGTTAATGGGACTAGAGTGCTTGAGTTATGAGGGCAGGCTGGGAGTTGTTTTCCTGGAGCGTAGGATGCTGTGGGGTGATCCTAGTGAGGTCGAAAAAAAATCATGAGCGGCATTGATGAGGTAAATGATCACAGTGTTTTTCCTTGGGTAGAGGACATAGGGGTAGGGGAGGGGTCAAAGATTTACGACAAAGAGATGAAAGATCCAAGGAGAACCCAAGGAGCAACTTTTTCCACATAGAATGTCGTAGATATATGGAGTTAGCCAGGAAATGTAGAGAGAGGTAGCTGATGTTTCAAAGGTGTTTAGGCCGGTACATGGATAGGAGGTGTACAGGGATATGGATCCATTGCAGACAAATGGGAACACAACTTAGTCGGTATGGATGAGTTGAATTCAAGGACCAGTTTCCATGCTGAATAACTCTACAGTTCTTTGATTTTCAAAAGTAAAAACGCTAGTTGAGCTAGACTCAAATCAATCATTTTCTTCAGATGCTGGTTAGTTATGATGTTGATTCTACAACTGCCATGTTAATCACAGCAAGTTTTGCTTCAAAAATGAACTTTAATTCTTGTTTGTATTGAATGAATACATCTTGCAACCAAGTTAAATATTTCATAAAAACGTACCTGAACAGAATCCATTCACCGAGTACACAAAAATCAGTAAAAGTTTATTTGTTAATTTAAAACAAATTTCCACGTTCAATTTTGCCAATAATTAAGCATTTTTATCCTGAGAATAGTAGACATACCATAAAGGCTATGCTGTGTCATTTGATCCCATACATAGATCAAAAAGGGAAAGAAGAGATGTATTTCAGTTGCGGGACGAGGGGCGAAATAGTCAAGGCAGGTCAAGAGAGTTCATTGTCATGTGTCCCAGATAGGACAATGAAATTCTTACTTTTGTTTCAGCACAACAGAATATGGCATAACCAAAAAAGTTATTTTCTCTCACACTCGTTGATCTGAAATATTTGCTGGAAGTATATTTATGGCGGCTGCAATAGAACAGGGTCAGTCACAACCATGGTACTGTAAATAGGTTCAAAGCCGCCTGCCGACAATTTCATCAAGACTCTCAGATTGGGCAGGCTCCAGAGAATGGACTCGCAGAAAATCACCAGCTTTGATACAGAGGAAGGAAAAATAATTCATGGCAAAAACCAGGGTATTCAGAAAAAAACTCCCAAAAATAACAATGAGATTACTGAATACTCCATCCAACACAATCCTAGAAGAATAATTCCTTTATCAAAAGATTCTATTTTGCATGATAGCATACTTTGTATGCAGCATTTTAAATAACATTTATTTGTATATCTGTTTTTTTTAATTAACTCATCTATTCATTGAGGAGAACTTTTGCATATGCAATTAAAACAGCAGTATTCCTTTTTTCTCACAGGAATTTCAGAATTGCGAAGATAGACACAAAATGCTGGAGTAACTCAGCGGGACAGGCAGCATCTCTGGAGAGAAGGAATGGGTGACATTTCAGGTCGAGACCCTTCTTGAGTCTGAAGGATCTTGACCCGAAACGTCCCATTCCTTCTCTCCAGAGATGCTGCCTGCTACTCCAGCTTTTTGTGCCTATCTTCGGTTTAAACCAGCAACTGCAGTTCCTTCCTACACATTCTGAATTGCGAACCTGGAATGCGAAACTCTGATGATAAGCTGGGTCTAAGTGCACAGTTGCTTCTATTTGTGGTTCACTTGGGCCAGCATATATTTCCATGTCACAATGCTTGGCATGTGGTAAGCTCTCAATAGCTACCAAAGTATACTTTTTCCCCCATTCCATATGAAATCATTTCCTTCCCATTCACTGCAGAAGCTGCTTGCTCAAAAATTGGCATATAGACTATGTAGGCATGATGTCTGATTTTATATTTTAATAGCTTTATATTTATACAAATAATACAATTCAAAATTACCTCAAAGATAATAAGAGGCTACACTAGATGACCAGAACCATAAATAGCTTCATATCATGTGCCAGTACGTTTCCGGATAAGGAATAACATTTGCAAAAGAGATGTATCAAGTTTCTAGAAATCTTGACTTTCTGCTGGTTATGCTTTCAGATTTTGTATTTACCTGTTATTCCTTCAAGCAAAGTCCATATGGCCACAAGAATAAAGTTGCATATTAAATAACTCATCATGCATCAGCCTCTATTTCTAACGTCCAAAAAATGTAGCTTCATTATTTAGGGGGTTGAGACCAATGATGACAAAATTAAAATACTGAGTTTCTTTTCCATATTATATGTCAACAAACAGAATTGCAAAACCTGATTTTTAATTTATTCTGTACCATAGGGCTGCCACATAAAATTAGATTAAAGCAACTGTTCCAGTTAGCTGCATGAAGCACTAACTTTAAATGAATACATTTTCTCTGTAACTAATTAGCTTTAGCTTTGTTTAAAATGATTCTCCAGCCCAGTTATTCCTACCACCTTGACTTTCCAGGCTGTTGGTTTTACCTCTTCAATTCTTGGGTGCATTGGGTGCCATTAAGCTGTCCTTTGACTCATAAAAGGCCTGGATAGAGTGGATGTGGAGAGGATGTTTGCACCAGGAGATAGTCTAGGACCAGAGGTCATAATAAAAGGACATTTCTTTAGTCAGAGGGAATTCATTGCTAGACAAGGAGGCCGTCAATGTGGAATCGGTCATTCGATGTTTTTAAAGCAGAGATAGATAGATTCTTGATTAGTACAGGTATCAGGGTCTCCCAAGTTTAAAAAAAAAATCTAACTCGTAAGCACGTAGAATGTACATAACGGGTACGTCAGAGCTTGGGACGTTTCTTCGCGGCTCGTAACGCTAACGGCAAGTACTCGGGAAACGCGGTAAGCTCCTGAAGATTTTTCAACATGTTGAAAAATGTCCACGAGAGCCCCGAGTACCTACGAGCGGCTATTACCGTAATTCTCCGAGTTCAAATCGGGGGAAACTCGGGAGAACTCTTGAATTAGCTCGTACAGTGGGACAGGCCCTTAATGGTCTATCGAATTAAACTATCCCAACGTTTAAGAAACAGTTAAAACAGGTACATGGATACAACAGGCTTGGAGGGATATGGACCAAATGCAGGCAGGTGGGAAAAGTATAGCTGGGACATGTTGGCTGGTATGGGCAAATTGGACTGAAGGGCCTATACCCACTGTATCACTCTATAGTATACAAATATCATTATTTTACAAGGCTCAATTAATTTCTATGAAATAAGAGCAAGTAAAGTTTTTTAAACAATCTGACTCGTTGGGGTACACTTTGTGCAGACTAACAGAATAGAAATCTATGAGTTTTTATAATGTCAAGGTGCTCTGGTTATAGATGCACAACCTATACAACATAGATAAAAAAACAATCCAATCACCTAAACTGCGTGAAGTGCAAAAAGTTAATCCAGAAAATAATTTTTACGACATATTTGCTCATGGTTACAGATTAGAATATTACATTTGGCATGGTAACATTTACATATATTAAAAAATTTAAAAAAGTCAGAAATCCTGTAGTGTGACAAGCCAAAAACTATTAGATACATTGGCAATTATAAACACTCTCCGTAAGAATTTAAAATGGTTCTCACATTGAAATGTAACCCTATTATTCCCAGGTAGCCAAGAACCAGTGGATCAAGTAATCTTAGAATTAATAGCCCCATTACCAAGTAACAGACAAACACGACTTTTTGTTGCAGTTTGGGTATTATAATAGGCTGCTCTAAGTCTAGATCATAAATACTGTCTATTTGCAATTGGTCCAAATAACTTATTTGGAGGAAAACACACTAATTTTATTCAACAGACATATGAAAGAAAAGGTATTTGTAAATCACAGTTTTTGCACATAAAGACTAAAAGAATCAGAGTTAAATTCATTGGGAAACATCGTCCACAAATTTTACCAATGGAGCATGTCGGTTAGCTTGAGAACCCTCTTTGTGCAGAATTTTCTCAATCACCCCATCCTTTGGAGCTTTTATTGTATGCTGCAAAAAAAAAGCAACAATTCATTCTTGCCCTTCTCTACAATTTGCAAGATAAAAATGCCTTTCATTCCATCTACGTACATCCACCCAAATACATTGCACGTGTTAACTATATTCTAGGAGGTTTGTTTCCACAACTTCATTCATAATCCATCACAGTTTGTCCAAGTAATGGCATGCTTGCATCAATTCTCAATGCAGATTTACCACCTCCATACAATTTGCTATCTTATATATGTGCAAACAATAACTTCTTTACTTTATATAGAAACAATTCTTATTAGTTTACAATTTAGTGACTTTATTATTTAAATTGCCTCAATTGCTGCTTTGTCGTCAAGGGATATGGTAATTGGCAAGTAAAAGTTAATCTCAATTTTATCCATATTAATTTCGAACTACCATGTATGTATGTCACCTATTTTTTTCACCTCTCTCCATTACGTTTCTTGGAAATTAGTTAAAATGTTTGTTATGCAAATGATACCCTGTTTATGAGGCCGTATTTCTTTACACACGGAGAGTGGAAGGAGTCTGGAATGTGCTGCCAGGGGAAATGATGGAAGCAGATCCCATTGAAGTGTTTGAGAGGCATTTAGACAGGCACAACAACAGTCAGAGAAATAGAGTGATATATGTGCGGGCAGATGGAATTAGCTTTCATTGGCATTATGTTGACACAGACACTGTGGCCCAAAGCCTATTCTTGTGCGGTATTTTCTCTGTTCTCCAAAGTTAAAATGATATGGAACTAAATAATGAGAGTCATTAAGTTTAATGTTTTCAGTCTAGTTCCATCACAATATACTTAAGAAACCTCTGGTTATATTAGCTAACATGATCATAAAACTTCATCTTTCTTCACCTTCAGTTGATTTTTTTTTGGGGGGGGGGGGGTAAAGTTAAGTTTAAAGTACATGCCATGGTACTTTATTGGTTGCATGTACAGAGGTACAATGTAATTCATTTTTGTGTACAGTTCAGTACAAGTATCACTATACATGAGCACTTAGATACATATTAGATAAACATCTCCGATACAGTATGCGTATAGTAGTAGTACACTGAGACAATATACCGTGTCGCCTGTTTGGCGTCATTTTCATGTCCCAGTTGTTGTGTGCAGGGTTCTTAACCTGACACACAGCTCGGTTGATAAAACTGGGAGAGTGGTTTGCAGAAATTATTAAACCCACATACATGAAGTAACCAGATACTGTTAACTCAAGATGTCACAGTTAACTCATGATTATATCTGTACATGTTCATTTAAATATCTTATACATGCTTATCACCTTCAAAGGCTTGGCATATTTCACTGGACTTCACCCAAGGAATAAAAATACTCATCATTAGTAAGATAAACAGCCTTACATCAATATTTCCTTCTTAAAGAAAAAATTGCATTCTTGTACTTTTGGGATTCTTTTGAACGATATCAAATGTATCTTAAGTGGAAGCTTTATTTCAGAAGTAGCATTTTCATCTCAGTTCAGGTTGAGGATTCAAGCTCCATACTACAAGTTTTAAACCACACTTAGGTGCTGCCCCATTAGAGAAGTGTTTCCTTAAAACCACACTTTAAACTAAGGCTTTTTCTATCTTAGGTCATATTGTTCTTTGTGAAGAGCACACAATGCCAGTTAAAATGATCTGTAATATTTGCACACATTATACAAGTTCTCTGTACCTCTTAAGGGCAGACAAAATAATGAAAGGGTTAATAAAACACTGGGCTTTATACCTAGACTACAATGGGTGATACAATCAGGGATGACTTGCTTCTACTTGAGCTCTGTATGTTCTGAGTGGCTAATACCTTTTTAGACTACAGATTGATTATTGGGAGTATTAGGAAGGACTAGACCAAGTGCTGACCCGTTGGGTCTGCTCCCCCAACGCAAAATTCCACCACTCACCCGTTCCCCCAACGCAAGCTGTTCCCCCAACGCAATATTGCACCACTCACGCACAGCCCCCAACTGCGCAGACGTGGCTCATTTCTCCTCATCCCCCAGCACTCCCTCCTCCTCCTCTTCACCCTCCCTCTTCAATCGGTAGAGAGGGAGGAGGGGTAGGGGGGGCAGAGTGGGAGGGGGCATCTCCCTCCTCCACCCCACCCCATCTCCCTCCTCCTCATTTCCCTCATCCTCCTCCCCTCACTCCCATTCCCTGCCCCAGGACCTACCCAGGTCATAGAGCAGCGCCAGGGCCTGGAACTCAGCCTGGTTCTTGTACTTGGTCTGGCCCTGGCTGTACAGCTTCTTTCTCAGCCCCGGTCATGGCCCCCATCCCAAGCCCCAGGCTCGGCCCTCACTCCAGCTCCAGCACCACCCTCCCCACTGGGCATCGGTAGCCCCTGCCACTCCTCGTTCACCTCAGTGCTGGAATGCCCCTCCCTCCCGGAGTGTCCCATCCTGTCTTGCGAGCGCATTGTGACATCACTTGGTTTTTTTTTCCAGAAATGGGCGAGTTTTTGGACTGTTTTTAAAACTTTAAACGATTAACAACTTTGGAAATATAAGTGGGAAACATTTGGAACTCTTGCACTAAAATTGATGCAAGATCAATTGTTCATCTGATATTTGAGATTGAGAAATTTTGTTAACTAAACCATTAGAGATATGTCAAAATTGCCAATTTGTGGTGTAAATTCACTGACCAACCATGATCTTATTTATTTTTGATACAGGTTTGTGGGAATAAATGGCCGACTGCAGTTCCAATAATCTCTGGGCAAGAGACTCTGTGCGTCTTCCTGAGGAATAGATCAGGTAGATATACAGAGTCTCTTGCCCAGAATAGGTGAGTCGGGGACTGGAGGGCATAGGTAATAAGGTGAAGGGGAAATGATTTAATAGAAATCTGAGGGGTAACCTTTTCACAAAAAGGGGGGGGGGGGGGGGGGGGGCGGGGGTGTATGGAACAAGGTGCCGGAGGACGTAGTTGGGGCTGGGACTATCCCAATGTTTAAGAAACTGTGAGACAGGTACATGGATAGAACAGGTTTGGAGTAATATGGACCAAACACGGGCAGGTGGGACTAGTGTAGCGCGGACATGTTGGCAAGTAGGGCCCAAGTGTGTATCACTCTATGACCCAAGATATTATTAGGAAATAATCATCCTGTCCCAATGAGAAAGATGATGTTTGCTTGCAATGTAAAATGAATATCTTGGCTATCTATCAGCTTATAGAACTTGTCATGTAAATACTCCCTTCAGTGACAATTAAGCATTAAAATTGCAGTGGTTGAAAATGATGAAGTATGACAGAGGAAATGGGCACGGTTTGGAAGAGGGTGTTTGCTTACCTCCATTTTCATGGCTATCATGACCATTAATGGATCTCCGGCCCGCACATGGTCACCTTCATTAATGAACACCTAAAAAACATGAAGAGTAACTCATTATAGTAATTAAAATGAGCCAGAATCATCTGTGCCACAGCACAGAATGCAACAGTAATATCTAGTTCAATTGTGCTATTCATAATATATTTGCAGACTGATTGTCTGAAATTGTTATCTCGCACTGCAAATAGTTAGATTTATTTCTGATGGTCTGCTATCAAAGCATGAAGCTTTATTAGGACTGCAAACCCAATATATTCTTGGTTCTCACACAAATACTGCTCAGTCTGATCAAGATCTTGTACAGCGCATTGTATAAAGTTGCAGGACCTGATATGTTTAGTTTAGAGAGCCAGCACGGAAACAGGCCCTTCGGCCCACCGAGTCCGCGCCAACCAGCGATCCCCACACATTAACACTATCCTACACACACTAGGGACAATTTTTTTAACATACACCAAGCCAATTAACCAACAAACCCGTACGCCTTTGGAGTGTGGGAGGAAACCGAAGACCTCGGAGAAAACCTACGCGGTCACGGGGAGAACGTACAAACTCCGTACAGACATCACCCACAGCCTGGATCGAACCCGGGTCTCCGACACTGCATGCGATGTAAGGCAGCAACTCTACCGCTTTCCCAAAAATTGCTGGAGGAACTTAGTGGTTCTCTGGAGGAAATGCACAGACGACCTTTCGGATTGGGAGCATACATCAATAGGAAGAAAGCTCTTAAACTGAAATGTCATCTGTCCATTCCCTTCACAGATGTTGTCTGGCCCGTTGTATTCCTCCAGCCAAAAAAAAACACACAAAGTACTGGAGTAATTCAGCGGGTCAGGCAGCATCCCTGGAGAAAATGCATAAGTGGTGATTGTGGTTGTTGTGGTTGGGACCCTTGTTCAGACTGATTGTAGTAGGTGGGGGGGGGCAAGAAAGCTAGAAGAGAGGAGGGCCAGGACAAAGCGTGGTAGGTGAATAGGTGAATACAAGCGAGAGTTGTTTATTTTTTATTCGGATTGCTGGACAAATGACAGAGGTAAAAAGGCATGAGACAGAAGGGTTTAAAGGATTGAAGAGTTGTGAATTGTGAAGCCAGAGAGAGGAATGGAGGTGGAGGGAAAGGGAAGAAATCAATGCTGGTCTAGGTGGGGAATGAAGGGAAGAGGGATTGGTCTGGGGGAAAAGGGGAAGGGGACGGGAGTGATTAAGAGGTTACGTAAAATTGGAGCATTCAATGTTCATACCGCTGGGCTGCAAGCTGCCCAAGTGTAATATGAGGTGCTTCTCCTCCAGTTTGTGTGTGGCCTCGCTCTGGCAATGGAGGAAGCCCAGGACAGAAAGGGGATGGGAAAGAGGAATTAAAATGGTTAGCAACTGGGAGATTTTAGTTTAGTTTACAGATACAGCATGGAAACGGGTCCTTCGGGCTTTGGTGGACTGGGCGCAATTGTTCAGCAAAACAATTGCCGAATCTACGCTTAGTCTCGCTACTATATATTAGACCACATTGGGAACACCAGATGTGGTTGGAGGAGGTGCAAGTGAAACTTTGTCTTTCCTGGAAGGACTGCTGGGGTCCCTGGATGGAGGCAAGGGAGAAGATGCAAGGACAGGTGTTACATATCTGCAGTAGCAAGGCAAAATACTTGGGGAGGGGGTAGTTTGGGTGGGGAGGGATGAGTGAAGTGAGAAGTTGCAGAGGGAGCAGTCGACAGTCTGGATTGTTCGGCGTAACCAACAAAAAGGCGGGCATAGCTGGTGCTCATACGAGTGCCCATTACCACAGCTTTGACTTGGGAGAAAGTCAGTCAAAAGGGTTGTTGAGGGTGGGGACAAGTTTTGTCAGGTAGAGGAGAGTGTTAACAGTGGGACATTGATTGGGTTTGAGGAACGAACCGAGGGCATTGAGGCCTTCCTGGTGGGGGATGGAGGTGTAAAGGGACTGGACGTCCATGGTAAGATGAGGCAATTGGGACCTAGAAATTGAAAGTTTGGAGCGGGCATCTGAGGTATCTCAGATATAGGTGGGAAGGAACTGGACAAAGGGGGAATGGGACGTGGTTGGGGGGCGGGGGGTGGGGTGGAGGGAGACTTGGGTGAGGTACTGTGGGGGCATGATGGGAATGAGAAGGGAGGGTGGTGTGAAGGCTATTGCAAGGATTGGGGGGGGGGTGGAGGTAGCATGGTAGAAATAGGGTGAAGGGCACTAGGATCTAGTGGTGCCTGTTGGAAAGGGGAAGCAGTTGTACCCAGGATAGCGTGCAGGGCAGTCAGTTCACCCAATGTTGTCAGTGCCGGCAGTGTGGCAGCCCTCAGCCTGGAACCCGGGTGAGACGACTGGTTGGGGGAGAGGCGAGGATCGGCGGAGTCAATGGCTCTGGCCCGCTGGCAGCAGCAGTGCAGATCAGGGTCAGTAATGGCGACGGCAGGCACGGCTTGGAGGGGCCGAGGAAGCTGTGCCGGCTGGCAGTGGCGTTGGTGCAGGAGGCCAGGCCTGGCGGTGAAGGCTGGTGGACCAGGCGCGATAACTGCCAGGGTGGTGGTGAAGGTGGGTGAATTCCTCCAGCACTTTGCTGTTTTCTCAAGGCTCCCGCATCTGCAGTTTCTTATGTCTATGTCGTAGCAGTTCGCTTTTAGCTTAAGTTGAACTGAAGCTAACTACTAAATATTAACCATGGCAACCAGCTTCCACTCCCTCCCTGGAAAAAGACTGAGAGTGTGTGTGTGTGTGTGTGTGTGTGTGTGTGTGTGTGTGTGTGTGTGTGTGTGTGTGTGTGTGTGTGTGTGTGTGTGTGTGTGTGTGTGTGTGTGTGTGTGTGTGTGTGTGTGTGTGTGTGTGTGTGTGTGTGTGTGTGTGTGTGTGTGTGTGTGGTCTACTCTGACAATCGCTGTTCCAGTTCCCGGTTTTTCAGGCGACGGCCGGTGAATTGAAAGTTGCCGGCAATCCGCTGAAAAATCACCTACGTGGGTCAGGCCCTTAATGGTAAGATCACAGAATTATTTGTGGAAGAATTGGTGCAGGTTCCTGCACAAGAGGTACAAATAGAGACCAGTTAAAACTGTGTGTGAGCCACCTAACCATATTTTCACAATTCCCTTTTGCTTCTTAAATTCACTCAACTAAAATTTATCCATTCACTTCCCATGCGGGCTAGGACTGCTAAAATGACATAAGAGTGGACTTCTGATTGTTAGCAAAATTCACCTGGTGGTCATACCCAAGAATGCCAATTGTAGTGAAATCTTAGGGAATGTAACATCCAGTCCTACTAATCAATCTGGATCTCGTACACAATCCATAATCCTGACCAAAATATAAACCTACTGTTTTTCCCTTTCTTTCTATGTGATTTCAATATCTGTGCTTTATTTGACTCCAATATAAATACCCAATTCCAGATCCATGCCACTAATAGGATCAGCTACCCTGACCCCCACCAGTCACTGGCCGTCTGCGGTTCAGCTCCTCAGTTGCCGGAACCTTCAGCAGTACTTTTGTTACTCCTTGACTTGACCATGCCATATACTCCTGCAAGCATCCATTTTCTATACATTTCACCTCTTCCAAACATAGCTATCCATATCCTGCCTCGCCTTGTTCAATACAACTATTACCCCTCACATTAAAAATGTTTATTCTTGCATGAAATCCACTTATTACCTTGTCCCTTCACCTCCCCCCTCCACTCCTTTCAGGGACCCAAGCAGTCCTTCCAGGTCCGACAGAGGTTCACCTGCACCTCCTCCAACCTCATCTACTGCATCCGCTGTTCCAGATGCCAAGCGGAGGCTTGGCGATCGTTTCGCCGAACACCTCCGCTCGGTCCGCAATAACCAACCCGACCTCCCGGTGGCTCAGCACTTCAACTCCCCCTCCCATTCCGTATCCGGCCTCTCAGTCCTGGGCCTCCTCCATGGCCAGAGTGAGCAACACCGCAGGTTGGAGGAACAGCACCTCATATTCTGCTTGAGGAGTCTGCATCCTCTGGGCTTGAACATTGAATTTTCTCAATTCTGTTAACCCTGGCTGCCTCCTCCCCTTCCCACCTCTCCCTCAGCCCTCGGGCCCTGGCATTCCCTCTCTCTCTATCTCTCCCCCACCCAAGTCGCACTAGCTTCTCATTTTCACACTACAAACAGCTTACAATGGCCTGCTTCCTTTATCACCAATACTTTTTTGCATATCTTTCATTCATTGTTCTTTATCTCTCCACATCACCGTTTATATCTCTCGTTTCCCTGATCCCTAACCAGTCTGAAGAAGGGTCTCGACCCGAAACGTCTCCTATTTCCTTCGCTCCTTAGATGCTGCTGCACCCGCTGAGTTTCTCCAGCTTTTTGCGTACCCACTTATTACCTTATCTCTCTGCATCTCAAGGACCTTCTGCAGTCTTCAATCCTTCACAGAATCTATGCTCCTCCATTGCTGGCCTTCAGCTCATTCCTGATTTGAATATTGTACTTGTGCTTTCAGATGCTGAAGGCTGTAAACTCCATAAAGCTTCGCTGCTTCTTAACAACTAATCCTTCCTTGAAAATACTCCTTAAAACCTACTACGTCTTAAACATCTGTCATAATATCTCATGATGTAGTTTGGAATAAAATTAATTTTATCAACATAGACCGGAATAGATCGGGTAGACGCACAGAGTCTTTTGCTCAGGGTAGGGGAATCGAGAACTAGAGAACATAGGATTAAGGTGAGGGTTGTTGGGGGGGGGGGGGGGGGGGGACGGACGGACTTAATAGGAACCTCAGGAGTAACCTTTTCATACAAAAGGTGGTGGGTGTATGGAATGAGCTGCCGGAGGAGGGAGTTGAAGCAGGTACAATCACAGTTCATGAAACATTTAGGCAGGTACATGGATAGGACAGGTTTAGAGGGATATGTGCCAAATGCAGGCAGGTGGGACCAATGTAGATGGGACATATTGGTTGGTGTGGACAAGTTGGGCCGAAGGGCCTGTTTCCACGCTGTGTGACTGTGACTTTATAACATCTTTATGTATATTGTCACTATGTTAAAGGGAACATAAATATTTTCACTGTACACGTAACAATATTAAACTAAATTATATTATGGATATTTGATGTCATCAGTTCTTGCACTTCCTGGAGGTTCCAAATATAAATATCCCATTTCCTGATGACTCTGTGGAATTCTCTGCTACAGAAGGTAGTTGAGGCCAGTTCGTTGGTTATATTTAAGAGGGAGTTAGATGTGGCCCTTGTGGATCAGGGGGTATGGAGAGAAGGCAGGTACAGGATACTGAGTTGGATGATCAGCCATGATCATATTAAATGGCGGTGCAGGCTCGAAGGGCCGAATGGCCTACTCCTGCACCTATTTTCTATGTTTCTAAATGGGATTAGTCCATGGAAGCCAGTATTTCCCCATAACACCACTAAATGGGTATTTTTAAAACCTTAGAATTTTAGAAATGAATTTTTCCTGATTCACTGCAAAAAATAATAAGTGATCATAATCCTGTTCTCACATAGCATGTGTATTTTCAAGTAGCAATCACTACACAGTAATCTGATCTTTCTCAAATGTAATCTGGAGAACAATTTGTTAATTACAAATCAAAATGTTACCTTTTCTATAGTCCCAGTCATTGGTGCAACGGCTGCTCCCTCAGATCCAGAGGCGTCGACTGCAACCAAATACTTTGGCACAGGGCTACTGAGCTGCACAGACCCGTCCTAAAATAAAGATCAAATGTGTTATACATCATTAGAATTATAACATGGAATAACATTGCTTAAAGGTGGTAATGTCTCCAGCGCCTTCAAGGTCGGCTGCAGGGGTCGCCCCCGAGATGACCAGACAGGCCGACTGAACTTTGAAGAAAGGCAACCTAAATAACAGCGCCCACACGTGCAGTATATGCAAAAGAAATGTCACTGTGTTGTTGCAGACGTGACAAATAAAGCACTATTGGCGTACAAGAGAAATGCATCTTACCATTGAAAACAGGTGAATGGTGTTGTCTGTGATCACCACTTTAGGTTTTGAAAGAATCCCATTTACTGATGACTCCAAGTATGTGATATCTCCCTCTGTAGTAAGTTTTCCAGATACATGGAAAACCTGTCCATCAATCTGAGGTACAAGCAAAATGTTTAATTTAAATCTAAATTTAAATCCAAATAGATTATTACAACAAGCCATTTAACAACTCGACTTTTATCCAGAATTAATCCATAAAATGCATTCATTCTCACATTTTGATGGTGAAAGGATAGACAATAGCCACTCAAATCAGTCATTCACCAGTCAGGAGCATGCAGGAAAGAGGAACTCATGTTGAATTATTCTAGCTGAAGAGTCAAGAGATAAAGCTGGAAAAAATGTTTGCTTCATATTTAATTACATAACTGCTGCTAGACCTCAATATTTCATTATTTATCAATATTTCCCTATCTGTTTCAAATCATAAATTAAAATAAAAAAATATTCTCTTTCGTTCCATGTACTGATCAATTTCTGATTCTGAATGGAAAGTAAATGCATGTCAAATATAGTGAATTAAAACAGGATATTTATGTTGCTTATAGGTGGTATGATCAACCTTTCCTCAGAGATCTCACTTTAATTAGATACCAACCAATTTTAATTCAAACCTACTGTAATTTTTAAATTATTAACTACATTTAAAAGCATTCGGAGAGCTAAAAACAACCAAATTTTTTTCAGACACTCAGTCATTTCAGTCATTCAGTCCACCTGGACCTACGTGATCTCCCAGTTGTTAAACACTTTAATTCCCCTTCTCATTCGCACATTGACCTTTCTGTCCTAGGCCTCCTCCATTGTCAGAGTGAGGCTAAATGCAAATTGGAGGATCAGCATCTCATATTTTGCTTCAGCAACTTTCAACCCAGTGGTATGAATATTGATTTCTCTAACTTCAATTACCTGCATTCCCTTTCTCTCCATCCCCCCACCACCCCAGTCGCATCAGCTTCTCGTTCTCACCTAGCAAATAGCCAACAATGGCCTGTTTCTTTTATTATCGTTACTTTATTGCATATCTTTCATTCATTTGTTCGACATCGCTCTATATCACCGTCTATATCTCTCGTTTCCCTTTCCCCTGACTCAGTCTGTAGAAGGGTCTCAACCCAAAACGCCACCCATTCCTTCTCTCCAGAGATGCTGCCTGTCTCGCTCAGTTACTCCAGCCGTTTGTGTCTATCTTGCGTTTGTTTCTGATATGTATAAATAACAACAATTAATTTTAGTTCCGGATGTGACATAAATTGTACAAGAAAATAATAATCAACATAAAGTAAACAACAAAACCCAATCAATTGTTCAAATTATAACATTTCAAGAAGCTGCTTAATGGGCCTGAAATGGCAACCGAGACGGACAGACACACACACACACCCCTCTTCCTTCACCAGCCCGTTATGCACGCGGGGGACAGGGCCAGCGAGGGAGTGCTATCTGAGTGAAATTCACACGGTCCAAAGCCAAGGCGATACAGACACACACCACGATGAACAGGAAGGTTGGCACTGTCATTAAGACGGTTAAAGCACAGTGTATGGTAAGTCCTTTAAAAGAGGGGAGGAGAGGGAGAGAAGGAGGGAGAAGGAATGGAGACAACTTGAGGAGCCAGAGATACACGGCTGTGAAGCTCGGCGGACATTAACATTACGATTATCCTTGGTTCTGAAAACTACTGCTGATGTTTTTTTCCCCCAATGAGCCAATGAAATTCACTGGTCAGCACCGGCTACAACCTATGGGAACCTACGAGTACTTTTGACCACCTGGCAACCCGTTAGGACCTCCTGGCGACCCATCTACGGCACAAAGAGTTCTCGCTACGCTCCATGACGGCTTCATTCTAGTTACCACTAATTTTTCAACGATGAAATATTTGCGCCGACCATAATGAGGCCGCAACTAGTTCCCAGATTACGGGAACTCCTCACGACCATAAAGGCGACTCCCCGGCAACCACCCGCGAACATGTGGCGACCATGTGGCAACTGCATAGTCTCCTGCAGTCGCCTAAGTGGGACAGGCCCATAAGTTGTCCCACTGTGTAAAAACAGAATGTGCTGTGGTATCATATTACAAAGCAGGAAGATCCTAGTTCCACACTTTGTTTACACTGTAAAATGAGTTAATTTGAAATCCATAGATAGATCTGAGGACAGAGCAGAACATTCCGCCAATGCTCACTGTCCATCTATACACATGAAAAATAATTACATCTGTATCAAAGACAGAAAAGTCTGTGTCTAAAATAACATTTAAAAAAAATCTAATGTACACGCTCACCTGAATTCTATATGTCCCATCATTGTTATAAGCAACATCTATATTCACCTCTTGTTTGGGATGTAGAGAGAAGGAAAGCAGAACAGACAAAGACAAATATTAAACTCTGCAATGTTAATACGTTAAAGTTCTATGTTTCAAGGCAATACTCATTGAATCAAAGTTTCTGATAAAAGGCTATACTTTTAGGTTCAGTTGAGGTCCATTATGTTGAGCTCAATTACTTTTACATAGTGAAAAATATGATTATGATTTCAGGTCTGTATTTTATCTCAATCTTGATGATTGTATCTTATTAGTCTGCTGCAAATAGTAACAAACCTTTTATGAAACATAACAATTTTGAAGCTATATGTTAGCTTTCAAACTTTTGTATATATCACAGTTTTGAAAAAGATGGCTCTGGAGATGCTGACTCATTAGATATCTTCTTCCAAAATTCCTAAGATTCTGGAATTGCTGCTGAGGATTGGAGAGTGGCGAATGTGCCGCTCGCCCACCCCCTTGAGAAAGTTTTGTAACCAGTCGAAGACATCTGGGCCTGGCACCAGGGAGGCAACACGCCATCCTGAGGTTGTGTTTGCTACCACAGAACCTCCCGTTTGTCTATGCCCCTAACTAACGGGTCTCCTATCACTATGGCTGCGTATGACTTTTCTCTTCCCTGCTGTGCCTCAGAGCCAGGCCCGACACCACTGGCCACTGATGTTGTTGCTCCTCTCCCATGGCGGATCCTCCACCACAACGATATCCTGTTGTTGGCAGAAATGGTGGTAGGGGATTCTTGCTTTTTCTGCCCACTTCCTTTTCTTGTGGTCATCCAAATAATTTGTAACCATGACACTGTCACACCTCCAGATAATCTTGAGGTCATTCACCGGCAGCTCCAGTTCCTTAACGCGGTCCATAAGGAGCTGCAGCTGAATGTACCTACTGCATGTGTAGTCCTCATGGGCATTCAAAATGCCTCTGACTTCAGGAAGAGCTGAAGAAAAACATGAATCTTCCAGATTACTGCTTCCTGTAAGGACTCCATCCCCTCATTCCCAATTCCTCCGTCTACCACCTCATCCCAGGATGAGGTGTTCCACACCAGGGCATCGCAAATGTCCTAATTCTTCAGGGAATGGGGGTTCCCCTCCCCTGCTATAGATGAGGCTCACACCAGGGTCTCCTCCGACCCCGCAACGCTGCCCTCTCTCCCCATTCCCCCCACTCGCAACAAGGACAGAGTCCCCCTGGTCATCACCTTTCACCCCACCAGCCGGCACATACAACAAATAGTCCTCCGTCAGTTTCGCCACCTCCAATGTGACCCCACCACTCGCCACATCTTCCCATCTCCCCCCGTCTGCCTTCCACAAAGACCGCTCCCTCCGCAACTCCCTTGTCAATTCTTCCCTTCCCTCCCGCTCCACCCCTTCCCCGGGCACTTTCCCTTGCAACCGCAAGAGATGCTACACTTGTCGCTTTACCTCCCCCCTCGACTCCATTAAAGGACCCAAGCAGTCGTTCCAGGTGCGACAGAGGTTCACCTGCACCTCCTCCAACCTCATCTATTGCATCCGCTGCTCTAGATGTCAGCTGATCTATATCGGTGAGAGCAAGCGTAGACTTGGCGATCGTTTTGCCGAACACCTCCACTTGGTCCGCAATAACCAACCCGACCTCCCGGTGGCTCAGCACTTCAACTCCCCCTCCCATTCCGTATCCGACCTCTCTGTCCTGGGCCTCCTCCACGGCCAGGGTGAGCAACACCGGAAATTGGAGGAACAGCACCTCATAATCTGCTTGGGGAGCCTGCATCCTGGTGGCATGAACATCGATTTCTCACAATTCCGTTAACCCTTGCTGTCTCCTCCCCTTCCTACCTCTCCCTCAGCCCTCGGGCTCCTCCTCTTTTTTCCTTTCTTCTCCCTGCCTCTCCCCACCCCCTATCAGTCTGAAGAAGGGTTTCGGCCCGAAACGTTGCCTATTTCCTTCGCTCCATAGATGCTGCTGCACCCGCTGAGTTTCTCCAGCATTTTTGTGTACCTTTGAATCTTCCAGAGGTCTGCACCTTCCCTGAGGAAGACAGGGTGCTGTCTTCCTCAGCCATTCAAACATCTGATTTTCAATTGTCCTTCCTTCATTTGTAACATTGCCTCTTTGCAAGTAAAGCAAAGCTTTCTCTCCACTCTCCCGCTAATTTTTCAAAAATGCCTTCTCCTCACAAAATGGCTGCTCACCAACTCTCTCCTCGACTTTTGAACGAATAGGCCCGTGGAAGTTCAGTCATTGCTTTAATCAAGAATTTTGGGCTGATCACAAGACCTACACCAACCCCAAACCAATTAGGAGCAGACGATGGCATTCGATCCAATTTGTGGTCCCAGCCTCAAAGACAGATGTGTACAGCAATTTGTTCTTCCCACGCACTATTAAAGCATGGAATAATCTCCACCCAGCCACGGTTGCCCAGCCAGATGCAACTAAATTTAAAGTGGCACTTTCTTCCCAATAACCCTCTCTGGCTAAACCCCTCCCATTCACCACCTCCCGTTTAAATTCCAGTTGGAATATTTTGGAGGACCAAGTAACCAAGAACTGAAGTGTTTTCCAGGAACTCATGAAATTTGGGATTCATGTGTGCAAATCCAGAGATTTAAATAATCTGGGATGTTGCTGGTTGCACTCTGCAACTGAAATACTTATGGGCTTTCCGTTCAATTTCAGTGCAATTGATAATGTATAAGTAAGGACGATTAATCTTAATTCAACAGTTTTAATTAATTTGTGTTTGTCTTAAATGTTTAATGTTTTATAATGCTTTTAATAGTTTTTGAAAATGTCTTTGTTTCTGATATTCACAAATGTTTCGAGAGTCAGCTAAGCCCAGGGGCAATGGCTAATCTATCTGCCAGAAACTTTATTCAGCAATTTTGTGGCCAGATTTAATGTGTTGGTGAACAGTTTGCATGAATGGCTTGCTGCTGCCTTCTCTTGCGATCGTGTGGCTTGCATTCTGTAAACATTTATTGTCATTTTTTTCTGCATGCTTTGTACGTTTAATTATTGCGTGCCTTAGTTGGTACAGCAAGCCAAATACTGGAACAAGTGCAAACTAAATATGAGTATATTACTGTTTTTAAAATGCATTTAATTGGAGTAGAGATGCTAGTGCTATCTGTACACATGTATTAATCTTTTGCAAAACTCACTAGATAAGTAAATTTAAGACTTTATTTTTCCTACAACAGTTGATTTATTTGGCTGTAAAATCCACAGTTAGATTTGTTTTGGATGGGTAGCAATTCAGTTGAAAAATGTCTATTTAATGTAGCTTAACCCTGAAAGCCAAATAAGATAAAATATTTTTAATTTAAAAGAAAATATTACTACTTTTACACTGGATGTTTGGAGCAGAAGATTAGAAAAAGTAAAAATAAAATGAGGGCATATTTCAAAAATTCATGCTGTTAACAGGAAAACTTAATGTGCTAGTGAGATTAATTCTCAATAATAAAGCTACTTTGAAGGCAACTCATTTTTCTACTATAAGGTACCATTTTACTATTTCTGTTTTTAGGGAACGAGAATTTTTCACAGAGTCATAGAATCATAAAGAGATACAGCATGGCAACGGGCCCTTCGGTCCAACTTGCCCACACTATCCAATGTGTCCCAGCTACACTAGTCCCACCTGCCAGCATTTTGTTCATATCCCTCTAAACCTGTCCATGTACCTGTCTAACTGGTTCATAAACGTTGGGATAGTCCCTGCCTCAACTACCTCCTCTGGCAGCTTGTTCCATGCACCCACCATCCTTTGTGTGAAAAAGTTACCCCTCAGATTCCTATTAAATCTTTTCCCCTTCACCTTAAACCTATATCCTCTGGTCCTCGATTTACCAATCTGGGCAAGGGGCTCTGTGCATCTACCCGATCTATATCTCTCATGATTTTATACACCTCTATAAGATTACCCCTCATCCTCCTGCGCTCCAGGGAATAGAGTCCCAGCCTACTCAACCTTTTGAAAATTAAAAGCAAAAATGATAATATAAGATTTGAGATACCATGCCCAGCAGACACTACTCACTATTCTGTCCTTCAATCAACGTCAGATTTCGCCTGTACAGAATATTTAACCTTCTTCCACTGCTGTCCGCAAATGGGGAAAATGGATCTGTAAAATAATTGAGATAATAATTATATCTGTGAGCATGCTCAAGTCTTGTGCAAGTTTAAACAGGAAAATTACAAGATGTTCTTACCATGTGAAAGTGCTTTGAAAGTGTTTGTTTGAATTCTTTCTTGTAGAATTAAAGCAAGAGTCGCCTGACAGAGAGACATTTTACTTGCAGCTTCTTTTGCGGGGAACAGTCCATCAGAGTGCTGAGGGATAAAATTTGTGTGGACATTTCCCGCCTCAAATTCAGGATGAGCAGCCAGGTTGAACAAGAAATTTATGTTTGTGCTTAAACCTACAATCTGTCAAAAACAAAATCAATCCAAATTGAATGAACTATAGGATACATCCAGAACCATATTAAAAATGTCAAGGGGCAAACTTTGCATTTCTAGGTCCATTCACAAAGAGGAAATGGGTGCAATTACTTTTTTACAAATTATTAAGACTATAGATGTTCATAAGCAGCATAAATTTCAAACATTCAGATACAATGCTACGTAAAAACAGGCTTTGTACAGTAATCTGATCTTTAAAATATCTCAACCTATTTAAGATCTGTTCAAGCCTTTCCAAGTAGATGTTTATTTTTATTCTTATTTAAGTCAATTTTAAACGAGAACTTAAACAATCCATCCCATTTCTGAGTCGAGATCGTTTCCTGCAAATGTACAGGCAAATAATAAAAGACATTCAGAGTGGTGTAGAGGGGAAACGTGTTACTAACATGTACATTTTTGTTACTAAAATCTACATTTTTGTATAGCAATTTAGTTTGATAAATCAGACTATTTATTTATTTACTATAATTTGTTAAGTCTATTTGATGTAATATTTCAGTATTAAAAAAAACAGTGCTTGTTTATAACAGAACAAACAATTTAATAGGTCAGACTGAATTAACAGCTGAAGAGTCCACAGGGAACCAGTTGCCATCCATTCAAGCATTGGCACCTCTCAGACGTTGACACAATGCTGAACCTGAGGTAGTCATTTGTCAGTTCATCTGACCACCTGCCCCACCACTGGACTCACCAGAGTGCGTTGCATCTGCTTAGTGCAGCAGAGATGGCTGTTAGGATGATGGAGTGCTCCTCCTGCAGGATGTGGGAATTCAGGGAGACGTCTAGTGTCCCTGAGGGTTACGCCTGTGGGAAGTGTGCTCCGGCTGCAGCTTCTTAAAGACAGTTACAGAAATGGAGATGCTCATTCGGGGGTTTGAGAGGGTCGTGGGTAGGAATTGTAGAGAGGTGGTCACATCTAAGGTCCAGGAAAGGGACTAGGCAGAGAGTGCACATATCCTTTGTGGCCATTTCCCACAAAAATAGGTTTACTCATTTGTATAGGATGGTATGGGGTGAGCCATCAGGGGACAGCAGCAGCAGTCAGGTATAGAAACATAGAAATTAGGTGCAGGAGTAGGCCATTCGGCCCTTCGAGCCTGCACCACCATTCAATATGATCATGGCAGATCATCCAACTCAGTATCCCGTACTTGCCTTCTCTCCATACCCCCTGATCCCCTTAGCCACAAGGGCCACATCTAACTCCCTCTTAAATATAGCCAATGAACTAGCCTCAACTACCCTCTGTGGCAGAGAGTTCCAGAGACCCACCACTCTCTGTGTGAAAAAAGTCCTTCTCATCTCAGTCCTAAAGGATTTCCCCCTTATCCTTAAGCTATGACCCCTTGTCCTGGACCTCCCCAACATCGGGAACAATCTTCCTGCATCTAGCCTGTCCAACCCCTTAAGAATTTTGTAAGTTTCTATAAGATCCCCCCTCAATCTCCTAAATTCTAGAGAGTATAAACCGAGTCTATGCAGTCTTTGTTCATAAGACAGTCCTGACATCCCAGGAATCAGTCTGGTGAACCTTCTCTGCACTCCCTCTATGGCAATAATGTCCTTCCTCAGATTTGGAGACCAGAACTGTATGCAATACTCCAGGTGTGTTCTCACCAAAACCCTATACAATTGAAGTAGAACCTCCCTGCTCCTATACTCAAATCAGGCTTGGTTCTGAGGCACAGTAGGGCTGGGTGGAATTGGACAGAATGATGATGATAGGAGACTTGTTAATCCGGGCACCAGGCAAATTCTGTGGCAGCAAATGAGATTCCTCGAGGGTTGTTACCTCCCTGGTGCCAGGGTCCAGGATGTTTCACAGCAACTGCAGAACATTTGCAGTTGCAGGGGAGGGTAAGCTACCAGAAGCCATTGGCACAAATGACAGAGGTTGAAAAAGGGGACGAGGTCCTGCCGAGTGAATATATTAGGAAGCCATCTTGACAAAAGACAAAAAGCAGGGCCTCGAGGACAGAAATCCTCAGATTACTCCAGATGCCGTGTGCCAGTGAGGTTAATCGGAGAACAGGTTATTTGGACAGATGAATATGTGGCACAGGTGTTGGTGTAGACGGTTTCAGGCTAAACATAGAAGAATTTGAAATGGGGGAGAGGGGTGGGAAGCAGAGTGGAAGGTCAGCAAATGAAAGGACTGATGAGACGGTGGAAAGGTGGCGGTAATGAGAAGTAAGCCATGTAGGACATGTGGAGAAGTTAAGGAAAATATGATGGAGGGAGGTAAAAGAGGTGGGGTGGTTGCTCTGCCAATCAGGGGAAATGTCACAACGGCACTCAGAAAGGCCACACTGGGGGGTTCATTCACTGAGGCGATACGAGTAGAAAAAAGTAAGAAAAATGCACTCATTCTAATGGGATTGTTCTGTGGGCCTCAATAGTCTGCGGGAGATGGAGCAACAGATATGTAGTCAAATTACAGAAGGATGCAGAATTGTCTTAGGACCACCAATATTGCCTAGGACTTACTCATTGCAAAAGACAGATGGGAGAGAATTTATCAGATGTATCTAAGTGGATTTCCTAAGTAGTATGTAGATAGTCCAACTCGAGAATGGACCATATTGGACCTAGCAATGGGAAAGCGAGCCTAGCCAAGCAACTGGTGTTTCAGTCAAAGAACACCTTGTGGATAGTGATCACAACTCCTTAAGTTTAAACATTGTCTTCTATAAAGACAAGTTGGACCTTTGGGGAGGAATCTGAATTGGAGTAAGGCAGACTTGAACATGATTACCAGGAGCTTGGGAGAGTAAATTGTGAGCAGTTGTTATTCTGTCAGTCCACAACTGACTCGAAGGATCCATTTAAAGGCCAGTTAATCAATGTTCAGGATTGGCATGTTCTCATTAAGGGCCTGTCCCACTGCGGTGGCCTAATTGGCGAGTTTAGAAGAATTTGCCCTCGACTCATACTAGCAGCATGGTTGACACGAGGTCCTAGGAGGTCTTTGTAACTCTCCTCCATGCTCGAGAGTAGTCCCTGTGTACTCGAGGCCTCAGCTAGGTCGCGGTGTATTTTTCAACATGTTGAAAAATGCCCGCGAGTAAAAAAAAGGTCGCCATGGAAAAAAAATCTATATTTTTACTCGTAGGTTTAGTCGAAGTAGGTCGGCATTTTATTCGTAGGTAATCGAGGATAGTTGAAGGTAATCGAAGGTAGTCGAAGGTAGTCGTAGATTGTCTTCAACATAGTCGAAGGGAGGTCGAAGGAGGTCGTCTTAAGGGGTTGGACAGGCTAGATGCAGGAAGATTGTTCCCGATGTTGGGGAGGTCCAGGACAAGGGGTCACAGCTTAAGGATAAGGGGGAAATCCTTTAGGACCGAGATGAGAAGGACTTTTTTCACATAGAGAGTGGTGGGTCTCTGGAACTCTCTGCCACAAAGGGTAGTTGAGGCCAGTTCATTGATGATCAATGATCATCAATGATCTGGATGAAGGGGTGGTAAATTGGATTAGTAAGTATGCAGATGATACCAAGATAGGGGGTGTTGTGGATAATGAAGAGGATTTCCAAAGTCTACAGAGTGATTTAGGCCAGTTGGAAAAATGGGCTGGAAGATGGCAGATGGAGTTTAATGCTGATAAATGTGAGGTGCTACACCTTGGCAGGACAAATCAAAATAGGACGTACATGGTAAACGGTAGGGAATTGAAGAATACAGTTGAACAGAGGGATCTGGGAATAAACATGCATAGTTCCTTGAAGGTGGAATCTCATATAGATAGGGTGGTAAAGAAAGCTTTTGGTATGCTAGCCTTTATAAATCAGAGCATTGAGTATAGAAGCTGGGATGTAATGTTAAAATAATTTACTAGAATGTTGCCTGGGTTTCAACAGCTAAGTTACAGAGATAGGTTAAATAAGTTAGGTCTTAAATTCTCTGGAGCGCAGAAGGTTAAGGGGGGACTTGATAGAGGTCTTTAAAATGATGAGAGAGATAGACAGAGTTAATGTGGACAAGCTTTTCCCTTTGAGAATAGGGAGGATTCAAACACGAGGACATGACTTTAGAATTAAGGGACAGAGGTTTAGGGGTAACATGAGGGGGAACTTCTTTACTCAGAGAGTGGTAGCGGTGTGGAATGAGCTTCCAGTGGAAGTGGTGGCGGCAGGTTCGTTGGTATCATTTAAAAATAAATTGGATAGGCATATGGATGAGAAGGGTATGGAGGGTTATGGTATGAGTGCAGGCAGGTGGGACTAAGGGAAAAAAGTTGTTTGGCACAGACTTGAAGGGCTGAGATGGCCTGTTTCCGTGCTGTAATTGTTATATGGTTATATGGTTATTGGCTATATTTAAGAGGGAGTTAGATGTGGCCCTTGTGGCTAAGGGGATCAGAGGGTATGGAGAGAAGGCAGGTACGGGATACTGAGTTGGATGATCAGCCATGATCATATTGAATGGCGGTGCAGGCTCGAAGGGCCGAATGGCCTACTCCTGCACCTAATTTCTATGTTTCTATGTCTTCACTCTCCACTATTCGGTGTCCAAATTTCCCGAAGCTAATCGAAACTAGTCTTCAACATAGTCCAATACTTTAAAAGTATTTTAGGTTTAAAAAAACATTTATATAAAACAAATTATTTCACTGAATTTCGGTATGACCTTCTGTATGACTTTCAGAAAGATTCAAGCCTAGGTTTCACTGCAAACAAAGACAATGAGTGAGACTTACCGAGCATAAGAAAGTTTTAAGCTTTATTTAAGTCCCAAAAGATAGACACAAAAAGCTGTAGTAAATCACTCCTGCTTTTTGAGTCCATCTTCGGTTTAAACCAGCATCTGCAGTTCCTTCCTACACATTTTATTTCAGCTGTTTAGTTGGCGGGCTTGTTCTAACCTTCAGACGTGACATCATTACATCAAGAAAGACACTGTCAGTACTAAGGCCTCGTTATCAGCAAGTTGATACCAGTAATCTACAAAAGGCAAACACTTACCATGTCAGTCAGAAGCCCTTGAATGGACAACAGACTTCAGACCACAAATTTCTCATGAGGTGTCTACTCTAATTTTAGAATGGCATATTGCCAGGAATGACATACTATACTAATCATGCACATGTGGAAATATAAAACTGCTGAATATTCGACATCAACTTCTTAAGCCATAAAATTCAAATACCACCGGCATATAAATCAGTAAACAAAAGAATAGGTGAATCTATATGAGCACTTCCTGGGGGTTCATTCTTTTCATTTTTATCCTTGATCACAGAGGATTTATTTTTTAAAAAGTAATAAAGTTCGACAGCACAAAGCAAAAGTTCACAAAATGAAACATGTTCAAGAAATTTGATAAACGAGCCAGTAATTATGTCTGTCTGAGACATGGAATAATAAATATAATATAGCTATCGTAGTTTAAAGAACCAGGCTCTTCGGCCCACACTAACATTTGATCACCCATTCACACTGGTTCTATGTTACCCCACTTTCTCATCCATACCCTATACACTGGGGGCAATTTTGCAGAAGCCAATTAACCTACAAACCCACATGTCTTTGGGATGAGGGAGAAAACCCACGTGGTCACAGGGAGAGTGCAAACTCCACATAGAGAGCACCCCAGGTCAGGATCATACCCGGATCTCTGGCCTTGTGAAGCAGTGGCTTTATCAGCTGCGATACCATGCTGCCCTAGTTGTTATAGATGCTGAGTTATGGACAAGGTAGATGCAGGAAAAATGTTCCCAATGTTGGGCGAGTCCAGAACCAGGGGCCACAGTCCTAGAATAAAGGGGAGGTCATTTGAGACTGAGCTGAGAAAAAACTTTTTTACCCAGAGAGTTGTGAATTTGTGGAATTCCCTGCCACAGAGGGCAGTGGAGGCCAAATCACTGGATGGATTTAAGAGAGTTGGAGAGAGAGAGAGCTCTAGGGGCTAGTGGAGTCAAGGGATATGGGGAGAAGGCAGGCACGGGTTATTGATTGGGGACGATCAGCCATGATCACAATGAATGGCGGTGCTGGCTCGAAGGGCCGAATGGCCTCCTCCTGCACCTATTTTCTATGTTTTTATGTTATGCATCAAAAAGGGTCTAATGGGCGGTGTAACAGTAGAGCTACTGCCTTACAGCACCAGATACCCAGGTTTGATCCTGACTACGGATGCTGTCTGTACGGAGTTCGTACGTTCTCCCCGTGACCTGCGTGGGTTTTCTCAGAGATCTTTGGATTCCTCCCACACTCCAAAGATGTACAGGTTTGTAGGTTAATTGGCTTGGTATGAATGTAAATTTGTCTATAGTGTGTGCAGGGTAATGTTAATGTGTGCGGATTGTTGGTCGGTGCGGACTCGGTGGGCTGAAGGGCCTGATTCCTCGCTGTATCTCCAAACTAAACTAAACTAAACATGCTTTGGAATCTACTGTCCTTTTTGGCAACACTAACCAGTTCAGAGTTCATACTTAGTTGCTATGCAATGAAAACGGGATAGAAATGTGATCCATTGATAACAAATTTGAGAGGATCATGATTACGTTTTTCTTCTTCCTCCTTTTAAAACCCCAGAGTGAACAATTACCAGTGTTAAACCCAGTGTGTATAATTGACTCCTCATACTAGATTATCTTCCCCTCGCAGAGATACATTAACATGTGCCAATTGCCAAGGAGCTGTCTCACAGCATAAACTGCCAGAGTACTTACATTGTACTGACGCAAACAGTATCTTAATTTATTTAATGCTGCCATACGATCATCTCCCCAAACCACCAGTTTAGCAATCATTGGATCATAATGCACTGAAACTTCATCACCTAAATAAAAATGAAAGTATATGAAAATCTATAGAAAGAATCTATCTTCAAGAATAAAAATATTACAATATTCTATAACAAAGACAATGTGCAGGAAATAATGAAGTCAGGCAGTATTTGTGCATTCCCAATACCTTGTCTGACTCCAGTCTCAATTCTTATAGAAGTATCTGGTGCAGGTGTCGACAAATGCAGGAGAGGGCCAGCTCCTGGCATAAAGTTATTGTCTGGATCTTCAGCATAAATTCTCGCCTCAAATGCGTGACCTTTGAAAGAAAGTTCTTCCTGTGTCATTGGAAGTTTTTCACCAGCAGCAACCTGAAAGTTGTCACAAAATAAAACAATGTATTTTTATTCCCCAGGCAGCATACACCTATAGTTCATCGACTACAGCTCAATGTTCAACACCATCACCCCTCCCAAACATATAACCTAACTCAGAGAAGATAGGCACAAAATGCTGGAGTAACTCAGTGGGACAGGCAGCATCTTTGGATAGAAGGAATGGATGACCTTTATGGTTGAGACTCTTCTTCAGACTTGACCTGAAACTTCACCCATTCCTTCTCTCCCAGAGATGCTGCCTGTCCTGCTAAGTTACTCCAGCTTTTTGTGTCTACCTTCGGTTTAAACCAGCATCTGCAGTTCCTCCCTACACATCTATCTCAGAGAACTGGATCCCTGCTCATTCCTATGTAATTGGATCAGTGAGTTTTTTACTGGAAGACCACAAGCATCAACCCAGGAGCACCTCAAGGCTGTGCGCTCAGTCCCCTGCTCTCTCTCACTATACCTAGGTATGTTACAAAACTTACCTTGAGCAGCGCTGCAGTTCTGCCGCTCCCCGTGTGCGTGACTTTGGCGCCTTTCAGAGGGGGGCGGGTTTAAAGTGCCATTTTTCTACAGACAGGGCAAATCGATCCATGTCAGGGGATTTCGTTGCTGAAGAAAAATCGCTCCGACATTTGATTTATGAAGGTATTTTTAAATTATGCTAGATTATTTATTAGCTAGAGTAATTTAAAAATCATCTTCTAAAGCGTGAGCGCCGACAACGGGAAGGATTTTATGTAAGGGAGAAAATAAAATACACATAAAAACGTGGTTCTTAGGAAGCATTTAATCACATTTTCATGTTGCGAAATGGGGACAAAAAAAAATATATACGAACCGGCAGTGTTTTTCCTGCCGACTTCACCGCAAACCGCAACGTTCTAATCCACCGCATTCCACTAAAACCCACTCGCAAGTTGATTTAAATGGCCATTAATTTACAGGAATTAAACACTAAATTCCTTCCAGTTGGCCTATAAATTAATGAAAATGAGATTTAAAAATCATGTTACATTGTGAATTATTGTGTGAATGTTATTTGGACACTTAGGCAATTAAAAAATGTTTATCTTTTCTTAAGAAATGGATTGATGTTTAGATGTAGTAATTGAATTTTGTAATTAGCTACAATTAGATAACTAACTAATTATATGCTTTAATTTCAGGTCATTCAAGTAAGATTGTTTCATATTAATTTTTTAATATTGAAGATATGAAAGTAAATTAGGTGTCGAATTAAACTTCTTTTTATGCTTTATCTGATGGGATAAATTGCAGACTTGATTTTTAAAATCTCAAAATGTTGTAACATTGCTACTCTACCTGTGTGTGTAGCAAGATACAATTACAACACCATGTTTAAATCTGCTGACGATACCATTGTTATTGGATGAATAGCGGATAACAGTGAGTCAGAGTATAAGAGAGAATGAAAATCTGATTGAATGGTGCCAGAACAACAATCTTGCTGGAAACATCACAAGGGCAATGCCAGGGATCTACAAACCTGTGTTAATTGCAGGTATGGCAGCGGAGAGAGTCAAACTGGCCACTCTCACCACAGCATATGTACACACCCAATATATTTTTCAATATTCTCTGCAGATCTGTCGTGGGCCCAGCATAGCACATCAATGCAATCACAAAGAAAAAGCTCATCGATGCCTCTACTTGCTAAGGAGAGAGAGGATCTTATATTAACAGATGCCACTGTGACATCTCCACATTTTTGGAGTCACAATAGACGGATGATGCTGGAAAATGGAACAAAAAAAAGAGGGTCAGGCAGAATCTGTGGAAGAAAATAAAGAGCTGACGTTTTGGGTCAAAGTGAAACAGTAGAGGGGAGTTAGCTGGTGTAAACATGTGGGGGTTTGGAGCCTGAAGAAGGGTCACAACCCAAAACTTCACCCATCCCTTCTCTCCAAAGATGCTGCCTGTCCCGCTGAGTTACTCCAGCTTTTTGAGTCTATATTCGGTTTAAACCAGCATCTGCTGTTCCTTCCTACATAAAAATGTGGGGGTTTGGTAGGGTCGGAGCCACCAGGTGGATCCATATGAGGAGGGAAGTGTGGAAATAGCAACAGAAGCTGGGAGCTCATAGCTGGATATGACAAAGGGCTGTGATAGGAAAGGAAGGTGAATCGTGGAAACAAATAAGGGAGATACAGTGGGCAGTTGGCAGAGGGGAAGGGACAATGTGGGTGGAATATGGGCTAATGGATAGAAAGAATGGATGGGAGGAGAAAGAAACTGGGTGATAGTGGGCTGGGAAGTTCGGGTGAAAACAATGTGTGGAAGGGATCTGGGAAGATCAGGAGAGAGAAAGGGACATTCGGAGAGCAGGTTACCTGAAATTGCAGAATTCAATGTTCATGCCACTAAGCTGTATGCTGCCCAGCAGAATATGGGGTGCTGTTCTTCTAGTTTTCATTTTGTCTCACCCTAGCGGTGGAGGAAGCCGAGGATGGATAGGCCAGTGTGGGAAAGTGATGGGGAATTAAAATAGTGCGCAACTGGGTGCTACAGGTGGAAATGCCAGATAGAGTGCAGGTACCTAGTCTGCAATAGGTGTCACTGATGTGGAAGAAGCCACCGACGGCACCAAATGTAATAGACCAGGTGGAGGAAATGCAGGCGAATCTCTGCCTTGCCTGCACACTTAGGTCTGGAATTGCCCCATTAGTCGTGTTTCATAGAAACATAGAAAATAGGTGCAGGAGTAGGCCATTCGACCCTTCGAGCCAGCAATATGACCATTCAATATGATCATGGCTGATCTTCCAAAATCAGTACCCCGTTCTGGCTTTTTCCCCATATCCCTTGATGCCCTTAGCTCTAAGGGTTAAATATAACTCTCTCTTGAAAACATCCAGTGAATTGGCCTCCATGGCAAAAATAGGAAAAAACCCATAAATGGTACATCAAAATTTAAAGTAAGTAAATGTATAAGACTAATCTGGAAAACCAATGAACCTTACAACAGCATCCAGCTACCAAGAAAAATCTAACTTAAAAGGTAAAGGCTTGTATTGTGATAAAGAGATTAATGTGAAAAACATTCTGAAGCAATTTGTAGGGGATAGTTCTGATTATCAGCTTCTGGGAAATATGTTACCAAAATGGTTTCTGGATTAAGGAGTCCAGTGTTACTGTTTGCCACTCCTACAGCATGCAATCTACTAAAACACTGAATGCTGGTGGAACTCATCTGATGTGGTAGAGACTGAGAAATTGAGATTAAGGGATGGCGTCCTTTCATAGAGGCAGGGTGGGAAGAGGTGCAGTCAAGGTAACCGTGGGGATCAGTGGATTTGTAGTGCAAGTCAGTATACTGACCCCTACGATAGAGACAGAAATGGGAAAAGGGAAGAGTCAGAGATAGTCCGTGAATTTGAGAGCAGGGTGGAAGTTAGTTGTAAAGTTGATGTAAACAATGGATATAGCAAGGTATAGGATGTACCCCTGATGCAGCCATCGATGTAGTGGAGAAAGAGTTGGGGAATGGTGCTGGGGTACGGATGGAACAACAAATGTTCAATGGAATTTACAAAAGGACAGGCAAAGCTGGGGCCCATGTTCCACCTTGAAGAAAGTGAGAGGCATTAAAAGAGAGTTCAGTGCTTCCCGATGTGGCCTCCTTTACATTGGCAAGGCCAAGCATTGTCCAGGGGACCATTTCATCGAACACTTGCATTCTGTCCATCAAGGCCGGCTGGATCACCCAGATGCTAAAAATTTCACCTGCCATTTCAATACCCAATACGACATTTCTGATCTTGGCCTCCTCCATTGCCAGCGTGAGGCCACATGCAAATTGGATGAATAGCACCTTAAATTTCATTTCGGAGTCACGTGAGTGACTTCGTGAAGAGCCCGCCGGCGCGCATGCTCGACATATCGTCGTACCGCGTTGCTGCGACGGCTGGCGGTGGAGCGCGCTCCTCGCCAGCCCTTCAGAAGGGGCCACGGAGGTAAGTATTCTACCTTTAGTTGGTGGTCCTTGTTGTTGGTTTTGTCTTGCAGCAAGGACATGGATGGGAGTTCCAAGGGCCGGAGGACGTCAGGACGAGTTCGCCGGTCAACAGTTCCGGGGCCTTTACCATCGGCAGTACCTGCATCGCAGGCCGGGACTCAGGCGGAGATGTGGGTAAGCCCTGTGTTCACAGGTCCAGATCCGCCAGCACACCACAGCTCGGAGGAGTTCGACGAGGAGGAGTGTGGTGTGCCGCCAGAGCAGGGGGACCCTGCCATGGCAGTCAGGTCGTCAGCGAGCTCGCTGGCGACCTCGAGCAGGGTGCGTGCGGCTGCACGGCCCGTTCCACTCAGCCCTCCGAGTAGGGGAAGGGCAGGAGCCCAGAAGCCTAACCCTACCAGGGCTAAGGCATTGCCTGACGGAGGAGCGGTCAGGTTCCAGGGAGAGACCCGGGGTGGCTGTGAGGTCCAGCCGGCACACCCCGACTCTCGACGCCGGGACGGGTCGGTTGAGTCGGGTCTCGTCACGGTCGCCGAGCCCCCCATGGATGGGTGGGCGAGACCATGCGTCGGCAACGTCCACGATGTGGGCAGCCGGCAAGACTGCGCGGGCCCCAGGCAGCCATGCTTCGGCTGGTGCCGACACCTCGCCGCAAGTGCCCTTAGTGGCAGCGGCTTCAGCTCCCGCTAAACGGAGGCGGTTGAACACGCCCGCGCAGGAATCGCGCAGTTCGCCTCGGCGGCTGTTAGCGACAACTACCGGCACCGGCAGGGCCTCGACGAGGTGCGGGCCGATGACAGGAGCCCGGTTTTCTTTTCAGAGCCGGAGGACTCCGACCACCTGAGTGTTCAGGGTGAAGGGCGTATTGACCGTATGGAGCGGCTGCTGGAGCTCCTGCTTCAACGTCAACACCAGCAGGGCAGCAACAGGCACAGGGCGTCTTCACAAACATCTACTATCAGCCTGGAGCAGCAGGAAGAAGTCCTCATCCAGGCAATGAGCCGTCACAAGGCTCCATCCAATTGCAACTCCCTCAACGTGCCTGTGGTCAATACGCCGATATGGGCAACATCAGTGCGGCTATCCGTCAACAGGAGGTAAAACTGCAGCGGATCCTGAAGCTCCTCACGGCCGGTATTACCGCCTTTGTGCGGTCGGTGGACGGGGACGAATTGAATTTGGACCAGGGAGATGCCCTGGCCCTCCTGTGCGCGACCCAGCACGAAATTAACGGGTTTCGCAAAACCAGCATCCGCCCAGCGCTCAATCCAAAGTTTGCAGAAGTGTGCAAACCACCGCCGCCGCCCCGTCAGCTCTTTTGGGAAGGACCTCGCGAAGAGAGTCAAAGAGCTTGACGAGCAAGCCAAAACGGTGGGGATCATGCGCCCTCAGAGTGCCCCCACACCGTCAGGCTCAAAGTCTCCATACATTCGATCACGAGGGTCTGCCAGTACCTCGACGAGGACCCACCCTCAAGCTCCACAACGACAGCAACATCAGACCCAGCACCAGGGGTCTTTTTTAGGACAGGGTCGGCAGAGACCCTGGTGGAAAACGAAGACGCCGCGCCCTCAAGCCAACCCAGCACCTCCACGTCCACACACGCGTGTCAAGGACCGCCGGTAACCACGGAGGTGAGGGGGTCTGGTTCTCTCTTTTCTCTCTGTTTAACTTCACATGTTGGTGGTCACCTTCGGTGGTTTTTTGGGTGCATGAGGTAATTTCACTGGTGACGAGTATGTGTTGCAGAATATTCAGGGGCATAAAATTGAGTTTATTAATGGCGACATTCCTCCATCCCAGCACATGCCCGCTCGAACATTTAAAATTATCTGCTGCAGAACAGGCAGCCGGCTATAAGGAATTGTTAAGTCTTGAGCAAAGGAGTGATTAAGAGAGTGGTGCATGAGCCAGTTGAATTTGTTTCGAACATATTCACCAGACCTAAGAAGGATGGAAGTTGTCGTGTCATTATTGATCTAACCCGTTTGAATACTTTTGTAACATATTCTCATTTTAAAATGGATACGTTGAAACAACCAAATCATTGATTTCTCATGGTTGCTTTATGGCATGCATCGATTTAAAAGACGCATATTATTCCGTATCCGTCCAGAAATGTGACAGAAGGTTTTCAAATTCATCTGGATGGGGCAACTCTGGCAGTACAAGGCTTTGCCTAATGGGCTCACCACAGCCCTAGATTGTTCACTAAATTAGTGAAGCCAATTATGGCTTATTTGAGACAACGACACCATATAGTATGGCCTATTTAGATGATGTCTTAATTGTGGGCCACACCCTGGAATTGGCTGAACAGGGTGTTGCAGCTGCTGTCAATATATTTCAACAATTGGGGTTTATTGTCCATCCAGAGAAATCAAAGTTCTACCCTGCCCAGGTGATTAATTACCTAGGGTTCACGGTGAACTCTATAAGCATGAGGGTTACCATTCCAATTAACAAGATTGAGGAGGTTACCCAGGTGTGTCAAGATTTAATCCGCACCAATATACCATCGATTTGGCACTTAGCTACAATAATTGGGAAGCTGGTAGCTTTGTTTTCGGCAGCGCGATATGGACCTTTGCATTATCAGAATTTGCAAAGAGCTAAAATTGCTGCGTTAAAACAGAACGCTGGTCATTATGATCGGTCCATGCAGCTGCCGCCCGAAGCGATAAATGAGTTGCAATGGTGGGTGTGTCACATTAGCAACTCATTCAAGCCTATTAGGGAGGCTAATCCGGTGGTATATTTGCAAACTGATGCAAGCTCCAATGGTTGGGGATCCACGAATAATTGCTCTAGTTGTGGTGGCAGATGGGACACCCTTGAATCAACGATGTTGTTAACTCAAGGGATTAACTATTTGGAGTTGCTGGCAGCATTCCACGGACTTCGTGCGTATTGTTCTAAGCTTGTTGGAGCACATGTCCGTCTCCAAATAGACAACACCACAGCAGTAGCATATTTAAACCATATGGGTGGTACCAGGCCAGTTTCGTGTGACAAATTGGCAAACTCAATTTGGCTCTGGTGTGTTCAAAGAGACATTTGGATTTCAGCTACCTATTTGCCAGGTGAGCTTAATACTGTGGCGGACACCAGGTCACGCAAATTTAATGACAATATTGAATGGATGTTGCATCCTGAGATCTTTTCTAAAGTCACAGCCAAATTTGGTAAACCGGACATTGACCTCTTTGCGTCACGGTGGAACCATCAGGTACCAACCTACGTTTTATGGGAACCAGATCCTGGGGCAATAGCGCTAGATGCATTCTCGCTGGACTGGGGGAAGTGGTTTTTCTATGCCTTCCCCCCCCATTTTGCCTCATCAGTCGGGTATTGGGAAAGATTCAGGCAGATGCTGCCAAGGGCATCCTTATTATACCCGACTGGCCCACACAGCCTTGGTATCCGGTGGTCTTTGACATGCTCAACGAACCTTGGGTCCTTTTGAAGGGTTGCCCACAATTGGTTACTCACCCTGTCTCAGGGGAGCCGCATCCCTGCCATGGCTATTTAAATTTGTTGGCTTGCAGGTTCTGAACAGGCCGTTAGTCCAATACGGCCTCTCGGCTCGGACCATGGATACCACCGGGGCGTCGTGTCGAGAGTCTACAAGGCGAAGATACCGCTCGCATATTAAGAAGTGGGAAGCCTACTGCAGCCGCTCTCGCATCACGTACGATGACGTGACAACAACCGACGTCCTGGAATTCCTCGCGGGGTTGCACCATGATGAACACTTAAGTTACAGTGCCATCAACAGCGCCAGAAGTGCGCTATCATTCTACCTCAGTTTGGAGGTAGGATCCAACAGGCTAGTGTCCAGACTCATGCGGGGTATATTCAATATGAATCCGCCTACACCACGCTATAATATCACCTGGGATGTCAGGGACGTATTAACCCTGCTCAGGACGTGGTCACCCATGGAAGGGCTCCAACTGGACCAACGCACCATGAAGCTGGTGATGTTACTAGCGCTGACTTCAGCTCAGAGGGTACAGACACTACACAAACTTTGTGTCGACAGAATGACGTCTACCCCCACAGAAGTAGTCTTTTTCATTGACGAGCTACTAAAGCAGCATAGACCTGGGTGCACAGGGCTGCAGCTGAAGTTCCCGGCATACCCCGCAGATGCTAGGCTATGTGTAGCCTCACATATCCGCCACTATGTCAAGGTGACGGCACGCATCAGAGGAATGGAGAGATACCTGCTTGTCACTCATAAGAGACCTCATCATCGAGTGACAGTCCAGACGATATCCAGGTGGCTTCCAGTCGTCTTGGGTAAGTCAGGTATCGACACTAATGTGTTCAAGTCTCTTTCCAACAGGGCTGCATCGACGTCAACGGCGAGGGTCATGGAGGTGCCCATGGACCAAATTCTCGCCACAGCAGGATGGGCTAATGAAGCTGTGTTCCAGCGTTTTTATAACAAGCCTGTTGCTGCTTCTCTACAGTTCGCAGAAGCCGTGCTGAATGCAGGTCACGAACGTGGAGATGTCCCCGCATGAGGGGTTTTGATTTGTTATTAATAACTCTGCTCTTGTTTTGCAGTATGAACTATTGAGCAAGTTTGTTCCTCCCATCCATCCCTGGTAGTGGTGTGTCAGCATGGACGTGGTCCAGGGCGTGTAATCACAGAAGCTTTGAAGTCTTCACGAAGTCACTCACGTGACTCCGAAATGAAATAGTAAGATTGAACGAGAACTTACCAGTTCGAAGGTTGATCTTTATTTTATGAGGAGTCGAAGTGAGGGATTTCGTGCCCTCCTCGCCCAACCCTCAATCACCTTCATCTGGTAATCTTAGTCACTTCAATCTTACTATGCGAAGTCATTTCTTTGTTGGTTTCTGTGATTCCACGCTGCTACTTTGAAGTATGTCGAGCATGCGCGCCGGCGGGCTCTTCACGAAATCCCTCACTTCGACTCCTCATAAAATAAAGATCAACCTTCGAACTGGTAAGTTCTCGTTCAATCTTACTATTCCACCTGGGTGGCTTACAACCCAATGGTATGAACACCAAATTTCATTTCGGAGTCACGTGAGTGACTTCGTGAAGAACCCGCCAGCACGCATGTGCGACATATCGTCGCATCGCATTGCTGCCGACGGCTGGAGGTGGAGCGCGGCTCCCCACCAGCCCTTCAGAGGGCCGACTCAGGTAAGGCTAAGCCCCCTAGAGTTGGTGTTTTTCCTGTTGTGGGGACTGTTTTCTCTCCTAACAGGAACGTGGAAGGAGTCCAGGAACTTTGTGAGGCCGCCCCGGATCGGACTGCTGCGGCAGTCACCGGCGGCTCCAATACTCTGGAGTTGGGAAGCCCGTTGACCCAGGAGGGTCCAGGGTCACACTCTCGCCGGCGGAGGACGACAGAGGGGGTGCCTGACTCCACACCGCAGCCCGCAGGGGACGCCACGGGCTGGCGGCACGCACTAGAGTGGGGCTTGCCGGCTCGCCGTCAAAAGACCGGCAGCCCCAACTTTGCGCTACAGCCCGCGGGGGACGCCGCAGGCTGCCGGCATGCAGCGGAGTGGGGCTTGCCGGCAAAAGGTTCAACGGCAGAGCGGCAGCCCCGACTTTCCACCACGGGAAAGTCGGGGCCCCCGCGGGCTGACAGTGTGCATGCAGGAGTGGGGCTTGCCGGCTCGCCGTTCAAAGTTAGGAGCGGCAGAGCGGCAGCCCCGACTCTACACCACAGCCCGCGGGGGTGATACTGCGGGCTGACGGTGTGCATGTGGAGTAGGGGTTGCAGTGCTTGCCATGGGCAGCAGCCCCGGCTCTACACCACAGGCCGCAGGGGTCTCTGCGGGTTGCTGGCATTTAGGAAGGAGCAGGCTTGCATACAAAGGCAGCCTGACTCCACACTGCAGCTGCAGGGATACTGTGGCCTGTCTACATTAAAGTGCCTTGCTACTCCAGGGTATGCATTTCTTCAAGAAGTTGAGACTGCCAGCACATAGAAGTTATTAAAACATGAGAGGCTGGTCACCATACTTCTTAAAGACCCTCAGGTAAGAGACTAACCTTGAATAGCTAAACGTCTGTATGAGAGTTTGCTTACAGATGGATGGAGACCAGAAGGAAGGCACCACAGCAGGTCTCCTAAGGCCGTGCTGAATGCAGTACAAGCAGTCTGGAAAGTTGATTATTCCTATCCATCCTCATAAGTGGTGTGTGACAGCATGGACGTGGTCCAGGGAGTGGAATCACAGAGCTTTGAAGTCTTCACGAAGTCACTCACGTGACTCCGAAATGAAATAGTAAGATTGAACGAGAACTTACCAGTTCGAAGGTTGATCTTTATTTCATGAGGAGTTGCGATGAGGGATTTCGTGCCCTCCGCTCCCAACCCTCGATCATAATCAACTGGTAATTAGAGTCTCTTCAATCTTACTATGCCAAGTCATTTCTGTTGTTGTTTTCTGTGATTCCACACCGCTACTTTGAAGAATGTCGCGCATGCGTGCTGGCGGGTTCTTCACGAAATCCCTCATCGCAACTCCTCATGAAATAAAGATCAACCTTCGAACTGGTAAGTTCTCGTTTAATCTTATTATTCTCCAACATTCAGTAATACACCACCTACCCTCTCTTTCTCTTCTGTGCCCCTTACCACTCTGGTGCGCACCGATTTTGCCCACCCCCAGTCACTCTGCTCCTTCCCCCTCCTTCAAACACTCATCTTCCATCCCAGGGTCCCCCATTTTTGTTTTATCCCTTCTCCTTCCCCACCCCCTGGCCCCTTCCACCTATTTCTCCACCTTCTCCTTATCTGACACCCCGTTGTCTCATTTTCACCTCTACCCTTTGTCACTTACACCCACCCTGACCTGCATCCACTTTCACTTGGGCTTTGTCCTGCTTCCATCTCTCTTTTCCAGCGTTCACCCCCTTACTCCAAAAAAGAGTCCCGACCCAAAAACATTGTTTGTCTATTCCTTCCATTTCTGTTAAGTTCCTCAGTAACATTGTCTTTAAGATGTCAGCATCGTTTGTTTCTTGTGTCTGTAAGCAATTTGCTAATCCAGTCTTTCTCTTTTAGGTCTAAATCTTTAAGGTATTATCACATCTTGGAGTATTTGATACTGCTGATTAAATAACAGTGCATGACTTTCTCTTGTAACGGTAAAGCGTTTGACAGCAAAACAACAGTGAAACTGGAAATCCTTAGATATTTTAGAGCATGTCCATGCTCATTGACACAGCCATAATTTAAGACCACAACATTTAATGGCCATTCCCCTCAGCTTTCCCGTAGTCTTGACCTTTAGGTTTAAGCTCACTAGAATGTACATCCGGGCAACCATCTGTTCTCACCTACCCGAAGCTGCCATTCCACAAGGTCAGTTCCCGTTATCATCTCTGTGACTGGATGCTCCACCTGCAGCCTGGTATTCATCTCCATGAAATAAAAATTATGTTGAGAATCCATGATGAATTCCACTGTCCCTGTGAAGCAATTTATAATGATTAAAAATGCAATTTCCCCCACACGTTTCCACGACACTTGTGATTCTAACCACTATTGGCAAAAAGACACATAGACACAAAGACACATTAGATCTTTTTCATCATTCTAATCATCCCAATATTTTGCAGATAATTTACCTCAACATACACTATTTTTACACTATTTTTAGTTTCTTGATTCACGTTTGCATCAGCATGACAATAATCTCTACATTCCGCAATTTAAAAAAAAATGCTGAATGGTGTGAAGCAAGCAGATGAAACAAGGCATTTAAAGGCTTTGAAGCCTTGTTTAATCTGCTTGCTTCAGATTCAGATTCAGATTCAATTTTAATTGTCATTGTCAGTGTACAGTACAGAGATAACGAAATGCTTCACACCATTCTGCAATTTGTTTTTTTAAATTGCGGAATGTAGAGGGGAAGATAGACACAAAATGCTGGAGTAACTCAGCTGGACATGCAGCATCTCTGGAGAGAAGGAATGGGTCTGAAGAAGGGTCTGAAAACGTCACCTATTCCTTTTCTCCAGAGATGCTGCATGTCCAGCTGAGTTACTCCAGCATTTTGTGTCCAACTTCGGTGTAAACCAGCATCTCAGTTCCTTCCTACACTCTGTAAAGGGAAGTTTAGTTTTTTTTTTAAATTACATTAAAAAGAGATACTGGGAAATAAATAGTTGCACTTGTATTTTATAGTGCTTGTTTTACATTTTATCTTCAAGAAGAAACAGAAAGGCTGGGCTCAAATTATGATTAAAGAATTTATCAAATGCATAAATGATAAGGTGAAAAATATATAAATGACAAATGTAGCACCAAGATATCCATCAATGTAACTGTTGAACATTGGTCTACACAGAGAAATGTAGAAATGGGATCATGTAAACATAGAAACATAGAAATTAGGTGCAGGAATAGGCCATTCGGCCCTTCGAGCCTGCACCGCCATTCAATATGATCATGGCTGATCCTCCAACTCAGTATCCCGTACCTGCCTTCTCTCCATACCCTCTGATCCCCTTAGCCACAAGGGCCACATCTAACTCCCTCTTAAATATATCCAATGAACTGGCCTCAACTACCCTCTGTGGCAGAGAATTCCAGAGACCCACCACTCTCTGTGTGAAAAATGTAGAAAATGAATTGAACAAAAAGTGTATCCGCCTCATTTAGTGCACTATTTAGCTGCATAACTAAATAAAAGTAAACTAAATCTCCCCGATTATGAAGTGCTGTTAAACACGCACAGCAAATCCTAGTAAAATGCTTTTGTTGGGAACTATCCAAGAATTGTGAGACAGTGAGAACATTTCCATGATTTCACCATTACACAGGATATTACATTCTTTCAAGGAGTACGCTGCATAAATAAAGCTTTAATGAAAAAGCTAGAAATTTCTGAAATGTGCTGATAAAGGTGAAATGGTAACTCTCTTTTCCCACAGATGCTTCCCAACATGCCCAATGTTTCCAACATTTCCTGTTTATTTTTCATTTCAGACTTTGAGCAACTGCAGCTTTTTGACTTTTATTTAATCTAAAGGAATCTGGTTCAGTTATGTCAAAGTACATTTTACAGATCATATTTTTAGAACAGAAATTTTCAATTCCCCTTAAACGCACGGTGTGGCAGCGATAGAGTTGCTACCTTACAGCGCGTGCAGCACCTGAGACTCGGGTTCAATCCTGACAACGGGTGCTGTCTGTACGGAGATTGTACATTCTCCACGTGACTGCGTGGGTTTTCTCCGAGATCTTCGGTTTCCCCCCACACTCCAAAGACTTGTAGGTTAATTGGCTTGGTATAGGTGTCAATTGTCCCTAGTATGTGTAGGATAGTGTAAAATGGGCGGGGATCACTGGTCAGCGCGGACTCGGTGGTCCAAAGGGCCAGTTTCCGCGCTGTATATCTAAACTAAACGATTAACGAAATATGAAGGCAGTCACCATGGTTAGATATTGAAATTGCAACGCAAGTTTTAATTTTCTGGACTATTTCTGAAATATGGCGAAAGGTTTCATAAAAGAAATAGGAGATTGATTTTTAACACAGAATAAGTAAAATTTTAATATCGACATCCAGAACCCAATATAAATAAATTCACCACCAACATTGATATACTCCTGATCCAACTTACAAATCTCATGGGTACATGGATCTAATCTTTCAAATTTACAAGAGTCCATAATTTTAATGTTTTAATTAACCCTTGACACCATAATTTTGATACTCATTTGACACAAATGTGCCTTCAATTGATGTTAAAACATAGGTGGCATTACTTACACAGGGAGTAAGAATTAAATAGTGGAAACAAAGTATTTTCAAAAATGTTTTCACTGTAGTTATACACAGTATATTGATGGGATTCTCTGCTAATACTAAAATGAATATTGCTGAAAAAAGTTGATAAATTCAAGCTTTTGTGCACAACACTGTACACTCCATTCTGAAAACAGTAATGGTGAAAACATACCACTTTGGATACCAGTGATAAAGTGACGTCAAGCTCATAGTAAAACACAGTGAAGTCTCAAAAGGTTTTCTGTACTGGATTTTAAAAAATATTTACCTTCTTCAACTCTGATTCTGATACCCCTATTTATATCGTTTTCATATTTTGCAATGGAAACAACACTGACTAAACAATCAAACAGGGGAGAATTTCAGAGTTACGTTTATTTGCAAGCCCTTCATTTTTTCCAATCACTATTCTATGGACATGCAAGTGACGACACAGCCAGAACAAAATCTCTCATTTATCCAGCAACTTTAATGTCATGAAACAGTCAAGATGTTAATCAGGAGTGTTCATAATATCTAATCGAAACCACAAAAAGGTAAAGCAGGGCAGCTACTCAAACCACCTGGTCAAAGAAATAGGACGTTTTACCAAAGGAGCGAGGGAGTGAAATGGAGGGGTTGAGAGAGAAAAATCTGTAACAAAAGGCAAGTCAGCTTCCTGCATAGCTGCTCATGTGCAGACTTGTGGAATGCACATGATGCCAGAATTCAAGGAGAAACGATCTGTGATTGGTCGTAGAGCTGAAGGAAGCTACAGAGATTGGGTTTGGATTATTTGGGAAGGTCGGGGGAAGTAAGGTCATGGAAGGATTTTGAATACAAGGATTTAGGGTCAGGAACAATCTTGTCAATGGGAGAGATGTACTGAAGCTGCTACAAGTTAATGTGTAGGTTATGGAGTTGTCGATGAGAATAGATTTAGATTGTAAAAAGTGAGAGGCTGGTTAAGAGGGAATGGTACAGAGGCACAGTTGATGATTTCCCCACAGTTTGCATCAGATATGGGTGATATTATTGAGCTGAAACAGGTTATCTTGTTGATGGAAGGTTGATACAAGCCAGGATATCCAAGTTTCCTTAAACGTGCTTATATACGAAACACAAAGGTCTCATCATTGTTGGTACCAATTTTCACCCTGCTCTCACTTTCACCTCGTTTTGTCTCTCCTTTTCTTGCCTTACCCATCTCTATCACACACAAGAGGCTCCACACCAATGTTCTCTACAACTCTACTTAAACCCGCAGCCATCTTGACTACACCTCCTCCCATTTGGTTCCTGTAAGGACTCCATATCATTCTCCCAGTTTTGCTTGCTGTGCTATATCTGTCGTAATGGCGACACTTTCCATACTAGTGCTGTGATGTCACCCTTTCACCTTAACAGTGGTTTCTCTCCAGCAGTGTGGATAGGCCTCTCAATTGCATCTGTTCCATTTCAGCTGTAACCTTTCACCACCTACATCCGGGTTAGTTTCCCTTGTCCTCACTTTTCACACCAACTGGCTTCACATTCAATGATCATCCATAATTTATACCTCCTATAATGAGATGCCACCACATCCTCTTTCAGCATCTTGACTTGTCCTTCTCTAATGCTAAAGCCTCCTCCAGCTCCACATCTCCAGCTCTAGCCTCTTGATCAGCCAGACTTAGATCACTCTGCAATAGTGGCTTGCGTCTGTTTCCGATGTGCCAACATAAAATACTGGAGTAACTCAGCGGGATAGGCAGCATCTTTGGAGAGAAGGAATAGGTGACATTTCGGGGCGAGACCCTTCTTCGGCTTCTGTTGCCGATGCCTAGTCTCTAACTTAAGGAATACCATTTCTGAGCCTCTGCCTCTCTTCTGCTTTTAACCTACTGTTTAAACCAACACTTTGATCCCCAGACTCAATACCTCCTTATGTGGCTTGGTGTCAAATGTTCTTTGGTGATGTTCCTGAGAAGCAACATGGAATATTAAAGGCATTGTATAAAGTTGTTTTTCTGCTCAGATCCTAATAGGCCTGAAAATATACCACGCACATATATATATATATATAATGAACAAATATTCAATAAATTAATAACTGCAAGTGCAAAATATTCATAATTCAACCAAGAACTGATCAATATTCATAGTTGAGGTTTGTGTTGTGTAATGCTCAAGAGTCTGATTGTTGTTGAAGGAAGGAGCAATTCTTGAACCTGGGGGCTACTTACGGCATCTTTCAATTTAAGCTAGAGTCTGACCATGCCCTTTGGTGTTTTACTTACCAGCTCCAACATAATTTACAGCTTTTGCCGCCTGGACTGCAGCTTCGCCAAGTCTTCTCCTCACCTCAGGACTAATTCCAGGCTACAATTTTAAAATAGCAAATGGAAGAAAAAGTATTGGTAGTTTGCATCCATTACACTTAACGAGAAACATTAAGCTTTACTTTAACAAAGATGCAATAGTACACCAGAAAATCACAACCACCCTGAAACGTTAACTCCATTTACTTCCTGACTGTTGAACTATTTGCTGAGTATTTCCAGCATTTGTTTATGTTTTTACTTTGAAATAGCACAGTAGCTATTCGACTGAACAAGTAATGCAAAGGTCTAAATTAATAACACACAGGAGCCAAGCTCAAATGACCAAGGAAGCTTGAGAATTCCAACAGCATTTAACAAGGAAACTGAAAATAAATAGCTACTAGTAAAACTGACCATGGAACAACGTTCATTAGGCTACACATGATTGCAGTACCACATCTACATTGTTGACTATCTTCCTCTATGACTTAGCAACACACAATGTTGCATAAACCACACAGCAGTTTGAGATATAATTGTCTCCACGAGTGCCACAATCCTAGCGCATATACGGACAAATAAAATATCCATGCTGCCCTTTCCAGCAACAATAATGTCACAAAAATGCATTTTAAAAACCTTTAACTATTATTAATTATTTAAAATATATATTTTAAGAAACAGAAGCATATCAACATTAATAGACAGCTTAGTATGATTTCATAAATCATTTCTATATTGTATAAAACATCCCTAAACAAGTTGTATTTAAAAGCAAATCCAAGAACTAGAACGGTCATGCTTAAAACATTTTTCTCTGAGGATGTTGTTCTTTCAAAAGTTATGTTTTTCTTCCGTGTCCCAATTTTCCACAGCAGCAACAGGAATGCAGCTTGGTACCCAATCCAGACAAGGCTGCAGTTGAGACTATACTATGGGGAATTATGTAAGTGAACCATAAAGATTGTACCTTCTACTTCTCCTTCCCTTGGCGAGGAAGCAACTACTGCACTTTCTGCCAAGTGCTCAACTTTTTTCATTTGTAAGAATTCTGCAGAAATTATACAAAATTGCACCAGGGAAAAGAGTGAGCTGCTCAAAGCTGCTGAGCACTGAAATCTAGCAGTGACTCAGATTTTTGACTAGTGCAGAAACCTTAGCTATGATCAGAAGTGTAAACGGAACAAATGAAGTCGAAAATATCTTTTTCAGATGTTTTAAATATCTGGTTCCTATCCTTTCACCCCCTCCCCCCCCCCCAAGTTCTGCATCCAACGCATCTTCCGCCAACATTTCCTTCACCTCCAATGTGATCCCACTAGCACTCACATCTTCCCATCTCTAGCCCTCTCCGCCTTTCCCTAGTGACCACTCCCCCTGCAATTCCTTGGTTCACTCATCAATTTCCCTTCCCCAGGCATTTTCCCCAGCAACTGCAGGAGATGCAACACTTGCCCCTATACCTCCCCCCTCAACTCCATCTAGCGACCCCAGCTGTCCCTCCAGATGAATCAGAGGTTCCCTCCCTCCCCATTCTTCCCCACATCGCATCTACCCCTCCCTCCCCCCCACCTGGACTCACACCCATTTCTCCCCTCCGTCTACATTCCTTCCTGTGGTTTCACAATTCGCAACTCTTCAATACCTTTGTATCACACCTTTTATTTCATCTCTGGCCTTTGCCCCCCCCCCTCCCCCCCACCACCTGTGTTCACCTATTAACTGCCATGTTTGGTCTTGCCCCTCCACTCTTATAACCATATAACAATTACAGCACGGAAACAGGCCTTCTCGGCCCTTCCAGTCCATGCCGACCATTTATTTTCCCCTAGTCCCATCTACCTGCACTCAGACCATACCCCTCCATTCCCTTCCCGTCCATATACCTATCCACTTTACTTTTAAATGTTAAAATCAATCCTGCCTCCATCACTTCTGCTGGAAGCTCATTCCACAGAGCCACCACTCTCTCAGTAAAGAAGTTCCCCCTCATGTTACCCCTAAACTTCTGTCCCTTAATTCTCATGTCATGCCCTCTTGTTTGAATCTTCCCTACCCTCAATGGGAAAAGCTTATCCACGTCAACTCTGTCTATCCCTTTCATCATTTTAAAGACCTCAATCAAGCCCCCCCTTAACCTTCTGCGCTCCAAAGAATAAAGACCTCTTCTGGCTTTCATTCCCACTTCACCCCACAATCAGTCTGAAAAAGGGTCCCAACCCGAAACATCACCTATCCATGCTCTCCAGGATGCTGCCTGACCTGCTGAGTTACCACAGCACCGTCTCTTTTTTGTAAACCAGCATCTACAGTTGTAAACAGAGGGGATTGTATACACTTGAGGTCTGTGTCTAGTTCCAGAATCTCATCCAACGGCAGGAAAAGGAATGCTTACTCAATCTGTAGAGGATGGTAAAATGTCACATAGGGAAAAAAATTTAAACGGATTACAATCATAATGCTTTAATGCAGTCTGAAGAAGGTTCTCAACCCAAAACATTACCTATTCCTTTTCTCCAGATATGCTGCCTAATCCGCTGAGTTACTCCAGCTTTGTGTGTCTATCTTCAGTTTAAACCAGCATCTGCAATTCCTTCCTACACTTAATGCTTTAAAACTCTTTAAAAATGAAGAATATCGTTAGATGGAGTTTCTGCTTTGTAGACTATGAGTTCAGCCAAAGTAGAACTGCAGTTTTGCAAACCCATCTGTGTTAGCCAGGTTTTATAGCCGAGCTAAACCCATCTTCCTACATTCGGCCCCTCCACCCTCTAACCTTTCTTATCGACATACCTGTCTAAATGTCCTTTAAATGGTGTCATTGTACCTGCCTCTACAGCTCCCTCTGGCAACTCATTTCATAACTGCACTGTTAGGGATTAATCAGCGGCTATTTTCAAGGTCGGCCAGGGAGCGGCAGTTGAAGGAGTGAATGGGGGAATTGGCTGCAGAAAGGTAAACCCTTGGTGAGGTTTTTTAGTGCGGGACATTTAAAAACTAGTCAGGGCCAGCCTGCAACACTTACCTTCAAGGTCAGCAGAGGAATGGCAGTTCAAGGAGTGAGCATGGGGATTGGCTGCCAAATCTAAATTAGTTAATTGGTAAGTTAGTAAATTAGTTAATTGATCAGCAAATAACAGCAGGGCACAGTCTAGGGTAGTGGGTTTGTTGAGGTAGAGTGTGAGTCTCTGCCTCAAGAGTCATTGGTAAGGAGGCTGAGGCAAGGAAGGCTACACTTGAATTGGTTCTGTGTGTGTCCGATATTTAAACTTGTGACTTACTGCAATGCAGAAGGAGGCTATTGGCAGCAGAGAAGGGAATAGGTTTCACTCAATTCTGAGTGTGTCTCATTTGTTTTTTTGTGATTTTGTCCACTGAAGTAATGGTGGGCAAGTTGTTACAATGTCTCTCTTGTAGGATGTGGGAAGTCAGGGACACTGCTGGTGCCTTGGACAACTACACCTGTGGAAATTGTATCCAGGTGCAGCTCCTGAAGGAACTGGAGCAGCAGCTGGATGATCTCAGGATTGTCCGGGAAACCGAGAGTTTCCTAGACAGTACCTACAATGAGGTTGTCACACCGAGGATACAGGAAGAACAAAGGTGCGTGACAACAATGAAGAAAAGTAAACATGGAGTGCAGGAGCCCCTCTTGGGGGCTGTACCTATTGAAAACAGGTACACCCTCTTGGGGGCTGTCAGAGCGGACGACACGACAAGATTGAGTGGCAGCCAGGGCTGTGATTCCAACCCTGGTGCCGAGGCTCAATGGGAAGAGTGATGTCAGGCAGAGCCATTGTGGTGGGAGACGCCATCGTCACAGGTGTGGATAGGAGACTCTGCGGCAGCAGACTGAGCTTGTTGAGCATGTTGGTCTGAATGCTATAGGTCGGAAGAGGAAGGAGGTTCTGCAACAAGAATCTACGGAATTGGGTAAAAGACTGAAAAGCAGGAACTACGGGATTGTGATCTCAGGATTGTTTCTAGTACCTCGTGCTAGTGAAGGTAAGAACAGAAAGATGGGGAAATGAATGTGTGGCTGAGGAGTTGGTGCAGGGGGCAGGGATTCAGATTTTTGGGTAATTGGGATCTCTTCCGGGGCAGGGGTGACCTGTACAAAAGGGACAGGGTGCACCTTAACTGGAGACGGACCAACATCCTAGCGGGCAGGTTTGCTAATGCAACACAGGAGGGTTTAAACTAGATTGGCAGGGGGGTGGGATCTCGTGCAGGACAGAGGCACGTGAGAGGCTAGAAGTTGGTATGGAGGGTGGTGTGGGAAAGGTTAGTGGACAGACTAGGCAGGTGAAAGGTGGAGAGCGAGGAAGTAGGGTTGGTTTAAACTGCACGTATTTTAATACAAGGGGCCTGACGGGTAAGGCAGATGAGCTTAGAGCATGGATAGGAACGAGTCACTGGGACATTGTAGCCATGACTGGATCCTGGTTAAGGGAGGGGCAGGACTGGCAGCTCAATGTTCCGGGTTACAAAAGCTTCAGGAGAGACAGGGTCGTGAGAAAAGGTGGGGGGGGGGGGGGGGTTACATTGTTGGTTAAGGAGCATGTCACGGCTGTGTTCAGAGGTGACATTACGGACGGTTCGTCTAGTGAGGCTATATGGGTGGAGCTGAGGAACAAGAAAGGGTTGATCACCTTGTTGGGGGTGTATTACAGTCCCGTGAATAGTCAACGGGAATTAGAAGAACAAATGTGCCGGAAGATTGCAGACAGCTGCAGGTCAAATAAGGTTATTGTTGTAGGGGATTTTAACTTTCCCAATATACACTGGGGACAATCATAGTGTGAAGGGTTTAGATGGGGTGCAATTCCTCAAAAGTGTTCAGGAGAGATTACTTAAGCAGTATGTGGAGGCCCCCCACACGTGAGAGGGCAACGCTGGATCTAGTATTGGGAAATTGGGAATGGCAAGTTAATGAAGTGTTTGAGAAGGAGACGTTTGGGACCAGTGGCCACAATTTGATTAGGTTCTCCAAAAAGCTGGAGAAACTCAGCGGGTGCAGCAGCATCTAAGGAGCGAAGGAGATGGGCGATGTTTCGGGTCGAGGCCCTTCTTCAGGATTAGGTTTAAGATAGTTATGGATTGGGACAGAGGGTCCATGTGTTAAAATGCTCAACTGGGGCAAGGCCAACTTTGAGGGTATGAGAGAAGGCATCGCTCAAGTTGACTAGAGCAGGTTATTTGAGGGAAAAGGCCAAGTGGGATGTTTAAAAGTGTGCTGACGAAAGCTCAGGATATGTACGTCCCTGTTGGAGTGAAGGGCAAAGCAGGCAAAGTAAGGAAGCTTGGCTGACGGGGGAAATTGAGGTGTTGGTTAAAAACAAGAAGGGTGCATGGGACAGGTAATAGGCAGCTGGGGTCAAGTGCATCCCTGGGGGAGTTTTGGGAGCTAAGGAGTAAACTGAAAAAGGAGATCAGAAGAGCAAAAAGGGGTCAGGAGATAGCTCTGGTGGGTAGCATTATGGACAATCCCAAAAGATTTTATAAATACATAAGGGTTGAAATGGTAACTACCGAGAGAGAGTGGGACCACTCAGGAATTGAAGCAGTCACCTCTGTGTGGAGCCTCAGTAGATGGGCAAGGTCCTCAATGAGTATTTCTGCTCTGCATTTACCAAGGAGAAAGACAGTAGGACAGAGGAAATTGGAGCAGTCACTGGGAGTGTCTTGAGAGCAGTCAGTGTTACCGTCGAAGAAGTACTGAAGGTACTGTCGTCTATGAAGGCAGACAAATCTCCACGGCCTGATTAGATCAGGTAGATGCACACTCTTGCCCAGAGTAGGGGAATCGATGACCAGAGGACATAGGTTCAAGGTGAAGGGGGAAAAAATTGAATAGGAATCCGAGGGGTAACTTTTTCACACAAAGGGTGGTGGGTGTATGGAACAAGCTGCCAGAGGAGGTAGTTGAAGCTGGGACTATCCCATTGTTTAAGAAACAGTTAAACATGTATGATAGGACAGGTAAACATGTATGATAGGACAGGTTTGGAGGGATATGGGCCAAGTGCAGGCAAGTGGGACTAGTGTAACTGGGACAGTGTTGGCCGATGTCGGCTTGTTGGGCCGAAGGGCCTGTTTCCACACTGTATCACTCTATGACTCTATAAGATTATGTGGAAGTAACAGCCGATTATTCAAAACAAGAACCATTTTTCAAAATGTGTTGGAAGGAACTGCAGATGCTGGTTTAAACTGAAGTTGGACACAAAAAGCTGGAGTAACTCAGCGGGTATGTTAGCATCTCTGGAGGGAAGGAACGTGTGATGTTTCGGGTCAAGACCCTTCTTCAGTCTGAAAGTCACGGGAAAGGGAAACGAGAGATATAGACAATGATGTAGAGAGATATAGAACAATGAATGAAAGATATTCAAAAAAGTAATAATGATAAAGGCCATTGTTAGATGTTTGTTGGGTGAGAAAGAGAAGCTGGTGGAACTTGGGTGGGGGAGGGTTGGAGAGAGAGGGATTGCAGGGGTTACTTGAAGTTGGAGAAATCAATATTCATACCACTGGCTTAGAAGCTGCCCAAGCGAAATATGAGGCTGTGATGCGCGTCTCATCACTCCGACAATGGAGGCTGAGGACAGAAAGGTCAGAATGGGAAGGGAAATTAGTGTTTGGCACCCGGGAGATGAGGTAGGTCCAGGCGGACTGAGCGAAGATGTTCAGGGAAACGATCGTCCAGTTTACATTTGGTCTCGCCGATGTATAAGAGTCCACATCTTGAACGGATACAGTAGATGAAGTAGGAGGAGGTGCAAGTGACAGGTGTTGCATCTCCTGCGGTTGCAGGGGAAGGTACCTGGGGAGGGGGTGGTTTGGGTGGGAAGGGATGAGTTAACCAGGGAGTTGTGGAGGGAATGGTCTCTGTGGAAGGCGGAAAGGGGTGGAGATGGGAAGATGTGACTAATGGTGGGATTCCATTGGAGGTGGTGAAAATGTCAGAGGATTATGTGCTGTATGCGACGGCTGATGGGGTGAAAGGCAAGGACTAGAGGGACTCTGTCCCTGTTGTGACTAGGAGAAGGGGGAGCAAGGGTGGAGCTGCAAGGGAGGAGACTCATCAATGATGGAAGAGGGGAACCCTCGTTCCCTAAAGAATGAGGACATCTCGGATGTCCTGGTATGGAACACCTCACCTTGGCACAGGTGTGGCTTAGATGGAGGAATTGGGAGTAGGAGTTGGTGTTTTTGCAGTAGGCAGGGTGGGAAGAAGTGTAGTCGAGATAATTGTGGGAGTCAGTGGGTTTGTAATAGACGTCAGTCAATAGTCTATCTCCTGTGATGGAGATGGTGAGATCAAGAAAGGGGAGGGAGATGTCGGAGAGTTACTCCAGTACTTTGTGCCCCTTTGAATCTTCAGCTTGTTATTTTACTTGAAAGTGATAGAGATGAAGAAAGCTTCCAGACCAGATGTATTTTGTCACTTGATACATCAAGCATGGTCACAGGCATATTTGTCTGTCTATTAATAATTGGGGTATTTGTGTACTCAAGAGAGTCGGCCCTCGCAATGCTAAGTTTGGGCATCTGGGTTGTCTGTCCAAGAGCTTTTAGTCCATCCAGTTGAATTACTGTGCCCCAGCAAAGGTGTTTGAATGCTTTGATGTGTCGTGTCAGCTACAATATGTTCCCACTGTAAATATGTAATTATGCAAAGTAATTTGTCTGCATTCAAAATGTTAAAACAATTATAGCCCTTGAATGTTAAATGCTAATTATATCCATTGAAACTAGTCAATCATTTATTTTTGTCTTTGTGTGCCATTGAAACTGTGGTTAATCGTTTACTATTGCCTTTGTATTTAAAACATATACTCAATGTACTTTGGGTTTGGATATTCCACAGAGAGTGTCCAAGAGAATACCATTGTCTCTAGATGAAGAAATGCTTTTATATCAACCAGCTGCAGCCTCTGAGTGACTTGCATCGAAGGTCACAACATGCACTGCCCTCTGCATGCAGAAACTGCTCTTCACACCTCTTTTAAATCTTTTCCCTCTCACCTTAAAGCTTTGCCTTGTTGTTCTAGACACTTTTACCCAGGGAAAAATGAACGTCACCATTCACCTCTCATGATAACTCAAGCCCCTATAATTCTGGTAACATCCCGATGAATCTTTTCTGTACCCTTTCCAGCTTAATGACATTCTTCCTATAGCAAGGAGGCCAGATTTGCACATAATACTCCAAATGTGGTTTTCCCCTCAAGTTTCTGGACTCTCCAAAGCATCTTGTTGAACATAACGTCTGACATAAGCTGGTGCAATATGATATAAAATATAAATATTCCCTGATATATTTAAGAGTGATAACTTGGTGCAGTTTGAATAATAACAGCAGAATTTGAGCAGATTTGTGAACTAGATTGCAAAGAAATTGTCAACTGGTTGCCTGGATCGCAATATATAACCTATTTCTACATAACTGGAAATATCTATAAGTCTAGAATGATTTAGTTTTACTCTTGTAGAGTTATCCATATATTAAACCATTTGAAATACCTAAAACAAAGCTGAACTTCAAGAGCCTCCTCGAAAGTCTGCAAAGGAGTGTAATTAGTGGAAGCTCTCAGTTGAGGATTGGTTAGGCCCACACACTGGGCCACATTGTTCTGCGAGAAAGATTCCAGAAACATTATTTCCATTCAATATAACGTGTGCTTAAAATCTAACTACATTTTTGCATAGGTTTGGTTGATTTTAAATTGATGAAACAATTCAATGCAATGCATCAGTTGCTCGGGCCAGTGACTTGTTAACAACTTAGACAGAAATTTTCATTCATGGAGATAATTTACCCCAGGTGCTTCTTCGATGATTTTTTGATGTCTCCTTTGTACACTGCAGTCTCTCTCAAACAAATAGACAGCATTGCCATACTGGTCTCCAAAAACCTGCACTTCTACATGTCTGTAGCAAATGGAAAACAAAGGTCAGTTAGCCACCAGAACATGATCGTTCCTGCACAAAGATACATCCACTTGTATATCTCATCAAATGTTATACCCGCTAACAACTATTGCTGGATTTTGCAAACAAGTTATTTTTTAATACAAGAATGCCAATTATGAATACATTTTAAAATGACCAACTTGCACAGTACTGGATATTACGCCATGCAAAATTCTGAAATTTAATTGAAAAGGTGATTTAAAAAAAACCCACTATAATTTCACAACAGTAGCCACATACCTTGGATTGTCCACAAATTTTTCGAGCAACATAATATCATCATTGAAGGATTTCTTTGCCTCCCTTCGTGCCGATTCCAATTGCTCAAGAAACTGAGCCTTTGTCTGAGCAATGCGCATACCCTAAACATAAACATAGAATGTCATCCAAAAAATAAATCTGGCAATTCAGTGCTTGCAGAGTGTTTTTATGTCATCAAATGGGTGCTCGCTTTAAATGTGGCACATGCAGGTAAGTCACCAACAATAAATTGCCAGTGACACGTGTTTGAAAGAAGCAGGTGCAACATCATCCCAAACAGAACATGACTTAACACCACAAGAAATAAGTCTGGATAACTCAGTAATACCTCATTTCACAAACATATTCTTCACTTTGTGCAACAAACTTTGCAGCAGTTAAATGTATCTGGTGCTAAACAGCAGAATTTAGTACTTTTTACCAATTTGGAGCTCAGCATTTTAAGCCTTGGTGGGTATAACTAAATATTTCCAAGAAATGAAACAAAGCCCTATCAACAATTATACATGGTCCTTTACTATCTATCAAAGATTACAATAGTTAATACAAATGAAGGGGACTGCTCATCTCATCTAACTATTCCTTTGAGACCTGCATTGAAGCATTCAATTCACTTTGACATCATTACAGAGATTTTGGCTCTGCTCTTTAGATTATAATCTTACTCATTATATACAGAATTGCTTCAAGATACAGATCCTAACTTGCCTTTCTCAGTTTGCATTTATGTTCTGTTGTCTAGCAGCTGCAGTTTGACCCAAAATGTTGCTCCAGAATAAGTTCTTATGCTATTTAGTGTCGTAAAAAGTTTTTCTCGTGATACATTTTGCCTCATTTTCACCCATCACATACGAGAGCAATTTGTACTGTTTTAGTGCGGAATCAAAACTGAATGCACGAAAAAGCTTCGATTTTTATACGTGTATTTCAGAATCTTGCCTGTTATTGTTTTAATGAATTAACTGCTGAGTTGATGAATCCCAGATTATTTTCTCCCCTCCATAGTTCAACATCATTCTTTGTGTTTTCAGTTCTATCTTCAACATGCAAAACTGCGCTGCACTGGATTTGTTGAATATAATTCTAACAAAATGAAAACATGGTTTAAGTAAAGCAACATGATGTACAATGATGTCCACATAGCTTTGTGCTGAAGAGGGCATGGCCAGCAGATAAAAACTTGGGACTTATGCCTTTGAATTTTTACATTTGGTTCCTTCAGAATCGATTTACAAAGATCTAGATAAGTCTAAAGAGAAATAGTACACCCCAGCTTTCTTCTGTTAAAAAAAAGTCATTAATTTCTAAAGAAAACACATAATAGTTGCATACAGTAAAAAATAGTTCCGTGGGTTTCAGGTACACATCAATACCGGGAAAAACCTGAGTCCCAGAATAATCACTCAGACACCCGCGCACTTGGCAAGCCCTGAATACTATAAATGTCTGCAAAGTGAAGTCAGACAGCATCGCTGGTGATAGTGCAACGCTCCTGATGAACTTAATGCATTCCATGCTTTCTTTGGGCAGAAGGCAGTCAGGGTGATGACGTCTGTCCCGTCAGACTTAAATGAGCCTCGTCCCAGGGTCGCTGTTGCAGAAGTTAGATGGGTCTTCCTGAGGGTGAACCCATGGAAAGCAACTGGCCCAGACAGAGTCTCTGGCCATGTCCTTAAGAACTGCACGGAAACTAGCGGGAGAGTTCACAACATCTTTAACCTCTCCCTACTCTGTTCTGAGGCATCTACCTGCTTTGAGAAGAACAATATCATCCTGGTGCCAAAGAACAGCATGTTCTCCAGCCTTAATGTCTACTGTCCAGTGGTCTTGACTTCCACCATGAAGAAGTGCTTTGAGAGGCTGGTTATGGCGCACGTTATATCCAGTCTCCCAAGCGGCCTTAACTCACTGCAGTTTACATATCACCACAAGGCAGGGCTCGAAATTAACGGTTGCCCGGTTGCCAATGGCCACCTAAAGTCCCGCCGGGCAACCTAAAAGCCGTGTCATTTTGCCCGGCTTGGCAAGCAAAAAAAAAAAATCAAATGCCGATCGTGAATTCACGCGTTGAGGGTACAACTCGTACGTAAATTACTGTGAGTGTACCAAAATAAAAGTGAATTCTGCAGCGCTCTCGCTCGGATCACCAGCTCACGTACACACATGCTTAGTGTCACAATGTTTTACAGATTTCGTGCACTGCACAATCTGTATTGTTATGTCGCAATACCATCTTCGCCTCGCGAGCATGAGACCCACTTCCCTGCGTGCACGATACTCGTATGTTATGTGAATGCTTACCGGGCCACGTGCTACTGCAGTGCAGTGAGGGCTGGGTAGATTCTGTGAATCACTGCTTTGATTCCCAGTGAGTCATTGTCTGGATTCCCAAGTGTGTTGACTCTGATGAGAGCACCGAACGTGTCATACAGTGTGAGTGTTTGTGTGTGTTCGTACAGGAATATACCTTGTTACGTGTGGACTGTTACTGCCTGCCATGGTATGTGCGGAATGATGCCTCGACGGAATTACATGAATCCACAATCACTTTTCATTCTATTTTCGGAGATTTGCAGAGAAATTACTGTTACTATCGTTGATTTTAATGCATGCCTTTATTTTAATCATGTATACGTAATATTTGTGAATGTGATTGTTAACTGATTTTTTTTGTGTGTGTGTGTTTCGGTATTCTGTACTTCTCTAAGGTAGAAAAATTAAATTTTAGTTATATTTTTTTATGTTTTTTTTAAAGAGGGGGAGAGAGAGAGGAAGGAAGTGGGGTGGTGAGAACATAAAAGTTCACAAAGGATTCTGTTGCTTGTTGTTTAAATACCTCATTTTGAGAAAGGTTTTAAATGTTGAAACTGCTTTTTCAAATCTCTCCAAAATTGCTTCATAAGGCATCACGCCAAGGACAGTGATATAGCCCACTGCCACTCAAGGACTTTGATCAGCTTGTGGCATGCAGGAGGGATGAGGGCAAGGAGGCCTGACACGGGTGAAGACCCAGCTGCAGCATCTGCCCCCGACAGTGACAAGTCTGATGAGGAGGATGCTCTGCTCGAGAGCGACTCAGATGACAATTAAAGTGACTTTTACATGTATTTGAACAGATCTGTCTTTACTTTGCTTTTCAGGAGATGGTTTAAATATCCTACTTCCATCACTCATCTTCTTAGTGGGCACAGAGTAAAAGAGGTACGATGTACATTAAAACATATGGTATAGGTCTGGTCAGGTAATAATAATAACACAGTAACAAGTATGTGACTTCTTCTTCTTGCGTATGGTGTGCACAACCTAAAGTTGTAGGACAACTTGTTCTATTTGATCTTACTTGATTGTGCACGCCAGGTTGATTGCATTCGTCGAAACAGGGCGGGCCACGTGAAGGTTGCAATTTCCACCCCAAGTATGTGACAAGAAAAAGAAAATCAAAGTACACTTCCATTCACTTTATTTCTTTTAAATTACAAAATCCTAGAGCAGTAGGGATATATTATTAATCTATTTCCCCCCCCCTTGATGTTGTTACTGTGTCTACCTTCAAAGGTAACAACTTACCTTGCTGTGACTGGGCACAACAGAGATTGATGATTGAAGATTCAAGAGGAAAAGACCCATGCTATGGCCATGTCATGATAATTGTTGGTACTTCACAGAAACCATGCTTGCAGCAATCTGTAGCGTGCATGGTTAAGCATATATGTTACCATGGTCCAGGATTTATTGACACAGGTTGATCATATGCTGAATAATCCAACCACATTTTTGTTTGGAAGTGGAAAGAAATAATAGAAATTGCATTCAATGCAATGTCTAAAAAGAGTTGAGATACTGTATTGTAGCGGCACCATATGTGGTGAATATAGGTGAGACATCAGGCCAGTTGAAAGTGTTGTTTATTCAGTGGTGGCACGTTAAGTTGGTGCGCTAACCATATTACAATGTTGCTGTAGCTGAGCGATGATGTACTCTCGGGCTCAGCTACCTGTTGACTCCTTGAGGTCTCGAGGTGAGAGACCTTAAGTACCAGGACACTCCCTCTAGCCCATGACGTCACGTGCCCGCCCTCGTATCTCCTGAAGAGGGTTCGAGCATAAGTGGCCCGTATTTAGGCTGACGCCACAGGACCCCCCCCCCCCCAAGAACCGGAGGAAGGTATAGCATGGTCCAGGGTGGCTCCTGCATGTGGGTCTGGGACACCCCGGGCGTGGGTCGGGATGGAGTTCTCCACGGGCGCAGTGACGCTCTGCGTGGGCGATCCCGAGGGGTGTGAGGAGAACGATGCAGAAGCCGCCGGACGGAAGGGGTCTGGGACACCCCTGGCGAGGGTCGGGATGGAGTTCTCCACGGGCGCAGTGACACTCTGCGTGGGCGATCCCGAGGGGTGTGAGGAGAACGATGCAGAAGCCGCCGGACGGAAGGGGTCTGGGACACCCCTGGCGTGGGTCGGGACGGAGCTCTCCACGGGCGCAGTGACGCTCTGAGTGTGAGTTCCCGATGTACCGAGGGGTGCGAGGAGACTGATGCAGAAGCCGCCGGACAGAAGAGACACGGTCGCATCTCCTTGACCAGCTAAGGGGGTGTGTCCTGTGAAATTCCCCCCCCCAACAACGATGGGGGGAAAAAACTAAATAAAATAAACAAACTAATTTGTGAACCGAGCGTGGAAATGCAGTGAAAACAAAAATGAACAGTAAAAAAACAAATCACAGTGCAATCAGTGTCCAAAGTTCAAATTGTCCAGTGTTCATAGTGCAGGATAGTGCTGCAGTGACAGCCTCCGGTCTGAATGAGGCGCTGTTGCCGGTGGTCAGGCGCTGTGGACGGCGGTGAGGCTGCAGTGACGGCATCCGGCGGGAAGGTGGCGCTGTTTATGGCGGTGAGGCTGCAGTGACGACAGCCGATCTGACGGTGGCGCTGTTGCCAGTAGTCAGGCTGCAGTGACGGCATCCGGCCGGAAGGTGGCGCTGTGGACGGCGGCCAAGTAAGTTCATACTTCTCTTCCGGCCGGGGCGGCGGCCATCTTGCCGGCCGGCTGAAGCGGACTTCACCAGCAATTGAATCACTGGGCCGGACAGGCAGCCAGCGCCCAGGGATCTTCGGAGTCCATGCCGGTGAGGCAGGCGTCCTAGGTAAGCCCACCCTATCGGCTGGCTAGGCCCTGGGCAGTGGGTCAGGTACAGGGCAGGTAGTAGGAGCCGTGGCCGCGGTGAGGCCGGGTCCGGCACAGCGCCTGGAGACGCGGTGAGGCCTGTTGCGGTGCCGAGTCTGGGGCGGTGAGGCCCGGTGCGGTTGAGGTGAGGCCGGTGCAGAGCCTGAAGCCGTGGCCATGGTGAGGCTGGGTCCGGCGCAGGGCCTGGAGACGCGGTGAGGCCTGGTGCGGTGCCGCGGCTGAAACCGTGTCCATGGTGAAGCCCGGTGTGGTGCAGGGCCTGGAGCGGTGATTTGCGGTGCAAGGCCCGGAGCCTAGTCCGTTGCCGGGAGCGGGAGAGTGGCAGGTACTCTCTCTGCTCCCAGGGCCGTCGGGCGTGAGTCGGCGTTGCTGTGGGCAGGAGGCTGCTACGCTCCTTGCAGCTCCTGCAGCAGCTGGTGGGACAGTGGCGGCTGGTAAAACCTCTCCGCTCCGGTGGTCGGCTCCGCGCAGGTCATGCGGAGGAGCTCGACAGCCGTCACACAAGGCCTGGAGCAGTGTGGGGGTTGGGAGCGGGGCCTGCCCCGTTGCCGGGAGTGGGAGAGCGGCGGCAGCTTCTCAGGTCCGGTGAGCAGCAGCTGGTGGGGAAGAGGCAGCATACCTCACTGCAGGGCTGGGTTGGCGGCAGCGTAGTTCTGCAGGGCTGGGCAGCCGGCTGCAGACATCAGGTCTCCCGAGGCTGCGTGCATCAGGTGAGTCCAAATATTAATTCGGACAGTCGGGGTCACCAATGTAGCAGCACCATACGTGGCGAACAAAGGTGAGACATCAGGCCGGTTCAAAGTGTTGTTTATTCTGTGGTGACACGTTAAGTTGGTGCGCTAAATATATTACAATGTTGCTGTAGCTGAGCGAGGTTGTACTCTCGGGCTCAGCTACCTGTTGACTCCTTGAGGTCTCGAGGTGAGAGACCTTAAGTACCAGGACAATCCCTCTAGCCCATGATGTCACGTGCCCGCCCTCGTATCTCCTGACGAGGGTTCGAGCATAAGTGGCCCGTGTTTAGGCTGACGCCACAGTATTGTAATTTTGCTGCATGTCATTGTTATATATATCATGTCTTGATTGGTGAATATGTTTAGTTTGCAACTTTATTTGAAGCAGAAATAATATGTGAATGCTTCATTGAGCATAATTCCGACTGGTAACGACGCACTTCATCAGAACACATTATCGCACGCATCATGCAAGCCGTCTTAAATGACCACCTAAACTATCATTTGGCAACCTGAAAAGCTGCCTAGGTTGCCCGGCTGGTTACAGAGAAACAAAGTTAAGTGAGAGCCCTGTAAGGCCCACTGCTGATGCCATCTTCAGAGCCAAACACTCATCCCTGGAACACCGGGATAAGAATGATGCCTACTACATATTTCTATTCATAGACCACAGCTCAGGTTTCAATAAGGTAGGCACAAATGCTGGAATAACTCAGCGGGACAGGCAGCATTTCTGGAGAGAAGGAATGGGTGACGTTTTGGGTCGAGACTTCTTCAGACTGGTGTTAGGGGAGTGGGCAGTACAGAGATAAAATGTAGTCAGAGCAAGACTGGGAAGAGGGAGGGGGTGGAGAGAGAGGGAAATCAAGGGCGACTTGAAGTTAGAGAAGTCAATGTTTATACTGCTGGGGTGTAAGCTACCCAAGTGAAATATGAGGTGCTGTTCCTCCAATTTGCGCTAGGCTTCACTCTGACAATGGAGGAGGCCCAGGACAGAAAGGTCAATGTGAGAATGGGAGGAGGAGTTAAAGAGTGTTTGGCAACCGGGAGGTTAGGTAGGTTTAGACAGACTGAGCGGAGGTGTTCAGCAAAACAATCTGCGACAAGCCACACCTGCGCTTGATCTTGCTGATATACAGCAGTCCACACCTGGAACAGTGGATACAGTAGATGAGGTTGGAGGAGGTGCAAGTGAACCTCTGCCTCACCTGAAAAGAGTTGGGGTCCTTGGACGAAGTCGAGGAGGGAGGTATAGGGATGGGTGTTGCAACTCCTGCAGTTGCAAGGGGAAAGTACCCGGGCAGGGGGTGGTTTGGATGGGAAGGGAACACCTCATCCTGGGTGCAGATGCAGCATAGACAGAGGAATTGGGTGTAGGGGATAGAGTCTTTACAGGAAGCAGGGTGGGAAGAAGTGGAGTCTAGATAGCCAATGATGCAGTGGGTTTATAATAAATTTCAGTCTGTCTCCTGTGATGGAGACGGTGAGATTTAGAAACGGTAGGGAGATGTCAGGGTTGGTCCAAGTGAATTTGAGCGCAGGATCGTGAAGTTGATGAAGTCAGTGAGTTCTGCATGGGTGCAGAATATAACACCAATGCAGTCGTCAATGTAGCGGTAGATTTCAGGGATAGGGTCAGTGTACGCCTGGAACAGTGATTGTTCGACGTACCCTACAAAGAGGCAGGCATAGCTGGAGCCCATGCGAGTGCCCATAGCTACGCCTTGGATTTGGAGGAAGTGGGAGGAGTCGAAGCAGAAGTTGTAAAGGGTAAGGACCAACTCTGCGAGGCGGAGGAGAGTGTAAGCAGATGGAAATTGGCTGGTTCAGCGGTCGAGGAAGAAACGGAGGGCTTTAAGACCTTCCTGGTGGGGGATGGAGGTGAAGAGTGACTGAACATCTATAGTAAAGATGAGGTAGTGGGGGCCTGGACGTTATGAAGAGACGAAGGGTGTGTGAGGTGTCTTGGACATAGGTAGAGAGGGATTGGACCGCGGGGGGGGGAATAGGATGGAGTTGAGGTATGTGGAAATTAATTCAGTGTTTGTTTTTAGAATGCAGGTGTGGTTGAGTGAGGCCCGGAGCTGCGGAAAAGTCAGCTTTCAATACCTTTATCTCAACCATTTTTTAAAAAAATATTTCAAAATAGACTTTATTCAAATGATAAATATATACAATACATAAACCTTGCGGAAAATCCATCCGACATTTTCGGAGGTTATACAAATTGATCAATACAATTTAGACATTTCTTTTCCCCAAAGGGGCGTCTCCACCATACCGTGCCCCCCATGTCCAGCAGTGGAAGGACCCTAGACTGTGGCCCTCCCCCACAGAGCCTTGGAGTTGGCTGCGAGCTTCAGTGCGTCCCTCAGCACGTACTCCTGCAGTCTGCAGCGGGCCAGTCGGCAACATCCCCTGACGGACATCTCGCTCTGCTGGGTGGTGAACAACGCTCGGGCAGACCAAAGAGCGTCTTTCACCGAGTTGATGACCCTCCAGCAGCACTTGATGTCAGTCTCTGAATGTGTCCCTGGGAACAGTCCGTTAATCACAGAGTCCTCCGTGACGGAGCTGTTCGGGATAAAGCATACCAGGGACCCTTGCATTTTTCTCCAGACTCTTTTAGCAAATCCACACTCTGCAAAGAGGTGGGCAACCGTCTTCTCTCCATAGCAGCCGTCCCGAGGGCAGCGTGCGCTGGCAGTGAGGTTCCGACGGTGCAGGAAGGATCTGACTGGGAGGGCTCCCCTAACCGCCAGCCAAGCCAGGTCTTGGTGCTTGTTGGTGAGTTCTGGCGATGAGGCATTTTGCCAGACAAGCTGGGCAGTCTGCTCAGGGAACCACGCCACCGGGGCCATCGAGTCCTTTCCCTGCAGTGCCTGCAGGACATTCTGTGCTGACCACTGCCCAATGGACATGTGGTCAAAGGTGTTGGTCCGGAAGAACCTTTCCACAGACGACAGATGGGACGGCAGTGTCCAGCTGACTGGCACCTTGTGCGGCATCTGCACCAGGTCCATCCTTCGCAACACCGCGGACAGGTAGAACCTCAGCAGGTAGTGACACTTGGTGCCCAGGTGCCTTGGCTCTACACTCCGCCTGATGCAGCCACACACGAAGGTGGTCATCAGGATGAGAGCGACGTTGGGCACGCTTTTACCCCCGTTGTCTGCTGACTTGTACATTGTGGCCGTTGCACCCGGTCCATCCTCGACCCCCAGATGAACTGGAAGATGGCCCGGGTGATCCCTGAGGCGTAGGAGGGAGGGACAGGCCACACTTGTGCCAAGTACAGCAGCCCCGAGAGCACCTCACACCTGATGACCAAATTCTTTCCCGTTATTGAGAGGAAGCGTTGCCTCCACAGCTCCAGCTTCCTCCCCACCCTGGCTATCCGCTCCAGCCAATTCTTGTTACATGCCTCAGCCCCCCCGAACCAGATCCCCAGCACCTTCAAGAAGTCAGGCTTGATGGTGAAGGGGATGGAAGATCTGTCGGGCCAGTTGCCAAAGAGCATGGCCTCGCTCTTCCTGCGGTTCACCCTGGCTCCCGTGGCCGACTCAAACTGGTCGCAGATACTAATCGGTCTGCGGACCGACCCTGTATCCGAGCAGAAGACAGTGACATCGTCCATGTACAGGGAGGTTTTTACTTGAATGCCCCCACTGCCCAGCAATGTCACTCCTCTAATGCTCGCATCCTTCCTGATGGATTCGGCAAAGTGTTCAATACAGCAGACAAACAAGACAGGAGTGAGAAGGCAACCCTGCCTGACTCCAGACCTGACAGGGAAACTGTCTGATATCTCAACCATGCTCATCTCCAAACTGGTGGACCATGGAGTCAGCACACCCCCCTGTACTGGATCCTTCGTTTACTGACCCACAGACCCTAATCAGCGAGGATAGGTGACAAATCATCCTCTACGACAGGAGTCGGCAACCTTGTTCTGCATTGGGGCCAGGACCCATGTCTGTGAGCGGATGGCGGGCCACATCTATCACCATAGTGTGACACTTGGTGTTGTTTTTCGCATTAGTTTTCACATGTTTTTCAATTAGTTTTCTGTAGTTCCCAGGCCCCTCGCGTCCCCGGGACTAGCTGCAGTTCCCAGGTCGGCTCGCTTATTGTGTTGCACAGGGAGCCAAAATGCAACGTAATTTCGTTTGGAACTGCATATATCAATGTATTTCTAAATGACAATAAAGTTTGTTTGACTTTGATTGACTTATCCCGGAACTGGGTGTAGCCCAGGTCACCAACGTGCCCAGGGACTGGCTGTAGTGTGCAGGTCACCAACGTGCCCAGGGACTGGCTGTAGTGTGCAGGTCACCAACGTGCCCCGGGACTGGCTGTAGTGTGCAGGTCACCAACGTGCCCCGGGACTGGCTGTAGTGTGCAGGTCACCAACGTGCCCCGGGACTGGCTGTAGTGTGCAGGTCACCAACGTGCCCCGGGACTGGCTGTAGTGCCCAGGTCACCAACGTGCCCCGGGACTGGCTGTAGTGCCCAGCTCACCTGCGTGCCCCGGGACTGGCTGTAGCGTGCAGGTCACCAACGTGCCCCGGGACTGGCTGTAGCGTGCAGGTCACCAACGTGTCCCGGGACTGGCTGTAGTGTGCAGGTCACCTGCGTGCCCCGGGACTGGCTGTAGTGTGCAGGTCACCTGCGTGACCCGGGACTGGCTGTAGCGTGCAGGTCACCTGCGTGCCCCGGGACTGGCTGTAGCACCCAGGTCACCTGCGTGCCCAGAGACTAGCTGCAGTTCCCAGATCAGCTCGCGTCCCCAGGACTGGCTACAGTTCCCAGGTTGCAAATACGAATTGAAAAATAAAAGTCGCCTGCGGGCCAGATGATTTTGGGTTACGGTCCGGATCTGGCCTGTGGGCGTAGGTTGCCGACCCCTGCTCTACGATAATCCTCAACACTGGTGCCCCACAAGGATGTATTCTCAGCCCCCAACTATACTCCTTTTACACTCATGACTGTGCAACCAAATATCAACCTAACACAATTTACAAGTTTGCAGACGACACCACCACAGTGGGCAGGATTTCAAATAATGATGAGACGGAATACAGGAAGGAGATTGAGAAACCTCACAACCTGGTGTCAAAACATCATCCTCTCCCTCAATGTCAGCAAGACAAAGGATATTCTGATTGACGTCAGGAAGCAAAGCCGCACTCACACCCGTACATTAATGGTGCTGAAAGAAAGATGAAATAAAGTTTCAGGTTCTTAGGAATTTGTCCTGGACCAACCACATCGAAGCTATGGCCAAGAAAGGATATCAATGTCTCTACTTCCTTAGAAGGCTTAGGAGAAACATAGAAAGATAGAAAAATAGGTGCAGGAGTAGGCCATTCGGCCCTTCGAGCCTGCACCGCCATTCAATGTGATCATGGCTGATCATCCAACTCAGTATTCCGTACCTGCCTTCTCTCCATACCCCCTGATCCCTTTAGCCACAAGTGCCACATCTAACGCCCTCTTAAATATAGCCAATGAACTGGCCTCAACTACCTTCTGTGGCAGAGAATTCCAGAGACTCACCACTCTCTGTGTAAAGAATGTTTTCCTCATCTCGGTCCTAAAGGAATTCCCCCTTATCCTTAGACTGTGACCCCTTGTTCTGGACTCCCACAACATCGGGAACAATCTTCCAGCATCTAGCTTGTCCAACCCCTTAAGAATTTTGTAAGTTTCTATAAGATCCCCCCTCAATCTTCTAAATTCCAGCGAGTACAAGCCGAGTATATCCAGTCTTTCCTCATATGAAAGTCCTGACATCCCAGGAATCTGTCTGGTGAATCTTCTCTGTACCCCCTCTATGGCAAGGATGTCTTTCCTCAGGTTTGGTATGTCCACAACAATCCTCTCCAAAATCTACAGATGTGACGTAGAGAGCATTTTATCAGGTTGCATCACAGGATGGTTTGGGAATATCTCCACCCAAGACTGCAAGAAATTTCAGAGAGCTGTGGGCGTAGCCCAGACCATCACGCAAACCAACCAGCCTCCTTTCCATTGACTACATCTACCTTTCACGGTGCTTCAAGCAAGACCACCAGCATAATTAAGCACCAGTCCCACCCTCTTGTCCCCTCTCCCATTAGTCAAGAAGTACGGAGGTTTGAAAACGGACACCACCAGGTTCAGGGACAATTTAGCAAAAGTTCAGGGACACGCAGCAAACGTTTGTCACTGTATCTTGGTTCACGTAACAAAGATAAGCTAAACTAAACATCAGAATTAAATGCCTCTTTTCCATTTCTTAGATCATAAGTTCTGTAGCTCGTCTTAATCAAGGAAATAAAAAAAGCTAAATATTAAATTGTCGGTAATCAATGCAAATACATCTTCACATTAGCTTCTCTGATAGCAACTGTTGCTCTTGCAACAATAGGAAACACTTCACAACTAGAATATGCAGACCATACACACAAAGCAGACAACAGCTGTTCACTCAATCACAAATAGTGGCCGTGTGCCGAGTCTGAAACCAAAAAGATTAAAATCTAATGAACATTTTACTAAACTTAACATGATAACTTTTCATACATTGCTATTGAAAGTGGCTGTATGGATATGGTAGAATATTGTTTAAGGCATTGGAATAGAATCCAGAGATTTAGATGAAATATCTAGTTCATATTGAGTTAATTGTTTAAATTAGAAAATTAAATACATTTGAAATCAAAAATGTAGTTTCACTGAATGCAACATTGAAACTGTCATCTATCTATTATACTAAAACTCTCATCTTCTTTGTTTCTATGTGTGTATGCGTGCATGCATGTCTGTGATCTCCGATTCGGTGACGTCATCAAATTAGGCCAAAACGGTACACGATAGCGCTACAATTTTGGACCACCTTACTCACAATTGTTATGTGGTGGTTTGTATCAAGTTTCGTTCAGATTGATGGTATATTTTGCAAGTTATTGACATTTAAAACTTGTTTTAAATGTAAACAGTGCCCCCACTTGCCGATGGCAGCGTATGATGTCACAATGGCATCTCATTTTCATAAACTGCCTGTCCATTTAAAAACAAAATGGGAGTTGAGCGCCGACACGTCACAATGGGATCTCATTTACATTTTTAAAAACTCGCTGTCCCCGATAAAAGCACAGTGATACCAGACATGGACACGGACAGGGCCCGGAGCCGTGCTCCTCCCTCCCCCTCCTGCGGCTCGTGACGGCAGCCTCAAAAACTCACTGACTGACTTTCATGACTGTCTGACCCCCAAGAAAAAAAAAATCAACATTTTCATTGTGGGGGGGTGGGTGGGATGGGGGGAAATGTGAACGACGACCCCACCCCCCCCCCTCAAAAAAACATTGCTGTTTTCATTGTGGGGGTGTGGAATAGGGGAAGAGGAGGTTTTCATTGTTGGGGGGGGGGGGGGGTGGAGGTGAACGCAGACGTCGCCCCCCCCCCCCCCGCACGTGGGGATGATTGATCGCCGAAGCCACCCTCAATGTGGGGTCAATGACCTCCCAACTTCTCCCAAGAGTGGTGAGTCTCTGGAATTCTCTGCCACAGAAGGTAGTTGAGGCCAGTTCATTGGCTATATTTAAGAGGGAGTTAGATGTGGCACTTGTGGCTAAAGGGATCAGGGGGTATGGAGAGAAGGCAGGTACGGGATACTGAGTTGGATGATCAGCCATGATCACATTGAATGGCGGTGCAGGCTCGAAGGGCCGAATGGCCTACTCCTGCACCTATTTTCTATGTTTCTATGTTTCTATGACTGATGAAAGAACTGATGAAGGTCAGGCAACATCTGTGGAGGGAGTACACAGACCGAGCCTGAAGAAGAGTCCAGACCCTAAATGTCACTGTCCATTCCCTCCACAGATGCTGCCTGCCCTGCTGACCTTCTCCAATATTCTGTTTTGCTTGTGATTCCAACATATGTAGTTCCCTGTCTCTCCAGCCCGGTCTATGTGTGACCATAGATCTACCAATTTTGTGACCCTCTGGAATTGTTCAGAAAGCCATTTCGTTCATAAGCAAATTAAGACCGCCCAATAACAAGGACATTCTATCCATGAATAAATGTTAGAATCGGGTTTTTTTTTGCACTTTCAGCCTTTGCAGTGCTAGCAGTCCAGCGATCAAGCCTGAAATACCATTTAGCCTATTCCATTCATGCAAATTGAGATAAGTCTTACCTTACCACCTCCCCCTCGGACTGCTTTTATCATCACTGGGTAGCCAATTTGATTGGCCTCCTCCATTAACTGTTGATCAGTTTGATTATCTCCATGATAACCTTCTACTATAGGCACACCAGCAGCTGACATTATGGCCTTCGATGTACTGAATTAAAATTATAAAAAGGGAAATTATTTTATACTTTATACCTTAATAAAGACAGCCCAGTCCATTTGATATGATGCTAGTCTTATATAAAGTCATGTTACATGGGGTTTTCACTGTGAGGAGATACAGGTGGAGCACAATGTTGCCCCAACTCATTATCCTTTCGTCTCTTCTTTACATTCATACTTTGTGCACATTCAAATGAGAAACATTATTGCTGAGGAAAGGAAAATTTCGTATTGTAGCCTCTCCAAATCAGCATCAAGCACTTTTAGGTCACAATGAAGCCATGGAGTTTTTTTTTAAACCAGATGGTTTTATCTCATGCGCAATCGATCTCTTCTCCAGCCAGTCAGCGGCGCGCAGAGGTCTCTTCCCCCGTCTCTCCCCGGGACGGTCCGCCCCTTACTGCGTCATCGCATCTTTACTAGAGCTGATGATGCCCGACGAAGATTTCCAACCGGACTTTCGGAGGGACCCAAAGCAGCCCAGCCCAGCCCCAAGCAGCAGCCTAGCCGCAAGCAGCTGCCCCGCCTCGGAGAACCGACCCAGTCCAGCTCAGAGTCGGCGATGTCGCCAAACGGAAAGCGGAGACTCTGATCTGGGCGGAGGATCAGAGTCTTCCCCCCTCCCACATCGCTCCTCCCCCCCCCTCACATCCCTCCCGCCCACATACACACCTCCCCCCTACCCCACCCGCCACACATCCCCCTCCCTACCACCCTCTCCCTCCCCTACACCTCCCCGTACACACACACCCCTCCTTCCCTCTCACCCCACACATAAAGAGGAGGGTGAGGGAGTGCTCGGGGATGAGGGGAAATGAGCCGCACCTGCGCAGTTAGGGGCTATGGGTGAGTGGTGGAATATTGTGTTGGGGGAGCGCGTTGCATTGGGGGAATGGGTGAGGCCCTGACCCGCTGACGTACTCCAGCACTTTGTAATCTATTATTGTTTGCATGTTACATATATTTCAGTGCATCTTATTCTTACTGTCATCCAATGTTATGCAGAAATGTCTAAAACAAAATTGCACAAGTATCACTCAGTTGCCAATGTTTCTGCCCTAGTCTTTCGAAGAAGTTCATTATATTACCTCTTGATTCCCATATCCCTAATAGCCGTGGAAGGAGGGCCAACGAAAATGATGTCCTCTTTTTTACACCATTCCGCAAACTCTGTGTTTTCAGAAAGGAACCCATAGCCTGGGTGGATAGCCTGCAAGAAATAATTTACAAAACAACAAAGTTAGGTCACAACAGGAAACACTTTTTCTCTCAGAGAGTTGTGAGTCTGCGGAATTCTCTGCCTCAGAGGGCGGTGGAGGCCGGTTCTCTGGATACTTTCAAGGGAGAGCTAGATGGGGTTCTTAAAGATAGCGGAGTCAGGGGATATGGGGAGAAGGCAGGAATGGGGTACTGATTGGGGATGATCAGCCATGATCACATTGAATGGCGGTGTTGGGTCGAAGGGCCGAATGCCCTACTCCTGCACCTATTGTCTATTGTCTAACAGCAAAACTGCTAACATTCAAAATAATAAAACGATGGTTTTAAAAGTATATTACTAAACTAAAGTGATGAAATGAAGAAGAAACAGAAAGATATTTTTTAAATATTGACAATGTGTGAGCAGAAATTGATAATGTCAATTACGATTGACGTTGGTAGAACAGAAGGATTATTGGGAAGAAGAGTGTGCCGTTCGTTAAAGAATGGCTAATGTATTAAGCAATTCCACTCACCTGACTCACCTGTGAAAGAGACACAAGAGAGTGAAGATGCTGCAATCTGGAGTAACAAACAATCTGCTGAAGGTACTCAGCGGATTGAGCAGCTTTGGCAAAGTAAGGAACTCTCCACTTTTCGGGCTGAAACTCTGCATCAAGTCCAAGAGTGGAGATGGAAGATAGAACATAGAAGAGTACAGCACAGGAACGGGCACTGCATCCCACAATGTTTGTGTTGAACATAATGGCAAGTTAAATTGATCATATCTTCATATACATGATCCATATCCGTCTATTCCCGGCACTTCCATAAAACCTATTAAACACCACTATCTTATCTACCTCCACCATTACCCCAGGCAATGCGTTCCAGGCCTCCGAGGTATCCAGGATAAAGTGGAGATGGGAAGTGGTGAGACAAGGGCTCATTGGTGATTGAAGGACTAAGGAGGAGTGACGAGCAGGTGGTGCTAACAGGTACACTCGGCCGTGAAGAATACTGCTGATCTACTGTAAATTTGTTGCAAATCAAATTAATTATATAGAGAAAAATGGGCAAGACTCCAGAGTCGAATTTCATTTAATGTTATTTTAGCCCAGCTGCTATCACAGCATATCACTCAAAATTGAGGAAGAATTAGTTTACAAATACTTTCAATGCCTGTAATGGAGTTTCAAAGTGAGTGGAGTGCACTGCCAGGAAAGATGCTGGAAGCAGATACAATAGCAACATTTAAAAAGAGCTTTGACAGAACATGAACAGGCAGGAAATAAAGGATACAGACCACGTGCAGGTAAATGGGATCAGTTAGAATGGCATCACGCTGGGCAGACATTGTGGTTGGAAGGGGCAGTAATGTTCTATGTTCTAAAGCAAGGCATCAATGGATTTTGCACATGTATGCTCAGTTGTAACCAGAACTCAACACGATTACCTGTGATTCTGTTTGCTTGGCTATTTGCATAATCTTTTCCATATTTAGGTAGCTCTGCTGAGAAGCTGCAGGACCGATATGGTAAGCTTCATCAGCCTAGTAAAAATAAAAGATTATAAGCAGTGAAATATAAATAATACATCCTATTTTATCTACTAGTGTTGTTTTTCATTTGCCCGAATATGTTACAGGAACAATTACTGTGTCATCACCTGGCACACAATGATAAACTATCCTGGCAAAAACAGTGGCAAATCCTTTTTCTTAACAAACGCATTGAAATAACCAATGATCGATTTATGGGAACTCTTATAAACACAAACAAAGCTTCAAAATAATTAATATGGAGCTTTATAAGGCTTTGGTTTCTTCATTGACTCAATCAAAGAAAGAATATCCAATATCAATAACTCATACCACCAATTAGAGAACACAGTAGAAGATGTGCTTACATTTAGATGCAACATATCTTTACACTTTGTGTAAAACCAAGGAGATAATTCAGTTAAAAATTTTAACTTCTGCGGTAACAATTTCTAATAAACGCATCTCTTAACATTGCTTGCCTAACTGAAAAAAATATCCAATAGCATAACTCAACATATTAATCACACCAGCTACATAATCGAAGGAGATAGGGAAATTGAAATTCTAAATGACCATTCTGATGAAGTATCACATTTGATACGATCAAGTTAACTAGATCATGAGAAGGAATACTTGTTAATATAAAATGTTATCAATTACATTTTAATTTATTCTCACAGTGGACCAGATTGGATATTCAAAATGATTCCAAATAGTGTACTATATGGTGACTAATAGGGTACTGCAGCTAAAAGGCTATTGAGAAAAACAAAATAAAAAACGCATCCATATCTGAAAGGCAATATTCTGAACAAGGGATTTGAACATTCAATAAATTAAAAACTCATAGTTTTACAGAAATTAAAAACTCATAGATTTACAGAAATCCAAAGATCCATAACACAGATTCTGAAACTATTGGCTCTGGAGGTACAGAATGCTCTGGTTATCACCGTCCCGGATTCTCCAGAAGCTGAAATTATTCATGTGGATTGAAGGGTAGCAAACATGACCTTGCTAATAAAAAAACAAGAATTAAATACAAAGGGATGGGTAGGAACTAACTTGTTAGCCTAACATCAGAGGTAGGGAAATGCTAGAATCCATCAAGAAAGATAAAATAAGAGAAACCCATGAAAGAATCATAGGACGGAGAAGAACCAATGGGAATTTATGAAAGGAAACACAAACAAATTGATTAATTTATAGTTCTTTGAGAACATGTTGTGAAGAAATGGAAAGCAGCAGATGTGGTGTATTTGGGAGGTCCCATACCAAACATTGGGCAAAATGTTAAGGACCGAGTTGGGCGGAGAATTGGTTAGCGGACAGAGAGGAAATAGTGGGAATAAAAGGATCTATTGCAGGTTGGCGGCCTGTGACTAATAGGGCACTGCAGCTATTCACAATCTATATTAACGATCTGGCTTTTGGTATTATATTTGCATGGCAAGGTCAATATAATGTGGAAAAATGCTGCATACATAGAAAAGCAGATTATTATTCATATGATAGCCGAATGGGTAGAGATCTTGTTGCCCCTGTACAAAAGCAATTGAAAGTCAATGTGCTGCAAGTGTAACAAGTGGACAGGAAGGTTTGCAATATGTCGGTCTTTATTCTGAGCAGTTTTGTGTCCAGGAGTAGAGAGGGTTCACTGCAGTATTGTAATGTCTTGGTGGGAATACAGGTTTGGTCTCCTTACCTAAAGATGGTTATCTTTGCCATAGAGAGCAATTGTGGGTCTTGGGAACTGCCAGGCGAGCATAGATTTGGCATGATCACGTACTGAATGGTGGGTAACATAGGAGGGTCTCTGCCACTGCTCCTATTTTTTTGTGTAACTGTGAAAGACAGTAGCAAAGATTCACTGGACTGGTTACCAGTTATGACAAATTTGCCATATGACCGAGACTGTAGTCACTGGAATCTTGGAGCAAATAAACTGCTCGAGGAATTCAGCAGGGCAAGGAAAAATACTTGGTTGTGGCGGTGAGTCTGAAGAAGGAGCATGACCCAAAAGATTCATTCTCTTCACAGAAACATAGAAAAATAGGTGCAGGAGTAGGCCATTCGGCCCTTCGAGCCTGCACCGCCATTCAATGTGATCATGGCTGATCATCCAACTCAGTATCCCGTACCTGCCTTCTCTCCATACCCCCTGATCCCTTTAGCCACAAGTGCCACATCTAACGCCCTCTTAAATATAGCCAATGAACTGGCTTCAACTACCTTCTGTAGCAGAGACTCCACTCTCTGAGACTCCAGAGACTCACCACTCTCTGTGTAAAGGATGTTTTCCTCATCTCGGTCCTAAAGGAATTCCCCCTTATCCTTAGACTGTGACCCCTTGTTCTGGACTCCCCCAACGTCGGGAACAATCTTCCAGCATCTAGCTTGTCCAACCCCTTAAGAATTTTGTAAGTTTCTATAAGATCCCCCCTCAATCTTCTAAATTCCAGCGAGTACAAGCCGAGTCTATCCAGTCTTTCCTCATATAAAAGTCCTGACATCCCAGGAATCAGTCTGGTGAATCTTCTCTGTACCCCCTCTATGGCAAGACTGTATTTCCTCAGATTTGGAGACCAAAACTGTACGCAATACTCCAGGTGTGGCCTCGCCAAAACCCTGTACAACTGCAGTAGAACCTCCCTGCTCCTGTACTCAAATCCTTTCGCTATTGAGCTGCCTGACCCACTCAGTTGCTCCAGCTGTTTGTTTGCATTTGGAATTGTTGGATAAGGAGATTTTACTTAAACTTACAACCAAAATTCTTACATGGTTTGATAGGCTAAATGCAGGAAAGATGCTTCCACTGGCTAAGAGGTTCAGAACCGCTGGTCACATTCAGAATAGGAGGTCAGCTGTTTAGACCAAACCATTAGGGTTACAGAGAGTGGTGATTTTTTAGAAATTTCTAACAAGTCGCAGTAATTGAATTCATTCAAACCATAAGGGGATATAGCAAGAAAATGGCACTGATGTACATCTGCCAAGACCTTGGCAAATAGTGCAATGGGCTAAAAGGCTACCTGAAAAATATGATAGAAATAAAGATGAGTGAATTACTCATTACCAATGCTTGTCATATTCTAATTTCTCATGTTTATAGCTGGCTGGGTATGTCGCGAGTCACCAGAGATAAAGTTCATGTTTAACCAAGGATAAAGGAGTGGTGGGCAGAACGTTCAAGTGAGACACAATACACAGCTATAAAATATTTATTTTATTTTGGAGTCACGTGAGTGACTACGTGAAGACCCCGTCCAGCACGCATGCGCGACATTAGCGTTCATGCAATGCACCCGTGACGAACGGGAGTTCAAGGCGCTCCCGCTACAATTTGAAAGTCGGGCCGACAGGTAAGTGTTTTACCGTGGCCGTGTGTATTGTCTCTGTGGTCTGCTTTGTGTGCCAGAAGAATGAGCAAGACCAGAGGAAAGATATCAGGAACTCGCCCCAGTTCGTCTCCCGTTGAGGAGCGTTCTTTGGAGGGGGGGGCGAGAGGCGGCAGGATGACTACCAAGCCGAGCCCAGCACCGCTAGTGCAGCCTGAGCAGCGGGCTGGAGGTACCTGCAGCCAGAACCAGGCGGTAGTATCCGACGATTCGGATGAATATGCCTCACCGCTCGAGAGCGGCAAAGGCAGCCGCCTAAGCCGAATGGAACGGCTTATGGAGCAACTGCTCCAGCGAGATATGCTGAGAGAGCAGCAGCAGACTCACCAAGGGAGCTCAGGCACTCCCGCAGTGCCCTTTACGGCACTGGCCATTGCTTCACCTTCTATTGAAGGCAGCACTGGCGACCAGGTCTGGGCTGGTCAAGAAGAGGGGTCGTTGGCTGAAGATGTCCGGAGTACGCAGGGTGTACAGGACCAGGAAGAGCTGCTGGGTATGGTCAACCGCTACGTGGCCACTCCACGAGTGGGTCGGCCTTTAGAGCCAAAACTTGCAGCCAGCATTGACCACCTGTCCTCAAAACCCCTACAAGAACGGGTGGTCAATGAGGCTCTTGAATTATATTCAGCCACAGAAAATTGTACATCACTGAATGTACCAGCTGTAAACAGCCAAATTTGGGGACATTTAAGGCAGAACATCAGGAACCTGGAGTTGAAGCTCCAGAAAAGCCTAAAACTCCTGACAGCAGGAATAACTTTATATGCTTGGTCCATAGATGATGTGGACATCACCACAAATCAGCAAGATACATTAGCTCTGTTGTGCGCCACTCAATTCAAGATTAACAATCTATGGAAGGAAATCATCAAGCCTGCCCTTAACCCTAAGTTTGTAGGACTTTGCAAAATACCGGGTTCAGAACCTCCAATTCTGCTCTTTGGAAAGGACCTTCCAAAAAAAGGTGAAAGGAGGAAGAGTCCAAGACCGGTCTCATGAGGGCAGGTTTGGGACCAAGCAGACCTAACAAACCCAGGCGGCTGTACCCCACGGCGTCCACCAGTCGCCAACTACCATATGGGACTGGTGAAAGCTCGGGGTCTGCAACCATTCCCTGTAAGCCTTTTATAGGCCAGGGCCCAGAGCGGACCCCATGGAAAATGCGCCACCACCGATATCAACATCAACAGCAACATCAACAGCAGCCCTCTACAGCCCAGCAGACACCTCATCGTCCAAGGAAGAGGCAGAAGAAGCACCAGTAACCATGGAGGTAGGTGGGTCTGGTTCCTCTCAGAAATATGAGCAGTAGGGGCTCTATACTAGCAGGGGGGAGATTGCACTTGTTTTTGGATGCATGGGAGTCTATCATTAATGACAAATATATACTCAGCAGCATTCATGGCTATAAAATAGACTGTTCATGAAAACATGCCGCCAGTTCAGCGTATACCCCAAAGGCTATTCACCCTCTCAGTCAAAGAGAAATAAGAGGGTCAAGCTGAACTGACGAGGCTACTAGCAAAAGGTGTCATTGAAAGAACAAAACATGAACCTTTAGAATATGTGTCTAATATTTTCACTAAAACTAAAAAAGATGGTGGATGTCGCATCATCATTGACTTAACTTCTTTAAACGAATCTGTTAAGTATATACATTTCAAGATGGAAACTTGTGAAACAGCCAGACAATTGATTTCTAGAGGTTACTTTCCAGCAAGCATTGATTTAAAAGATGCCTACTACTCAGTACCCATACACAAGGAGCATCGTAAATACCTAAAGCTTATCTGGATGAAACAGCTATGGCAATTTAAAGCCTTACCAAATGGGCTAACCTCACCTCCAAGGTTGTTCACAAAAATCTTAAAACCTGCCTTAGTATTATTGAGGAAACAAAAGCATATAGTCATGGCATACTTAGACGACATTTTAATAGTAGGGAAAGCCTTGGAGACAGCCATTTCGGCAGTAGCAGCTACCAAACGTTTGTTTGAAACTTTGGGGTTTGTCATACATCCAGATAAATCCAAGTTGACACCGTCCACAACCTTGGACTATCTTAGATTTACGACTGACACTATTCGCATGACTGTAACTCTGCCGAAGGGGAAAGCATCAGAGTTGGCACAATCATGCAACAAACTAATGGTTAATCATCACAAAACCATACGGCAGGTAGCTAGTGTCATTGGGAAAATGGTAGCAGCCTTTCTAGCTGTACAATTTGGGCCTCTGCACTATCAGAATTTACAAAGAGCAAAAGTGCACTCGCTAAAGAAAAACACAGGTCACTTTGACCGAGTTATGAATTTAACTGCTGAATCCATTCCAGAGTTACAATGGTGGACAAGGAACATTAGGCTTAGCTCCAGGCCCATAATAATCACCAACCCAGTATTAACCATTCAAACGGATGCCAGTGCTTTGGGCTGGGGAGCAACTAACATGCAATCCAGCACAGGGGGCAGATGGATTAATTTTGAATCAACTTGCCTACAGACACAGGGTATTAACTATTTAGAAATGTTAGGTGCGTTTTATGGTTTAAAAGCATATTCATCTAATACGCATCACACACATGTCCGGTTGCAATTAGATAACACCACGGTGGTGGCTTATATCAACCACATGGGTGGTGTAAAGGCGATATCATGTGACAATTTGGTCAACCTAATCTGGCAATGGTGTGTCGAAAGACATATTTGGTTATCAGCAACTTACCTACCAGGTAAGCAAAATACAGTGGCAGACACCAGGTCACGCACATTTAATGATAACATCGAATGGATGTTAAATCCCAAAGTATTTGCTAAAAATTACAAAGCAATATGGCACACTAGGTATCGATCTATTTGCATCTCGGCTGAATCACCAGGTACCAACGTATGTCGCTTGGGAACCAGACCCTAAGGCCGTAGCAGTTGATGCATTCACGCTGCATTGGGGGAAAATGTTCTGCCATGCTTTTCCTCCCTTCTGCCTCATCAGTCGGGTATTACGCAAGATTCAATTGGATTCCGCTTCAGGAATCTTGATAATACCCGACTGGCCTACCCAGCCATGGTTCCCAGTGGCCCTCGACATGGCTGTCGAAACACCATTGGAATTCCCCAACAGTCCAGAATTATTAATCCACCCAGTGTCAGGCATTAGTCACCCGTGCCATGACAGAGTCAATCTCCTGGCTTGCAGATTCTACAAAGACCTTTACTGGGCCTGGGACTGTCTGAGGATGCCATCAACATGATGACTGCATCCCACCGGGAGTCCACCAGGAGACAATACCTGACCAATATAAGGAAATGGGAACGGTATTGCTCCAAAACAGGAACTACCTACTCAACAGCAACAGCTAGCAGTGTTGTGGAGTTCCTGGTTGGATTACAATGGGATGGACTCAGCTACAGCCAGGAGTGCGTTGTCAGCTTATTTGGTTCCAGCTGCTGGAACAACTTACCCTGAAATCAGTCATGCTCATGGCACTAGTGTCAGCACGAAGGGTACAGTCCCTCCACCTTCTGAGGCTGGACAGCATGACAGAGTCATTGGACTGTATCACATTCCATATTCAGGGTCTGGTCAAACAAACTAGACCAGGAACCACGCCTCCAGTTGTGGAGTTCCGGGCATATTCATCTGACCCACGGCTGTGTGCCAAGACCCATCTCGCCATTTATATAGACACAACATACATCTTAAGAGGGAGAGAAAAAGCCTTATGGATAAGCCACAAGAAGCCCCATGGTCAGGTGACGAGCCAAACCATTTCAAGGTGGTTCAAGCAGGTGCTTAAGTCCGCGGGAATCAACACTAATGTTTACAAATCTCACTCCATCAGGGCTGCATCCACGTCGGCGGCTAGGCGAATGGATGTGCCTATGGACCATATTCTGGCCAGAGCAGGATGGTCCTCGGAAAGAACTTTCCAAAAGTTTTATAATAAGCCGCTGGCGGAACCTGCTCCATTTGCAGACAGAATTTTAGAGTCTGCAGATAATATTTAATTTAAGCCCGGGGGAGCTCTCTGTTTTTTGTTGTTATTAATAAACCTTTTTTGTTCACAAACAGGTTATTGTTGATTGTGATAACATACTTCCTCCCTCAAAGGTCTTCAGACTGTGAGTGAAGCATGAGCTAGTACACGGTTCGGAATCACAGAGCTTTGAAGTCTTCACGTAGTCACTCACGTGACTCTGAAATAAAATAGTAAGATTAAATGAGAACTTACCAGTTCGAAGTTTGATCTGTATTTTATGAGGAGTTACGATGAGGGATTATGTGCCCTCCGCTCCCACCCTCTATTATACAGATCAACTGGTAATTAAGTTCTTATTTTTTCTTTGCTATATTTAATTCAATCGTTGTGTTTTTTCTATGAATCCACACCGCTGCTTTGAAGAATGTCGCGCATGCATGCTGGACAGGGTCGTCACGTAATCCCTCATCGTAACTACTCATAAAATACAGATCAAACTTCGAACTGGTAAGTTCTCATTTGATCTTACTGTTTGTGCACATTGAGCATGGGAGTAGAAGGGAGTGAAGGAATCAGACTCTTGAAAAACAATACCTAATACCTTAACTGGAAGTACTTACTGCCTTTAGTTGTACATCAAAGAAAATCATTCTGGGATAAATATTCAGCATCTTTGTACATGCACTGGATATTCATTGCACATCTTTTAGTATTAGATGCATTGTGTAATGGGCGGACTCATAAGAGTCCACTTACAACTCCATTCATCTTGAATGTTAAGCCCTTCTTTCTCCCTGCAATGGAAGTCTTCACTCTGATGAACAAATGCAATCCCATTACATTGGATTTAATCCACAATGAAAATAAACGTATACTTGAAGCATCTTCATCCCATGTGGGCTCCAATAGCATGACCTACCATTGAGACATGCATGGAATGTTTGTCTGCTTCACTGTAAACAGCTACAGAGCGTACACCCATCTTCTTTGCTGTCCTCATTACCCTGCAGGCAATCTCGCCTCGATTTGCAATAAGTACTTTCTCGATTCTGCAACTGCCTGCAAAACAAATGAAGCATCCACTTACTTTTAAGGGAATTTGTTGTCTAATAATACATATAAATATATAGCAATAAGTACTTTCTCGATTCTGCAACTGCCTGCAAAACAAATGAAGCATCCACTTACTTTTAAGGGAATTTGTTGTCTAATAATACATATAAATATATAGCTACTAGATATATAGCTAATAGATATTAAGAAAAAGATAATAGAAATATAGAAAATAGGTGCAGGAGCAGGCCATTCAGCCCTTCAAGCCAGCACCGCCATTCAATATGATCATGGCTGATCTTCCCAAATCAGTACCCCGTTTCTGCCTTCTCTCCATCAGCACCCCGTTTCTGCTTTCTCTCCATATCCCTTGATTCCGTTAGCCCCAAGAGCTATATCTGACTCTCTCTTGAATACATACAGTGAATTGGCCTCCTCTGCGCTCAGTGGCAGATAATTCCACAGATTCACAACTCTCTGGCAGAAAAAGGTTTTCCTCATCTGGCCTACCCCTTATTCTTAAACTGTGACCCCTAGCTCTAGACTCCCCAACATCGGGACATTTTTCCTGCATCTAGCTTGTCCGATCCCTTCAGAGTTTCAAATGTGTCTATAAGATTCCCTCTCATCCTTCTACAGTCCAGTGAATATAAGCCCAGTTGATCCATTCTTTCATCATGTCAATCCTGCCATCCCGGGAATTAACCTGGTGCACCTAAGCTGCACTCCCTCAATAGCAAGAATGTCCTTCCTCAAATTAGGAGACCAAAACTGCGCACAATATTCCACACGGCCCTTGTGGTCTCACAAGGGCCGTGTACAATTGCAGGAGGACCTCCTTGCTCCTATACTCAAATCTTCTCACTTTGAGGGCCAACATGCCATTTGCTTTTTTCAATGCCTGCTGTATCTGCATGCTTATTTTCAGTGACTGATGTACAAGGATACCCAGGTCTCGTTGCAGCTCCCCTTTTCCTAAACTGACACCATTCAGATAATAATCTACCTTCTTGTTCTTGCCACCAAAGTGGATAACTTCACATTTATCCACATTATATTGCATCTGCCATGCTTCTGCCCACTCATCTAACCCATCAAAGTCACCCTGCAGCCTCATAGCATCCTCCTCGCAGCTCACACTGCCACCCAGTTTTGTGTCATCCGCAAACTTGGAGATGTAACATTTAATCCCAACGTCTAAATCGGTAATATATATTGTAAATAACTGGAGTCCTAGCACTGAGCCTGTGAAATACCACTAGTCACTGCCTGCCATTCTGAAAAGGACCCGTTAATTCCTACTCTTTGCTTCCTATCTGCCAACCAGTTCTCTATACATGTCAATACCCTCTTCAAATACCATGTGCTCTAATTTTGCACACTAATCTCTTGTGTGGGACCTAGTCAAAGGCTTTTTGAAAGTCCAGATACACATCCACCTGCTCTCCCTTATCCATTCTATTTGTTACATCTTCAAAATATTCCAGAAGATTAGTCAAGCATGATTTCCCCTTGATAAATCCACGCTGACTGCTTTACAAATGCGCTGCTATTGCATCTTCAATAATTGACTCCAATAATTTACTTTAATAATTGCAGATGCATGGCAGATGCAGTATTATGTGGATAAATGTGAGGTTATCCACTTTGGTGGCAAAGACAATATACCTTTTTTGTTTTAGCTTTGGCTAGGTAGGACAAATAATGCTACTGTTCTGAATCAAAATGTTTAAGAATGTCATGTGATAGAATATAATTCAACATAATTCATAAAATTCACTTACAATTTCTGTGAGGATGCATCAAAGCTTGACTTGAACATTAAAAAAACATCTTCACCAATATTCTCTTAACATTGTTACTTGAAATTGGAGAATTCAATGTTCATGTCAAGGTGGAGGGACTGTATCCTTTGTGCTGACACTAGTGCCATGAGCATGACTGATTTCAGGGTAAGTTGTCCCAGCAGCTGGAACCAAATAAGCTGACAACGCACTCCTAGCTGTATTGATGGCACTGTAGCAGAGTCCATCCCGTTGTAATTAAACCAAGAACTCCACAACACTGGTAGATGTTGCTGTTGAGTAGGTAGTTCCTGTTTTGGAGCAATACCGTTCCCATCTCCTTATGTTGGTCAGGTATTGTCTCCTGGTGGACTCCCGGTGGGATGTGGTCATCATGTTGATGGCGTTCTCAGACAGTCCCAGGCCCAGTAAAGGTATTTTTAGAATCTGCAAGCCAGGAGATTGACTCTGTCATGGCACGGGTGTTAATGCCTGACACTGGGTGGATTAATAATTCTGGACTGTTGGGGAATTCCAACGGTGTTTCGACAGCCATGTCGAGGGCCACTGGGAACCATGGCTGTGTAGGCCAGTCGGGTATTATCAAAATTCCTGAAGCGGAATCCAATTGAATCTTGTATAGACTACTCAAGTGGAACATGAAAAACTGTTCTTTCAGTTTGGATGTGGTCTCTCTGTGGCCATGGAGGAGGCCAAGGACAGATAGGGAATGGGAACATTAGTGGCTTCCATTCAGCGTTCCTGCTGCCCCTAGCAGATAGAGTGCAAGTGGTTGGTTAAACAGTCACTTAGTCTCCACTTGGTCTCAGCAACCAAGTCAGTTTCTTGCCCTCCTCCCCCTTCTCTCTCTCCATATGATCCACCCGGGTCCGCTCATACACATCTTTCCTTCCATTCCCATCCTCCCCCCCCCCCTTCACTCAGTTACTTTCCTTCCTCCATCTTCTCATTCATCGCCCTTACTCCCTCTGTGTCCCCTATCCACCCCACCTCATTTTCATCTACCCTAACTCTCTCTATCAAGATTCCAGCATCTGCAGTTCTCCTTCCCATTTTGCAGTTCGTTGACCACACTATGAACGTAAACCTATTTACATGCAACATTTAGCATTAATAATCCAAACATGAAACCCACGTTATGGAGTTTATTCAGGAGGACAAACATAAACTACAAATGGATGTAAAATGGCATAAAACATCATTCAATTCAGCACAAAAGTAGTACAATTTAGAAAACAAATACCTGTTGTAGCATTTCTTATGCATGTCAGAGCACAAAGCCATTTCCTGGAAAATTTAAAGGAGAAGAGTTAATAAACTTACTTAAAGTTGGCTACTTTCTTTAATTATTGTGCAAACCAAACTACTCTATTTAGAAAGTTAAACTGACAAAACAACAAATTCATGAGCTTAGAAAAGTTTGATGTGGAATTTACATTGTCTAAGCAGAATTTTCAAACAAGTAGACAATTTGACCAAATACCACCAAAATATTTTAAAATCTGTATTGATAAAAGCACTGCATAGGAAAGAACTGCAGATGCTGGTTTAATTCGAAGGTAGATACACAAATGCTGGAGTAACTCAGCAGGACAGGCAGCATCTCTGGAAAGAAGGAATGGGTGGTGTTTCGGGTCGAGACCCTTCTTCAGGCTTTTGGTAAAAGTACTACTATCCCAGAAAAGAGGATGAGAATGTGGAACTTTGCATTACATGGCGTAGATGGAGGCCGCCAATGCCACCATGTGTCTGATCTTTGGTAGATTTGTCCAATCAATCATACTTTAACGTTGCATTGCCCATATCACTAACTTTACAACATCAGCTTTTAGTACGTTATCTTGTGAATGTTACTGCTCAATATTTTACTACCACAAAGCAATGCATTCCAGATCACTGCAATGCATAAAATGTTTTGTCAAGTTGTCTCTTTTTGACCTGCATCTTAAATCTTCAGTTACTGACCTTGGTGTCACTTTCTTTATTCTCTTTATTTCCTCTATGAAAACAGTTTTTAATTTGAAACAGCGGTTTCACAATAGCCTAGCCTTATTCCATCGGCATGTGGCACAAGTGGTTGGTCAGATTTTTTTAGTGGGACAAGGAGTATAATGCTGCAGTGTGTAGAAGATATATTTGTAGCCTCAGAGAGAGCGAGGGATTATATCATAGACTTATCCCGGACTCCAAGATGTGTAATTAAAGGTGAGCCCCAATAAAGCACAATTAGGACAGCCCCAAATTCTATACCTGGGGAATCACATATCACAAGGAGAGAAGAAGTACATTCCAGGGGAAAGGAATATTTTATTCAGAGTATTTTAAACCTACCCCAACCATTAACAGCGAAAGGTATGAGGCAGGTACTGGGATTATTTACTTACTGGATGAATTCTGTGGAAAATTATTCCGAATTAGCTGAACCTTTGCAAGAACTCACTTGTGGGGGCATACAGTCTAAAAATAAAGTAGACTGGGGTGGAAGACCAATATCAGGCATTTGTAACAATCAAACAAGCCCTGAAGCACCCCAGCATTGGGACGAACTAAACCCTTCCATCTGTGATGTGATAATATAAGAGGGTACTACACAGCTGTCGTCGCACAGAAAAATGGAGGCAGATTGGGGCAAGTGTCTGGGCTTCACCAATGTGCTCAAGTACCTGACTGTGCAATATGGGCAGTTGAAGGCTCAGAGCCCATCACTTTGATGGGAAATATAATTCCACATTCTCCTCATGGTATAGTGCAACTTTTAGAGGCAGGGAAGTTAAAGGCAGTATCAGATCATCAACGACAGAAATGGGAGAGTGTATTTATTAACGGTAGACAAGCTGTACAGATAGTTCAAAGACAATGTGGTGAATCCGGGCACTAAGATGGTAAAGGAAGACAAGGGCATGAATACATGAAGAAGTAGAAGCGGAAGAAAATGGGAGGATTGTAGAAGTTCCTTTGGAGGGGTCAGACGTACAAGAATTTTACATGGACAGATCAAGGAAATATTATAATGGTAGCCCTTGGACGGCATGGATAGTGGTAGATAGAGAAGAAAAAGTGTTGAAAGGAGAGCACATTCAGGGGACGAGATCAGCACAGGTAGCAGAATTTGTAGCCTTTTTAATTAATTTTTTATTTTATTTTATTAGAAGTAAGTACAGGAATATGGCACCAAGGTGCTTAATATATATTGACATATTACATTTTATGTACAGCTTCTTATTTTATTTTTTATTTTTTTAATAATGAAAAAGAAAAAGAGAAAAGATAATAAAAGATAGAAAAACGTGTGATATATAGTGTATGAAAAGGAAAAGAGGGTGAAAGAAGACAATTGAAAAGAAAATAGAAAGAGAAAGTGTAGAAAGTAAGAGGTTAAGGAGATCGTTATCTATATTCTTGACCACCCCTCACTCAATCCTGAAACATTTAGCTTCTACAATTTTGTTGCACCATATGCTTCCAAAAAATGGACAAATGGAGACCAACTCATTAAGAATTGGTCTGATTTATCTATTAGGAGGAATCGCATTTCCTCAAGATGTGTGGTGTCCAACATGTTTGAAATCCACATTTTAAGCGATGGTATGGTTGTATTTTTCCAAAAGTTATGATAGGTTTCTTAATTTTAAAGATAATTTTATTTGTTTCCAAATTCTTATGGTATCATGTATAATTGGGTTATTCTTATATATTGTGTTGTTCAGTTTTGTCGGGGAGAAGCAGAATTAGTAGCCTTGACGGAGGCCCTCAAGTTAGGAATATTTATACAGCAGATATGCCTGTGGGATTGTCCATGATTCTGTAATGGCGTGGGCACGAAGGGGATCTATCACCTCCTCTGCAGGACACATACAACACAGAGAATGTGTTAAAAACTGGATAGTAGCAGCTTGCCTTCCCCTGGGGTGGCTCTGATGAAGGTAAAAAAGATTCAGACCCACGACAGAAAGGTTAAGACTAATGTAGATAAAGCAGTTATGGGGGGGAAATGGGAATGGGCAGAGGACATGGGCCTCCATAAGTAAAACAACCAATGTGTCAGAGAATGTAAAGAACATCCAAGAATCTGCCTCGGGGGACGAAAAAGCAGAGTGGGGAGTTAGACAATAGACAATAGGTGCAGGGGTAGGCCATTCGGCCCTTCAGTCCAGCGCCGCCATTCACTGTGCTCATGGCTAATCATTCACAATCAGTACCCCGTTCCTGTCTTCTCCCCTTGTCCCTTGACTCCGCTATCTTTAAGAGTTCTATCTAACTCTCTTGAAAGCATCCAGAGAATTGGCCTCCACTGCCTTCTGAGGCAGAGAAATCCACAGATTCACAACTCTCTGGGTGAAAAGGTTTTTCCTCATCTCCGTACTACATGGCCAACCCCTTATTCTTAAACTGTGGCCCCGGTTCTGGATTCCAGATGGAGAATATGTTACCTCTCTCTAGCATGTCCAATCCCTTCATAATTATATATGTTACAATAAGATCCCCTCTCATTCTAAATTCCAGCATATACAAGCCCATCCGCTCCATTCTTTCACATATGACAGACCCGCCATCCCGGGAATTAACCTTGTGACACTAAGCTGCACTCCCTCAATTGCAAAAATGTCCTTCCTCAAATTTGGAGACCACAAACTGCACACAATACTCCAGGTGTGCTCACTAGCGTCCTGTACAACTGCAGAAGGACCTCTTTGCTCCTATACTCAACTCCTCGTGTTATGAAGGCCAACATGCCATTAGCTTACTTCACTGCCTGCTGTACCTGCATGCTTACTTTCAGTGACTGATGAACAAGGGCACCCAGTTCACATTGTACTTCCCCTTTTCCCAACTTGACACCATTCAGATAATAATCAGCCTTCCTGTTCTTGCCACCAAAGTGGATAACCTCACATTTATCCACATTAAACTGCATCTGTCATGCATCTGGCCACTCACCCAACCTGTCCACGTCACCCTGCATCCTCATAGCATCCTCCTTACTGTTCACACTGCCACCCAGCTTTATTTCATCTGCAAATTTGCTAATATTACTTGTAATCCCTTCATCTCAATACAAACAATACATTATTAATGTATATTGTAAATAGCTGCGGTCCCAGCACCACGCCTTGCGGTGCCCCACTGGTCACTGCCTACCATTCTGAAAGGGGCTGGTTAATCCCTACTCTTTGTTTCCTCTCTGCCAACCAATTTTCTATCCATGTCAGTACCCTTCCTCCAATACCATATGGTCTAATTTTGCCCACTAATCTCCTATGTGGGACCTTATCAAATGCTTTCTGAAAGTCCAGGTACACTACATCCACTGGCTCTCCCCTGTCCATATTGTTAGTTACATCGACAAAAAATTCCAGAAGATTAGTTAAGCATGATTTCCCCTTCGTAAATCCATGCTGACTCGGACCGATCCTGTTACTGCTATCCAAATGCGCCGCTATTTCATCTTGTATAATTGATTCTAGCATCTTTCCTAACACCGATATCAGGCTAACTGGTCTGTAATTCCCTGTTTTCTCTCTCCCGCCTTTCTTAAAAAGTGGGATAACATTAGCTACCCTCCAATCCACAGGACTGATCCTGAATCTATAGAACACTGGAAAATGATTACCAATGTGTCCACGATTTCTAGAGCCACTTCCTCTAGTATCCTGGGAAGCAGACCATCAGGCCCTGGGGATTTATCAGCCTTCAGTCCCATCAGTCTACCCAACACCATTTCCTGCCTAATGTGTATTTCCAGTTCCTCCGTCACCCTAGGTCCTCTGGCCACTACTACATCTGGGAGATTGTTTGTGTCTTCCTTAATGAAGACAGATCCAAAGTTACCTGCTCAACTCATCTGCCATTTCTTTGTTGACCATAAAAAATCCAGCTATTTCTGTCTTCAAGGACTTAAATTTGGTCTTAACTATTTTTTTCCTGTTCACACACCTAAAGAAGCTTTTACTATCCTCCTTTATATTCTTGGCTAGCTTACCTTCGTACCTCATCTTTTCTCCCCGTATTGCCTTTTTAGTTATCTTCTGTTGCTCTTTAAAAGTTTCCCAATCCTCTGGCTTCCCGCTCATCTTTGCTATGTTATACTACTTCTCTTTTATTTTTATACTGTCCTTGACTTCCCTTGTCAGCCACGGTCGCCTCGTACTCCCCTTGGAATCTTTCTTCCTCTTTGGAATGAACTGATCCTGCACCTTCTGCATTATTCGCAGAAATACATTGTTGTCCCACGGTCATCCTTGCTAGGGTGTCTTTCCAGTAACTTTGGCCAGCTTCTCCCTCATGGGTCCATAGTCCCCTTTGCTCAAGTGTAATACTGACACTTCCGATTTTCCCTTCTCCCTCTCAAAACTTATCATATTATGGTCACTACCTCCTAATGCACCACTTACCTCGAGTTGCCTTATCAAATCCGGCTCATTACACAACACTCAATCCAGAATGGCCTTCTACCTGGTAGGCTCCAATACAAGCTGCTCTAAGAATCCATCATGGAGGCACTCCACAAACTCCCTTTCTTGGGCTCCAGTACCAACCTGATTTTCCCAGTCTACCTGGATGTTGAAATCTCCCATAATCACCGTAGCATTACCTATGCAACATATCAATTTTAACTCTTGATTCAACTTGCACCCTATATCCAGGCAACTGTTTGGGGGCCTGTAGATAACTCCCATAAGGGCATTTTTACCCTTACAATTCCTCAGTTCTATCCATACTGACTCTACATCTCCTGATTCTATGTCACCCCTCGCAATGAACTGAATTTCATTCCTTGCAAACAGAGCTACCCCACCCCCTCTGCCCACTTGTCTGTCTTTTCGGTAGGATGTATACCCCAGAATATTCAGTTCCCAGCCCTGGCCCTCTTGCAGCCATGTCTCTGTAATTCCCACAACATCATACTTGCCAATTTCCAACTGAGCCTCAAGCTCATCCACTTTATTTCTAATACTTTGTGCATTCATATATAATACTTTTAATCCATTAATCACCTCACCTTTCACATTGATTCCTATTACATTTGGCCATATTCTCCCAGCCCTTTGTGAGTTTTCTGCCCCGTTAATTCTGTTGGCTTTATTAACTTACCCTATACTTTCTTTCACTTTGTCCCTTCCCCCCCACGGTTTAGTTTAAACCCATCCGTGTAGCAGTGGCAAACCTGCCTGCCAGAATGTTGGTCCCCCGTCTGTTAAGGTGCAACCCATCCTTTTTGTACAATTCACCCTTGCCCCAAAACAGATCCCAGACTCGAGTTCAGGACTGCAATGGAGTTTGGCGGAAGGATGGGAAAATCATAACTTCAGCTCCAGATAATCCTGTTAAGGGTTTGCCGTGGGCTAGCGCATAACTTGTGCGCAATGCGTGCCAGGAAAGGCACTGACAATGCAAATGGAAAATCAACCCACGCCAAGGTGACCATGGGAACATATACAGATACTCTTCACTGGACCATGCCACAGTTGTAAAATACAAAAGGCATTGTCTAGTTCTAATTCACCACTGTGTAGTGGCATTCCCACTATGGGAATGGAGCTTGTACTACTGCAAATGTGGCACGAATTCTAGCTGAAGAAGTATTACCTAGATGAGGGGTTCCACTTCAGATAGACTGGGATCAGGGAACACATTTCACAGGGAAGGTAATGAAGGAGACGTGTGCTTTGTTAGGAGTTAAATAACAATTTTACATTCCCCACCATCCACAGAGTTCTGGAATGGTGGAGCGAATGAACAGAACCCTAAAGAACAGTCTGACTAAAGCCTTGACGGAGACTGGACAGGGGTGGGTTAAGGTACTCCCCGCCATCCCAACAAAGTTCAGAGCAACCCCAGCTAGAGGAACAGGGTTAACACCCTTGTGCTGATGACAGGGGGAGCTATAAACTTACCCAAAGATGTGATAATCGGAGGAGCAGAGGTTTGTAATGGAAGAGGAAGAGTTTTTGGATATATCCGGGAATTAACAGAAAGATTGCATGAAGTCATGAATTAGATAATTGATCGCCAAAGGATCAGGGATTGGGAAAAGAAGAAAGTTAGTGTTGAAGCTAGCCAAAGGACGGAGATCAGATAATAGTTGGAATTCACCTGGAAAGGGCTGGTATAGGGTGGGACCATATACTGTTAAAGTGGCAGGAGATGGTCGAGAGGTTCAAGTTCCAAGGTGTAAGAATCACCAGCAATTTGTCCTGGACCATCCACATTGAAGCTAGGGCCAAGAAAGCACACCATTGACTCTACTTCCTCGGACCACTGAGGAACTTCAACATGTCTCGAACAAGTTTTACCAAGTTTTACAGATGCACTGTAGAAAGCATCACAACAGCTCTGCTCAAGACTACAAGAAACTGCAGAGAGTTGTGGATGTGGTCCAGTTCATCTCACAAACCAATCTCTCCTCCAACAACTCCATCTCCACTTCATGCTGCCTTGGGAAAGCAGATAAGAAGGATGACTTACCCAAGTCATTCCCCCTTCTCCCGTCAGATACATAAGATACATAAGCTTGAAACCACATACTACCAGATTCAGGAACAGCCTCTACCCCACTGTTGCTGGACTACTCAGCAGTCCTCGATAAGTCATGGATGTAATCCCTATCTTCCTTCCTTCCTTGTTGTGGCCCTTGCATTTTCTCTGCAATACCATAATGCTGTGACGCTACATTCTGCACTAGATTTGTTCTCATTGCACTACCTATTATACTTGTGTGTGGCTTAATTGTACTAATGACTGGATAGCACACAAACATTTTTTTAACTGTATTTCAGTAGTTTAGCATTAAGTCCTTAAGATGATGTGTCTAATTGCAATGCACAGACCAATCTCTCATTGACTTAGACATAAAAAGCTGGAGTAACTCAGCGGGACATGCAGCATCGCTGGAGAGAAGGAATGGGTGACGTTTCGGGACGAGACCCTTCTTCAGACACTGACTTTGATGCTCGTGGACAGAGTCCAGCTGGAGATTCAAATGCCAATTCATCTGATCTCCTACTCTGCCCATGGACTCACCACTTAGTTGTGAGCTGCTGTAACCATATAACAATTACAGCACCGAAACAGGCCTTCTTGGCCCTTCCAGTCCATGCCAACCATGCGTCCATAGCTGACCTACAAAGGATAACCCCATCTAATTTAATGGATTCTCCAACATTGGAACTAAAGGTTATGTCCAGGGAAATGGTGTATTAACATTTGTTATACTTTATCATTCTTTGAATTTCTAATCGATTTGAGGGTTTTTTTAAGTAAAAGCATTATTGTTTTTCTTTAATTGTGTTTTTTTAAATAATTTATATTGTCCAGGAACAGTTCAAATGGTGTTTGAACACTATGTGCTGTCAGGAGGTCATTCCCAAATGCAGGGCATAAGATACTGGTACCTGAAGCCAAGTCATTGGTTACAGCCTAATCCTTCCCAAAGGATTAGGCCCCAGAACCCAGCTCTCCAGAGTCAAGAAAAGCAAGCATGATCCAACTCAATTAACACAATAATTTCAAATTGTTTTTTTTTTGTAAACAAAGTCTCAATTCATCCTACCCACTTAATTGCTTTGGATACCTACATCTAGTCAGTAGTCTCCTGTGACGGAGACGGTGAGATTAAGAAATGGTAGAGAGATGTAGGAGATGGAAATTAGTCGTGAAGTAAATGAAGTCAGTGAGTTCTGCATGGGTGCAGGAAGGAGCCCCGATACAGTCGTCAATATAGCGGAGAGAGAGTTCGGGGATAGGGCCAGTGTACACCTGGAACAGGGATTGCTCGACGTACCCTACAAAGAGGCAGGTATAGCTGGGGCCCCTGTGAATGCCCAAGGCTACGCTTCTGATTTGGAGGAAGTGGGAGAAGTTGTTAAGTGTAAGAAAGACACAAAATGCTGGACTGACTAATAACTGCCAGCATCTCTAGAGAGAAATAATAGGTGATGCTTCAGAACGAGACCCTTCTTTAGAGTGTATGTCATGGGAATGGGGAATGAGAGGTATACAGACGACGATGTAGAGAGATATGGAACAAATGAATGAAAGATATGCAAAAAAGTAACAATATGAAGGAAACAGGTAATTGTTAGCTGTAGCTCGGTGAGAAAGAGAGACGAGGGTGGGGGAGGGATGGAGATAGAGGGAATGCAGGGGTTACTTGAAGTTAGAGTAATCAATATTCATACCACTGGGTTGTAAGCTACCCAAACAAAATGTGAGATGCTGGTCGTCCAATTTGCATGGAGCCTCACTCAGACAATGGAGGAGGCCTAGGACAGAAAGATCTGTGTGGGAATGGGAAGGAGAATTAAAGTGTTTAGCTACCGGGCGATCAGGTAGGCCCAGGCAGATTGAGCGAAAGTGTTCAGCGAAACGATCGCCCAGTCAACGCTTGGTCTTGCCAATGTATACGAGTCTGCATCTTGAACAACGGATACAATAGATGAGATTGGAGGAGGTGCATGAATAACTTCTGAATAAGGACCAGCTCTGCTAGGCACAGGAGAGTGATAGTAGAGGGAAATTGGCTGGAAGACGGAGGGCGTTAAGGCCTTCCTGGTGGGGGATGGAGGTGTGGAGTGACTGAACATCCATAGTAAAGATGTGGGAGTGGGGGCTCGGAAAGTGGAAGTCATTGAAGAGACGAAGGGCATGTGAGGTATCTTGGACATAGGTAGGGAGACATTGGACCAGGGGGGATAGGGTGGAATCGAGGTATGTGGAAATCATTTCTGTGGGACATGATCAGGCAGAAACAATGGGTCTGCCAGAACAGTTGTGTGCATGGATTTTAGGGAGAAGGTAAAACCGGGCTGTGTGAGACTGGGGAACAATAAGGTTGGAGGCTGTGGAGGGCTGACAGCCAGAAGTGACGAAATCAGAAATGGTCTGTGTGATTGTGGCCTGGTCATGACCTTGGAATCGCCAAGAAACCTGCAGGCTGACAAATGGACAGTTCACAGAGTGGCCATAAACAGACCTGCCACCAGGCCCATGGGCAAAGCAGCCAGCCAGCTGCTTAAAGTGAAGCTGCAGCTGCGGCCCTAAAGAAGAATGAGGGGGGACCTCATTGAAACGTACAGAATAGTGAAAGACTTGGATAGAGTGGATGTGGAGAGGATGTTTCCACTAGTGGGAGAGTCTAGGACCAGAGGTCACAGCCTCAGAATTAAAGGACGTTCCTACAGGAAGGAGATGAGGGGGGATTTATTTAGTGGTGAATCTGTGGAATTCATCGCCATGGAGAGTCAGAGAGAGATAGATGTTTGATTAGTAATTCGGTGTCAGAGGTTATGGGGAGGGGGGGGGGAGATCAGTGGGGTAGACTAGATGGGCCGCATGGCCTCATTCTGCTGCTAGAGTGTGAGACGTGGACACTCACAGTTTGAGGCCGCTCCTCACCCAGCGCTGCACGAGCCGCGCCGCCGCCATCGCCGCCGTCGCCATGGAGCTGCCGGGCCCGGGCCGGGGACAGCAGAGCCGAGCCGAGCCGAGCAGGACAGGACCGGGCCCAACAATCCCAAATATCGCGCTTTTGTGATGTTAGCGGCCGATGCCAGATTTGCTGGAAGTGCAGAAGGTGAATGTCATGGTGTGTGTTTTACTCGCTGCGGGTGCGGGTGACTTTATCGTTCCTCTCGCCGACCCGTAGCCCCGTCCCCACACAACCGACCGACCGACCAACCGCCGCCAGCAGCAGCAGCAGCAGCGGCAGCAGCAGGGTCCTAACGCCCGCCCTCCACCGCTCACCCCCCTCTCTCCACACTCTCCCTCTCCCCTCCACACTCTCCCCCCTCTCTCCACACTCTCCCCTTCACACTCTCCCTCTCCCCTCTACACTCTCCCCCCTCTCTCCACACTCTCCCTCTCCCCTCCACACTCTCCCCTTCACACTCTCCCTCTCCCCTCCACACTCTCCCCCCTCTCTCCACACTCTCCCTCTCCCCTCCACACTCTCCCCTCCACACTCTCCCCTCCACACTCTCCCCTCCACACTCTCCCCTCCACACTCTCCCCTCCACACTCTCCCCTCCACACTCTCCCCTCCACACTCTCCCCTCCACACTCTCCCCTCCACACTCTCCCCTCCACACTCTCCCCCCTCTCTCCACACTCTCCCCCCTCTCTCCACACTCTCCCTCTCCCCTCCACACTCTCCCCCCTCTCTCCACACTCTCCCCTCCACACTCTCCCCTCCACACTCTCCCCCCCCTCTCCACACTCTCCACACTCTCCCCCCACTCTACCCCTCCACACTCTCCCCCCTCTCTCCACACTCTCCCTCTCCCCTCCACACTCTCCCCTTCACACTCTCCCTCTCCCCTCTGCACTCTCCCCCCTCTCTCCACACTCTCCCTCTCCCCTCCACACTTTCCCCCTCTCTCCCCTCCACACTCTCCCTCTCCTCCTCCACACTCTCCCCTCCATACTCTCTCCACACACTCCCCCTCCACCCCCTCCCTCTCCCGCTCCCTTACCCTCTCCCCTGCCCTCTCCCTCTCCTCCTGGGAGGTGGGGAACAGCACCTCATATGTCATTTATTGTGGAATATTATTTTGAATGTCAACTTCTCTAACTTCAAGTAACCCTTGCTTGCCCTCTCTCTCCATCCCACTCCCACCCTAGTTGTCCAACTAGTTTCACTGTCCAAAGATAGTCACAAAAACCTGGAGTAACTCAGCGGGACAGACAGCATCAATGGAGAGAAGGAATGGGTGACGTTTCAGGTCGAGACCCTTATATGGAAGGGAAAGGTGTGGAAACAACAGAACAGGATTATAAAATGACTGGACAAGCTGGATGCAGGAAAAATGTTCCCAATGTTGGGCGTCCAGAACCAGGGTACACAGTCGTAGAATAAAGGGGAGGTCATACCACACCTGGAGTATTGCGTACAGTTCTGGTCTCCAAATCTGAGAAGGACATTATTGCCATAGAGGGAGTGCAGACAAGGTTCACCAGACTGATTCCTGGGATGTCAGGACTGTCTTATGAACAAAGACTGCATAGACTCGGTTTATACTCTCTAGAATTTAGGAGATTGAGAGGGGATCTTATAGAAACTTACAAAATTCTTAAGAGGTTGGACAGGCTAGATGCAGGAAGATTGTTCCCGATGTTGGGGAGGTCCAGGACAAGGGCTCACAGCTTAAGGATAAGGGTGAAATCCTTTAGGACCGAGATGAGAAGGACTTTTTTCACACAGAGAGTGGTGGGTCTCTGGAACTCTCTGCCACAGAGGGTAGTTGAGGCCAGTTCATTGGCTATATTTAAGAGGGAGTTAGATGTGGCCCTTGTGGCTAAGGGGATCAGAGGGTATGGAGAGAAGGCAGGTACGGGATACTGAGTTGGATGATCAGTTTGATCATATAGAATGGCGGTGCAGGCTCGAAGGGCCGAATGGCCTACTCCTGCACCTAATTTCTATGTTTCTATGTCATTTAAGACTGAGGTGAGAAAAAACGTTACCCTTCCATACATCTCGTCTCCCTCTCCAGCATTTTGTGTCTACAGTGTAAACCAGTACCTGCAGTTCCTTTCTACAGACAATGTGGCAGTCAGGATCAAAGAATGCTTTTTTTCAGAGATACGGCATGGAAATAGGCTTTTTGTCCCTCCGAGCTCTCGTCCACTTTTCACACGTTAGGATCTTTTTTTTTAAACCGATGTCAATTAACCCACAAACAAGCATGTCTTTGGGAAGTGGTCGGAAATTGGAGAACCTGGAGGAAGCCCACGCGGTCATATGGAGAACGTGCAAACTTCACACAGACAAGCTGATATCAGGGTGGAACACAGGTCTCTGACCCTGTGAGGTAGCAAGTCTACCAACTAGCCACCCTATGCCACTTTGTCTGTTATGGCCTGCTAATAGCTGAGCCGTGGGATATGCCTGACAGTACTGAATAAAACATAATAAAATTACACTGGATTAATGGAATAAATAGTTTGTTCTAATACAAGTAGAAAGAAAGCAGGTTACCTTTGGTTTTGATTCTACAAGACTGCAATATCCACAGAGATATTGTTCCTGTCACGTTGTGCTTTGTTTTAATGGTGCAGGAGTTGGAGTGGGATGGGAAATTATTGTAGCGGTAAACTGAAAGCTCACCTCCAACGTCCAACACATCCTCCTCCGCCATTTCCGTCTGCTCCAACGTGATCCCACCACCAGTCACATCTTCCCATCTCCAGCCCTTTCCGTCTTCCACAGTGACCGCTCGCTCAGCAACTCGTTGCTTCACTCATCCCTTCCCAGGTACTTTTCCCAGCAACCGTACAAAATGTAACACAAAATGTCCCTGTGACTCCTTCCTTGCCTCCATCCAGGAATCCCAACAGTCCTTCCAGGTGAGACAGAGGTTCACATGCACCTCGTCTAACCTCATCTACCGCATCAATGTTCGCGATGTGGCCTGCTGTACATTATCTAGGACAATCGTAGACTCGGCGAAGGCTTGATGTATTCAAGAGAGAGTTAGATTTAACCCTTAGGACTAACAGAATCAAGGCATATGGGGAGAAAGCAGGAACGGGGTACTGACTTTGGATGATCAGCCATGATCATATTGAATGGCGGTGCTGTCTTGAAGGGCCGAATGGCCTACTCCTGCACCTATTTTTTATGTCTCTATGAACACTTGCGCTTGGGTCCACCAAGGCCTACTGCATATCCCGCTACTAACCATTTTAACTCCCCTTCCCATTCCCATATTGAACAGTCTGTCCTGGGCCTCCTCCTTTGCCAGAGTGAGGCCACATGCAAACTGGAGGAACAGCGCCTCATATCCCACTTGGGTAGCTTACAACCCAACAGTATGAACACTGAATTCTCCTATTTTAGGCAATCTCAAATAACCCCCTCTCCCACTCCTCTCAAACTCCCCTGCGCCCCATTTGGACTCATCCACCTTCATTCCTTCCTCTGGCTTCACAATTCCCAACTCTTCAATCTTTTGGTTCTCACCTTCTGTTTTTTTCATCTCTGGCCTTTGTCCAACAATATGCCTATCAATTTCCCCCCCCCCCACCTCCCCCCTCACCTGTGTTGACCTATTACCTGCCCCGCTTTGTCCTACCCCTTCGTTCTTTGTGTTTTCTGTCCCCCCCTCCCTAGAATCAGCCTGAAGAAAGGTTCCAACCCGAAACGTCATCTATCCATGTACTCCAGGATGCTGCCTGACCCGCTGAGTTATACCAGCACTGTGTCTCTTTTTTAACTGAAGGCTAGTGTCACCCTTGTGGACTGAAAGCAAGTGCTCTGCAGTGCTCACCCTGTCTGTATTTGGAAGGTCGCATTGTGAACACTTAACGCGGTCCACCCCTTGGGCTACTGAAGTGAAAAGGGCAAATGAGTATGCTGCTTCACCTAGAAATCTAGTTTATCTAGTTTAGAGATACATCGTGGAAACAGGCCCTTCGGCCCACCGAGTTCGCACTGACCAGCGATCCCCGCACATTAACACTACCCGACATGCACTAGGGACAATTTTACATTTACCAAGCAAATTAACCTACAAACCTGTACATCTTTGGAGTCTGGGAGGAAACCGAAGATCTCACAGGTCACGGGGAGAACGTACATACTAGTCGGGATCGAACCTGGGTCTCTGGCGCCGTAAGGCAGTAGCTCTACTGCTACTCCACCATGCCACAACAGAAAGACTGTTTGGGTCTCTGGATAGTGGGAAGGGAAGCAGTGAGAGGACAGGTGTTGCAGCTCCAGAGTTAATTAGGACTGCCATGGAATCGGGTGGTTGATGTGGACCAGGGAGTTATAAATGGAGTGATCTCATTATATGACGAGGGCAATGCGTGCCTGGTGGTGGTATCTCCTAGGAGCTGATGGGCCATTGAATGTAACGGCTGGTGGGTTGGTAAGTGAGGATCAAGGGAACTCTATTCTTGCTCAGCACATGAAGATAGGGGTTGGGAGCAGAAGTGTAGGAAATGGATAAGCTTCAGTTGGGGGCTCTGTCCTATATTTCAGATTTTCAGTATCTGCAGTAGTTTTTATTGTATTTGAATTGAATCTTTCAGCTTGTTTATCAAAAATGTTTGTCAAAGCACTTTGGGGGGTCTTGAGATTAATACCATTCAATGCAAGACTTCAGTATCTAACTTCAAGTAGCCGTTGCTTTCCTTCTCTCACCATCATTCCCCCCCCCCCCCCGCCCTTCCCAGTTCTCCCACCAGTCATACTGTTTCCAACTATGTTTTATCTCTGTACTGCCCACTACCCTGACATCAGTCTGAAGAAGGGTCTTGATCCGAAATGTTACCCATTCCTTCCATCCAGAGATGCTGCCCGTCCCACTGAGTTACTCCAGCATTTTTTGGCTACCTTCGATTTAAACCAGCATCTGCAGTTCTTTCCTACATCATTCAATGCAAATTGTTTTATCTTGAAAAAATGCAAAAATACATGGAAACATGTCCCAAAATGTAAGACGTGTCAGTTGTTCCAGATTGCTTGGGACATGGTGCTAACATTGTGCTTCATCATATTAAACAACAAACGTAGCTGATTTGATTACATTGAGTTAAATTTGGATAAAGAGTGTTAAATATTTAAACAATGGAGACACGGGTTTAATGCTATCAGGGATTAAGCTCTAAAGGAAGATAAATAATTTAGCCTTGAAAGAAAGTATCAGAGAGGGTAATAATGGTGGCAAACATCTTGCTTGGTTCATTCTAATCACTTAATACAAAGAATTGAATTTGCCTCGTTTAGTGTGTAACATAAATCCATCAAATTGGATCTCTCGCTGGTATTCATGTTCAGAACTTCACCTCTGTTGCAATATAAATACATCCTGGAAAATGTAAACATATTTCTTTGCGGATTGTTGAAAACATAAAATTAAATTAGGCCAATTCTATCAAACTAATTACATCTTGTGATAAATATAGAATGGGTTTGCCATGAAAGTACTTTTTAAGTACTTGGTCATCTGCTTGACATGAGGCAATTTACATGTATCCTTTAATTCCTAGGTATAACCTCCCTACCTATGACACAAGACACCTCACACGGTCTTCGTCTCTTCAATTATGTCCATTTTCCAGGCCCCCACTACCTCATCTTTACTATAGATGTTCAGTCACTCTACACCTCCATCCCCCACCAGGAAGGTCTTAAAGCCCTCCGTTTCTTCCTCGACCACAGAACCAGCTAATTTCCATCTACTGACACACTCCTCCGCCTCGCAGAGCTGGTCCTTACCCTTAACAACTTTCCTTCGATTCCTCCCACTTCCTCCAAATCCAAGGTGTAGCTATGGGCACTCACATGGGCCCTAGCTATGCCTGCCGCTTTGTAGGGTACGTCAAACAAATCACTGTTGCAGGCGTACACCTGCCCTATCCCCAAAATCTACTTCCGCTACATTGATGACTGCATCGGTGCTACCTCATGCACCCATGCAGAACTCACTGACTTCATTAACTTCACCACTAATTTCCATCCTACGCTCAAATTCACTTAGACCATATCAGACATCTCCCTACCATTTCTAGATCTCACTGTCTCCATCACAGACTATCGACTGACATCTATTATAAACCCACTGACTCCCATTACTATCTAAACTACACTTGTTCCCAACCAGCTTCCTGTAAAGACTCTATGCCCTACTCCCAATTCCTCCATCTATGGTGCATCGGTGCCCAAGATGATATGTTCCACACCAGGTCATTGGAGATGTCCTCATTCATTAGGGAAAGGGGGTTCCCCTCTTCCATTATAGATGAGGCTCTCAGTAGGGTCTCCTCGATATCCCGCCGCTCTGCTCTTGCTCCCCCTCCTCCCATTGGTAACAAGGACAGTCCCCCTTGTCCTCACCTTCCACCCCATCAGCCGTCGCATATAGCACATAATCCTCCAACATCTCCACCAGGATCCCACTGCTAGCCACATCTTCCCATCACCACCGCTTTCCGCAGTAACTGTTATCTATTTCTTAACCCATGCTAGTACTGTACCCCATATGTCTGTGAGCTCTAACCTAGTTCATCAACGTCCTGTGTGCGGCTTTATCGAAGGACCTCTGAAAATCTAAATGCACATGTTTACTGGTTGTCCATTGCCTATTCAACTGGGAACATTGTTCAAGAACTTCAATATATTAGTCAAATGGGAATTTTCTTTCAATACAATAATTTTGAATCTGTTCAGTCACTTAACCTTTCCTAGGTATTCTGTTATTACATTCTTCAATGCAGATTTCAGTATTTTCTCTAATACTGATACCAGTTGTGCTTTTAGATATTGAATGTACAGCATTGATGTGTAGAGGGATCTTTTAGGGTTCATAGCTCCCTAAAAGTGGATAGTGGTAAAGAACATGTATGTTATGCTTGCCTTCACCGGTCAAGGCATTGAGTACAAGAGTCAGGAAATCATGTTGCAACATTTTGGTGACATAGATACATAGACAATAGGTGCAGGAGTAGGCCATTCAGCCCTTTGAGCCAGCACCGCCATTCAATGTGATCATGGCTGATCATCCACAATCAGTACCCCGTTCCTGCGTTCTCCTCATATCCCTCGATTACGCTAGCCTTAAGAGCCCTATCTAACCCTCTTTTGAATGCATCCATTGAATGTCCTCCTGAAACATGTTCCCGATGTTGGGGGAGTCCAGAACCAGGGGCCACAGTTTGAGAATAAGGAGAAGGCCATTTAGAACGGTGATGAGGAGAGAGTGGTGAGTCTGTGGAATTCTCTGCCTCAGAGGGCGGTGGAGGCAGGTTCTCTGGATGCTTTCAAGAGAGAGCTAGATAGGGCTCTTAAAGATAGCGGAGTCAGGATATATGGGGAGAAGGCGGGAACGGGGTACTGATAGGGGATGATCAGCCATGTTCACATTGAATGGCGGTGCTGGCTCGAAGGGCCAAATGGCCTACTCCTGCACCTATTGTCTATTGTCTATAAGGACACCCAGGTCTCCTTATTCTTCCCCTTTTCCTAACCTGACACCGTTCAGATAATAATCTACCTTCCTGTTCTTGCCACCAAAGTAGATAACCTCATATTTATCCACATTATACTGTGTCTGCCATGCATCTGCCCACTCACCCAACCTGCCCAAGTCACCCTGCATCCTCATAGCAACCTCCTCACAGTTTACACTGCCACCCAGCTTTGTGACATCTGCATATTTGCTAATGTTACTTTTAATTCCTTCATCTAAATCATTAATGTAGATTGTAAATAGCTGTGGTCCCAGCACCGAGTCTTGCGGCACCCCACTAGTCACTGCCTGCCATTCTGAAAGGGACCCGTTAATCCCTACTCTTTGTTCCTTGTCTGCCAACCAATTTTCTATCCATGTCAATACCCTACACAAATACCATGTGTTCTAATTTTACTCAGTAATCTCCTATGTGGGACCTTATCAAATGCTTTCTGACTGTCCAGGTACACTACATCCACTTGCTCTCCCTTGTCCATTTTTGGTTACATCCTCAAAAAATTCCAGAAGATTAGTCAAGCATGATTTCCCCTTCGTAAATCCATGCTGACTTGGATCGACCCTGCTACTGCTATCCAAATGCGCCGCTATTACATCTTTAATAATTGACTCCAGCATCGTCCCCACCATCCATGTCAGGCTAACTGGTCTGTAATTCCCTGCTTTCTCTCTCCCTCCTTTCTTAAAAAGTGGGATAATATTAGCTACCCTCCAATCCACACGCTGATCCAGAATCTATAGAACATTGGAAAATGACCACCACAATTTGTAGAGCAACCTCCTTGAGTACCCTGGGATGAAGACCATCAGGCCCTGGGGATTTATCAGCCTTCAGTCCCATCAGTCTACCCAACACCATTTCCTGACTAATGTGAATTTCCTTCAGTTCCTCCTTCACGCTAGGTGCTCTGTCCCCTAGTACATGTGGGAGATTGTTTGTATCTTCCTTGGCGAAGACAGAACCAAAGTACCTGTTCAACTCGTCTGCCATTTCCTTATTTCCCATAATAAATGCACCTGTTTCTGTCTTCAAGGGACCCACATTTGTCTTATCTAAAATTTTCTTCTTCACTTGCCTAAAGAAGCTTTTACTATCCTTCTTTATATTCTTGGCTAGCTTACCTTTGTACTTCATCTTTTTCCCCTGTAATACCTTTTTAGTTGCTGTTGATCTGTAAAGGTTTCCCAATCCTCTGTCTTCCCGCTCATCTTTGCTATGTTGTACTTCTTCTCTTTTATTTTTATACTGTCCCCGACTTCCCTTGTCAGCCACGTTCGCCTATTACTCCCCATAGATTGCATTTAGGTTAGTTTGCATTTGGAGTATCATATGCAACGAGGGTGAATCTTATACAAACATATAAAATTATAAAAGGACTGGACAAGCTAGATGCAGGAAAAATGTTCCCAATGTTGGGCGAGTCCAGAACCAGGGGCCACAGTCTTAGAATAAACGGGAGGTCATTTAAGACTGAGGTGAGAAAAAGCTTTTTCACCCAGTGAGTTGTGAATTTATGGAATTCCCTGCCACAGAGGGCAGTGGAGGCCCAATCACTGGATGGATTTAAGAGAGAGTTAGATAGAGCTCTCGGGACTAGTGAAATCAAGGGATATAGGGAGAAGGCAGACACGGGTTATTGATTGGGAACGATCTGCCATGATCACAATGAATGGCGGTGCTGGCTCGAAGGGCCAAATGGCCTCCTCCTGTACCTATTTTCTATGTTTATATATGCAGATTGCCCCATTAAGGTTCAAAGGTGAAAGGTTTGTTTATTGTCACATGTACGGGAAAGATGTGAAGATTTTGGTGAGAGTACATAACAGGTTTACCAGAATGATGCATGGATTACTGCTGTAAAGATAATTTGGACATACCTGATTACTGCTGTAAAGATAATTTGGACATACCTGTGTTAAAGAAGGAACTGCAGATGCTGGAGAATCGAGGGTTACACAAAAAGCTGGAGAAACTCAGCAGGTGCAGCAGCATCTAAGGAGCGAAGGAGATAGGCGACGTTTCGGGTCGAGACCCTTCTTCAGACTGGTCAGGGATCAGGGAAACAAGAGATATAGACGGTGATGTGGAGAGATAAAGAACAATGAGTGAAAGATATGCAAAAAAGTATTGATGATAAAGGAAACAGGCCATTGTAAGCTGTTTGTAGTGTGAAAATGAGATGCTAGTGCGACTTGGGTGGGGGAGAGATGGAGAGAGAAGGAATGCCAGGGCCCGAGGGCTGAGGGAGAGGTGGGGAGGGGAGGACACAGCAAGGGTTAACAGAAATGAGAAAATTCAATGTTTAAGCCCAGAGGATGCAGACTCCCCAAGCGGAATATGAGGTGCTGTTCCTCCAACTTGCGGTGTTGCTCATTCTGGCCGTGGAGGAGGCCCAGGACTGAGAGGTCGGATACGGAATGGGAGGGGGAGTTGAAGTGCTGAGCCACCGGGAGGTCGGGTTGGTTATTGCGGACCGAGCGGAGGTGTTCGGTGAAACGATCGCCCAGCCTCCGCTTGGTCTCACCGATGTAGATCAGCTGGCATCTGGAGCAACGGATGCAGTAGATGAGGTTGGAGGAGGTGCTGCTGAACCTCTGTCGGACTTGGAAGGACTGCTTGGGTCCCTGAAAGGAGTGGAGGGGGGAGGTGAAGGGACAAGTGTCATACCTGTATTGTTTTCGCTGGAGCACCAGAGACCTAATGAAAATCTATATAAGTATGAGAGGCATAGACAGGGTAGAAAGTAAGAACCTAACCTAACCAAAATGTTATAAAGCCACAACATGATTTCCTGACTCTTATACTAAATTCCCTGACCAACAGGCCAGGGCGGGAAATGTCAAAGATTCGAGGGCACAGCGATACCATCAGAGGGAGAAAGTTTAAAAGAGATGTGTGGAAGGTGTTTTTTATACTGAGAGTGGGAGTTGCCAGGATGGAACGCGATGTCAGGGATGGTGGAAGCAGATATGATTGTGGCCATGTAGGAAGGAACTGCAGGTGCTGGTTTAAAGCGTAGACACAAAAAGCTGGAATAACTCAGCTGGACAGGCAGCATCTCTGGAGAGAAGGAATGGGTGTCGTTTCAGGTTGAGACCCTTCTTCAGACAGCAGGGATGGTGGGATATAGAGCATGTGTAGGCAGAGGCATTAGTTGAAGTAGACATTGTTGGCACAGACATCGTGGGCAAAAGGGCCTATTCCTATGATGTACTGTGCCATGTTCTATGTTAACCTGAAGGAATCCCTCCAAAATCCATCGGATTTTGAATGAAGATTACCAAAGCACTCATTATCTCCGTAGCCAATCCCACCCTCTTATGTAGTCTTTGTACTGTTTATTGTGTGGGAAGGAACTGCAGATGCTGTTTTAAACTGAAGATAGACACAAAAAGCTGGAGCAACACAGCAGGTCAGGCGGTATCTCTGGAGAAAAGGAATAGGTGATGTTTCGGGTCGAAGGGTCTTGACCTGAAACATCACCTATTCCTTTCCCCAGAGATGCTGCCTGACCCGCCGTGTCACTCCAGCTTTTTGTGTCTATTTCCTTGTAGTTTAATGACTTTCGGTCCTTCAAAATTCTTTTGAAATGTACTTCAATTGTTACTAATTTACTTTGGTTCCTCAGTCTCATTAGTTTGTTGATTCTGCCAGTTTCTAGCAGATGTTCTGTTGAAGTGTAACCTATCACAGTCTGTGACGTGTTCCAACGCTGTGAAAGTACCATCAAAACAGGGAACCTAGAAAAAGGACATGCCAGGAGCTATAGTGTTCCAACGCTGTGAAAGTACCATCAAAACAGGGAACCTAGAAAAAGGACATGCCAGGAGCTATAGCAATTGGAGAAGCTAGAATACAGAACAAGTGCTTGTTAAACAGGAAAAGCAGAAAAACATTACGGGTCTAGCCAGATCTAAACAATTTCATAACCAAAATTTGAGATTTAAACTCCACAGTCCTGTCATAGAGTGATACAATGTGGAACCAGGCCCTTCGGCCCAACTTGCCCATTCCAGCCAACATCTCCCAGCTACACTAGTCCCATCTGCCTGCATTTGGTCCATATCCCTCCAAACCTGTCCTATCCATGCACCTATCTAACTGTTTCTTAAACAATGGGATAGTCCCAGCCTTAACTACCTCCTCTGGCAGCTTGTTCCATGCACCCAGCATCCTTTGTGTGAAAAGATTACCCCTCAGATTCCTAATAAATCTTTTCCCCTTCACCTTGAACCTATGTCCTCTGGTCCTCGATTTACCAACTCTGGGCAAAAGTGCATCTACCCGATCTATTCCTCTCATGGTTTTATACATCGCTATAAGATCTCCCCTCATCCTCCTGCGCTCCAAGAAATAGAGACCCATCCTACTCACACCCTCTAGTCCTGGCAACATCCTCATAAAACGTCTCTAAACACTTGACAATATCTTTCCTATAACATGGTGCCCAGAACTGAACACAATACTCTAAATGTCATGATCGGTGGTGGATGGTAAATCAGTTAATGGGTAGTAGAAAAGCCAGAGACTAATGATACCCAGATTAATGTTACTTATCAAATTATTTTACTTTGGCAGTTCCTCAGGGTGAACAAGGGTACTGACCCAAAACGTCACCTGTCCATGTTCTCCGGGGATGCTGCCTGACCTGCTGAGTTACTCCAGCACTTTGTGTCCTCTGAGTCGAAGCTGATTTGCATCCAATCCAGTTGTGTGTGTTCTCAGGTGGAACACTTTATCCTGTACAATGACCCCATTCTAGCAATGAAATGTAAGAGAACAGGTTGAGGACGGGTCGGTGGTGGGTGCTGGTGGGCGGACAGGCCACTGAGAGAAAAGGGGGAACCATTGGGGACTAGATGGGGGACTTTGTAACTTTGTCAGAGCCCTTTATGTAGCGACTCTTTGCATACCTTAATAAAGTATCATTCATTCATTCATTCAGTTTGAGAAAAGTGTTTGGAGATATTGCAGCCTCAATGGATGCTAGTGTGCATTAGGGTTGCTCTGTGGTTATGATCAGTTTGTGGTCAGCTGTCGTGTGGAAGATGGAGATGAATTTCTGCAGACAGTCCAATTTGAAAAAGATATTCCATAGTCATTCTCAATTTTCGGGATTAACGATTTTTATCAGGTCAAAAAAGGCCACATACTTGGGTGATGCTGCTTCCTGCGTATCTCTTGTGGTAGCTGCAATGCATGCCCTTTGTGTCAATAGACAATAGCTGCAGGAGTAGGCCATTCGGCCCTTCGAGCCAGCACCACCATTCATGGCGGATCATCTCCAATCAGTACCCTGTTCCTGCCTTCTCCCCATATCCCCTGACTACGCTATTTTTAAGATGCCTATTTAGCTCTCTCTTGAAAGCATCCAGAGAACCGGCCTCCACCGCCCTCTGAGGCAGAGAATTCCACAGACTCACCACTCTCTGTGACAAAAAGTGTTTCCTCGTCTGCGTTCTAAATGGCTTACCCCTTATTCTTAAATTCTCTGGACATGCACGGTCTGGTCTGTCATTTCGAAAGCAACAGATCAGCCATCAAGCGGACAATTCTGGCAATGATCTCCCAATGTCCGACAGTCCCTATAGTTCCCATTATAGGTACCACGGCCGGATTTGTCTACTTGTTCTGAGGATCCTCAGAACCAAGCTAATCCCTTTTTTGGACAGTGAAGCCAAGCTTCGCTGATGCCAATTGCAGCAGTGTTCAGGGATGTCCAGGTGTTGAGGAAGGTCTGAAGAAGGGTCTCGACCCAAAACGTCACCAGATGCTGCCTGACCTGCTGAGTTACTCCAGCACTTTGTGTCCTTTTGTGTATTACAGTCAAAAAGGCCCAACAGAGGATGTACTTCCTGCAGCAGCTGAGGAAGCACAATCTGCCACAGGCAATGATGATCCAGTTCTATACGGCCATCGCATAGTCTGTCCTCACCTTCTGCATCATAGTCTGGGTTGGTTCAGCCACCAAGCAGGACATCTGGAGGCTGCAGCGAATCGTCCGATCAGCTGAAAAGGTTATTGGCTGCAACCTTCCCCCCCCCATTGGTTAACTGTACACTGCAAGGGCCAGGAAGCGAGCGGGCAAGATCATCTCTGACCCCTCTCACCCTGGCCACAAACTCTTTGAATCACTTCTCTCTGGAAGGCGACTCCGGACTGTCAAAGCCGCCACAGCCAGACACAAAAACAGCTTTTTTTTCCACGAGCAGCAGTTCTACTCAACAACCAAGTCTTTAGCCTCCTTTTGCTCTGGTATTTTATTTCATTCACATGTTTAAACTATAATGTTTTATGGTTAATGTTTCAATGTTTCATGTGTCATTCTTAATTGTCACTGTATGCCGTGTTGTTACTTGCGAGCGGAGCACCAAGGCAAATTCCTTGTATGTGTACATACTTGGCCAATAAACTTATTCATTCATTCACCAGCATTTACTGTTCTTTATTTTTACTCTTTGACTGTGCAGCTCCTGTTGGTCAAGGGATGTAAGAATGTCAGTGAGGTACCATTGCAGATGTGCTATCGTGGCAGATTCTTGAGTCTTGAAACGTTGATATTTCTGCAGCAATATTTCTACTGCTGTTGTGCTTAGAGGGGAGGCTACTGGAGATTACTGAGTGTATTACCTGGTTATCTGACTGTCTTTGGTATGTGTCATTGTAACCCTTGATGCAGACATCCTTGTGGTCACTTGCTTAGATTATCACGTACTCTAATAGGTGTCAGTGCCTGTACGGAATATTGTCCCTAAAATGACATGTTGGTGATAACAAGCCAATAGTTGTCAGGAGTGCCTTCGTTGGAGTTAGCTATCCCAACACTTTTCCCGCCAATCACATCTTACCAGAGGATTGTTTAAGAAAGATCCATCGGGATCCCACCACTGGCCACATCTTCCCATCTCCTCCCCTGTCTCCTTTCCGCAGAGACCGTTCCCTCCATAACTCCCTGGTCAATTTGTCACTTCCCACCCAAACGACCTCCTCCCCGGTACTTTCCCTTGCAACCACAGGAAATGCTACACTTGTCGCTTTACCTCCCCCCTCGAATCCATCCAAGGACCAAAGCAGTCCTTCCAGGTGAGGCAGGGGCTCACCTGCACCTCCTCCAACCTCATCTATTGCATTAACTATTCCAGGTGTCAACCCCAACATCGGCGAGACCAGGCGCAGGCTTGGCAATCGCTTCGCCCAACACCTCCGCTCAGTTTGCAATAACCAACCTGATCTCTCGGTGGCTCAGCACTTCAACTCCCCCTCCCATTCTGAATCTGACCTTTCTCTCCTCCATTGCCAGAGTGAGGCCCACCGTAAATTGGAGGAGCAGCACCTCATATTTCTCTCGGGTAGTTTACACCCCAGCGGTATGAACATTGACTTCTCTAATTTCAGATAGTCCTTGCTTTCTCCCTCATTCCCCCCCCCTTCCCAGCTCTCCCACAAGCCTACTGTGTCTGCCTCTTCCTTTTCCCGCTCCCCCACCCCCACATCAGTCTGAAGAAGGGTCTCGACCCATAGATGCTCCCCTCACCCGCTGAGTTTCTCCAGCATTTTTGTCTACCATACCAGAGGATTGTGTCTTTTCTGACTCGGGTGCTTAAGTCAATCAGGAAAATCATTTTGTGAAGGAAGGAACTGCAGAAGCTGGTTTAAACTGAAGACAGGCACAAAAAGCTGGAGTAACTCAGCAGGTCAGACAGCATCTTTGGAGAAAAGGAACAGGTGACGTTTCGGGCCGAGACCATCTCAGACTGAAGAAGGGTTTTGACCTGAAATGGCACCTATTCCTTTCCTTCAGAGATGCTGCTGAGTTACTCCACCTTTTGTGTCGATCTTTGGTTTAAACTAGCATCTGCAGTTCCTTCCTACACAAATACAAATCTGCACGTCTTTGGAATATTGGAAGAATACCTACTCCTACTCTGTACAGACAGCATCCGTAGGTGCAGTAAGGCAGCAACTTTACTGCTGGCTACTGTGTTTATTTTAATAAAATGATTATGGGCAGTTTCTACATTTTTGACAGTCTGGAAAACAATATCATTTATAATGTATTTTTCTAAAGAAAAAGCAAAATGAAACATTAGATGGCGTGATCAGGCATTAATTTATTTATTTTTTAGCATAAAAGTGAAAATGTTCAAAATGGGTTTCAAACTGAGAAATACCCTGTCACCACAAACAGAAAGGCATTAAGCTGCATGATTTTAATTCGTTATCATTTCTAAAAAAAGTAATGCAGAAAATATACACTGAAGTATAACACGGCTGGGGATACCCAGCCTTAAATGGGAATCAACTAGTTCTCGACCAATAATTCTACACGCACATTAATGGGAATCTCCAGGTAAACTGAACCAGGGTGAATAAAAACATCAGTGCCACCGATACACACGCTATTAACATCATTGAGAAGGCAAATTAAATCAACAAGCAAGTATCGTCTCTCCTCAGATCCGCTGGTAACCTGCAGCTTGGCGACGTCGACAGATCAAATACACGATGATTATAATAATGATCACCACAGCAAGAACTAATCCAAAGGTGATAGGAAGAACATATCTGTAGTCCAGGAAGCATTCATCCGCTGTAAAAACAAAAGACATACGTAACGCACCATTCTATTATCTCCAAAGCAACCCATTATTTATGAAGTAAATGTATTGAATTAATGACCTAATAAACGGATGACAATAAAATTGGCTAATTAACAGCTGCCAATAAAAGGAAGGCAAGCCTAAGTGAAGTGGCCATAGTGGGAGCAGCCAGAGTGAGTTATACATTGAGGCTTGGGCTCAAGAGGCTTCGGTGAAAGTGATTGCAGGATAAGGTTTGGTCAGTAACATTTTGTTTGTTTCTGTGCACAACATGGTCTTGGTGTCTGAGCGATGGAGGCCAGTGCAATGGTGTGCTCGGCCTGTTGAACTGTGAGAAGTTCAATGTCTGTGTGGACTACATCTGCAGGAGGTACATCCCGATGCAGCTCCTTAAATACCACATAGGAAACTGGAGATACAGCTGTACGACATCAGGCTCATCTTGGAGGTCATAAGGTCATAAGTGATAGGAGTAGAATCAGGCCATTTAGCCCATCATGTCTACTCCGCCATTCAATCATGGCTGATCGATCTCTTTCTCCTAACCCCATTCTCCTGCCTTCTCCCCAAACCTCTGACACCTGTACTAATCAAAAATCTATCTCTGCCTTAAAAATATCCACTGACTTGGCCTCTACAGCCTTCTGTGGCAAAGAATTCCATAGATTCACCACCCTCTGACTAATGAAATTTCCCCTCATCTCCTTCCTAAAAGAACGTAATTTAATTCTGAGGCCTCAACTATCCCACTAGTGGAAACATCCTCCCCACATCCATTCTATCCAAGCCTTTCATTATTTTGTATGCTTCAATGTCCCCCCTCATTCTTCTAAACTCCAGCGAGTACAGGCCCAGTGCTGACAAATGCTCATCGTAGGTTAACCCACTCTTTCCTGGGATCATTCTTGTAAACCTCCTCTGAACCCTCTCCAGAGCCAGCACATCCTTCCTCAGATATGGTGCCCAAAAGTGCTCACAATATTGGCACCTAGGAATAGACTGGGTGACAACGAAGAATAGTTTGGTGACTACTGGAGAGACAGTTGAGGGCACGGAAAGACGACACCCGGGAAAGGCTGGGTTAGCACCCCAGTCTGTGTCTTTCATGAGAAAGACACCCAACAAAGCTACGGAAAGGCCTAATGAACCATCGTGGCCTAAACATCCATCAGGCGAGAATGAAATGCTCGGAGAAGGAGAAAGAGGTGCAGCGCACAGGCCTTGAACCTGGTGAGATGCAGGAGGAGCCCGGTCGGGAGTCACCCCACAGAGCCCAGTCCCTCCACGCACTAGAATCTCCCATTCTTTGCAGAATAGTTACTAAGATGGCTGATCCGTGGGCGGTTGCTGCTGGGACGCAAGTCGGGGCCTGATCAACCCCGGCTGGGTCGCCTGGGCGAGGGTGTCTGATGTTGTGAGACCCGAAACACCCGATCACCCCAGGTCACATCACTGAGGATGTGCCCCAGCTCATCTAGAAGATGTATATTTTTCACACAAATGCGGTCTTACCAGTGCCTTATTGAGCCTCAACATTACATCTCTGTTTTTGTGTACAAGCCCTCTTGAAATAAATGCTAACATTGAGTTTGCTTTCTTTACTACCGATTCGACTTGCAGATGAACTTTTTGGGAATCCTGCACCAGCATTCCCAAATCCCTTTGCACCTCTGATTTCTGGATTCTCTCACCATTTGGAAAATAGTCTACGCCTTTATTGCTATTACCGAAGTCATAGATAGATATGTGCAGGAGGGACCTGCAAATGCAGGTTTACACTGAAGATAGACACAAAATGCTGGAGTATTTCCCCAACCTTTTTGCCACGTCCAACAGGATCCCACTGCTAGTCACATATTCCCATCTCCACCCTTTTCACCTTTCGCAGAGACCGTACCCTTCACAATGTCCTCATCCCTTCCCACCCAAACCACCCCTCCCCAGGTACTTTCCCCTGCAAACGCAGGAGATGCAACACCTGTTCCTATACCTCCTCCGTCGACTCTGTCCAGGGACCCCGACAGTCCTTTCAGGTTAGGCAGAGGTTCACTTGCTCCTCCACCAACCTCATCTACTGTATCAGAGAGTCATAGAGTGATGCAGTGTGGAAACCTCGGCCCAACTCGCCCACACCGGTCAACAATGTCCCAGCTACACTAGTCCCACTTGCCTGCGCTTGGTCCATATCCCTCCAAACCTGTCCTATCCATGTACCTAACTGTTTCTTAAACGTTGCAATAGTCCCAGCCCCAACTTGTTCCATACACCCACCACCCTTTGTGTGAAAAAGTTACCCCTCAGATTCCTGTTAAATCTTTTCCCCTTCACCTTGAACCTATGTCCTCTGGTCCTCGATTCCCCTGCTCTGGGCAAGAGACTGTGCATCTACCTGATCTATTCCTCTATACATGATTTTATACACCTCGATAAGATCACCCCTCATCCTCCTGCACACCATGGAATAGTCCCAGCCTACTCAACCTCTCCCTATAGCTCACACCCTCCAGTCCTGGCAACATCCTCGTAAATCTTTTCTGAACGCTTTCCAGCTTGACAATATCTTTCCTGTAACATGGTGCCCAGAACTGAACACAATATTCTAAATGCGGTCTCACCAACGTCTTATACAACTGCAACATGACCTCCCAAGCTCTATACTCAATACTCTGACTGATGAAGGCCAAAGTGGCAAAAGCCTTTTTGACCACCTTATCTACCTGCGACTCGACCTTCAAGGTCAAGTCACTTTTATTTCTATAGCACATTTACAAAACAACTCTCGTTGGCCAAAGTGCTTTACATTGGTGGAGGTACTAACGTTATACAACTGTGGTTTATAGATGAATTAAATACATACATAGAGCCTCACTCAGAGGACGTCAAGAAAGGCTTGAGAGTAAAGATACGTTTTTAGTCTCGACTTAAAGGAGTCGATGGAGGGGGCGGTTCTGATGGGAAGAGGGACGCTGTTCCACAGTCTAGGGGCTGCAACCACAAAGGCGCGGTCGCCCCTGAACTTATGCCTAGACCGCGGGATGTTCAGTAACCCTAAGTCGGCCGATCTGAGGGACCTGGAGGTGGTGGGTGGGTGAGCAGACTTTTGACGTAGATGGGGGCAAACCCGTTAAGGGCTTTGTAGACATAAAGGAGGATCTTGAAATTTATTCGGAACCGCACCGGGAGCCAGTGGAGAGAGGCCAGGATCGGGGTGATGTGGTCCCTTTTTCGGGTGCCCGTCAGGAGTCTCGCTGCGGCATTTTGGACCAGTTGCAGGCGGGACAGGGAAGATTGGCTGATGTCAGTGTCGAGGGATTTACAGTAATCTAGGCGGGAGGAGATAAATGTATGGATGATCTTTTCGAGGTCATCAAACTGGAGGAATTGTTTTATTTTAGCTATCGTCCGAAGCTGAAAGAAGCTAGCTGGTCAAGGAACCATACACCTGTACTCCTAGATCCCTCTGCTATACAACACTACCCAGAGGCCTACTATTTACTATGTATGGCCTGCCCTTGTTCGACGTCCCAAAATGAAACATCTCACACTCAACCAGCATCCGTTGTTCAAGATGTGGACTCCTATGCATCAGCGAGACCAAATATAGACTGGCCGATCGTTCCGCTGAACACCTTTGCTCCGTCCGCCTGGACCGACCTGATCTCCCAGTTGCCAAATACTTTTATTCCCCTTCCCATTCCCACAATGACCTTTCTGTCCCAGGCTTCCTCCATTGTCAGAGTGGTGCTAAACGCAAATTGGAACAGCATCTCATATTTCGCTTGGGCAGCTTACAATCCAGCGGTATGAATATTGATTTCCCTAACTTCAAGTAACCCCTGCACTCACTCACTCTCCATCCCTCCCACACCCAAATTGCACCAGGTTCCTGTTCTCACCCAACTAACATCTAACAAGGGCCTGTTCCCTTTATTATTGTTATTTTTTTGCATATCTTTCATTAATTTGTTCTATATCTCTCTACATCACCGTCTATACCTCTCGTTTCCCTTTCCCCTGGCTAGTCTGGTCTCGACCTGAAACATCACCCATTCCTTCTCTCCAGAGATGCTGCCTGTTACGCTGAGTTAATCCAGAATATTATGTTTCTATCTTCGATTTAAACCAGCATCTGCAGTTCTGCTATCTGTAAGCAATGTGTTTAGGCACCACCCCACCCCTCCCCGCCCCAGCTTAAGGGTTTTCACAATTATCTCAATTCCACAAAGGCAAATTTCAAATATCTGAACGGCCATAAACTGGGGGTAGACTATATTAGATTCTTCCACAAGAGGGAACATGCTTCACATATCCACCCAGTTAAAATCCATCAGGATCTTAAATATTCTGATCAAGTTACCGCTCTCTTCTAAACTCCAGCAGATACAATCTTAGCCTGTCCAAAATTCTTTCTTTCTTTTTTTAAAAAATATTTTTATTTAATAGTTAAATACATCAGTGTACATCACATATATATTGTTACAATCATTGTACCCCATAACTTTATGGCTTTTAAAGAAAACGAATAGAAAGAAAGAGAGTGAAATAGGTGAAAAGAGTTGTGAAAGTGAAAGAGCAGAGAAGTGCCAAAGGGGAGAAGAAAAAAAAACAAACCCTTGGTCAAAGAATTAGAGAAAGGGGGTTAAGAGATAGACCCTAGAACAAAGAGAGAGAAAATAAATTTTAAAAAAGCCAGTTACTATATTATATATATCACGCAAAAGGAATCCACCAACTGGATAGTTTTTCATCCCCCTTTACTAAGGCCCGAGGTACTCCTGCACCCTATCTTTGTAGCAATTCTATAAATGCAGACCACGTCTGATAGAAACGTTCTGATTTTCCTGCCAGCCAAAACTCTTTCTAAGACTGCTGAACTGCTTCCAATACACTTATTTTCATTTAAGGGGAAGCAAAGTGAGCAATAGAGTTGCTGCCTCACAGCGGCAGAGACTCGGGTTTGATCCTGACTACGAGTGCTGGCTGTACGGAGTTTTACGTTCTCTGTGACTGTGTGGGTTTTCTCCGGGTGCTCCGGTTTCCTCCCACCTTCCAAAGACGTGCAGCTTTGTAGGTTAATTGGCTTCTGTAAATTGTCCCTAGTGTTAGGATAGATTTTGGTTGGTGCGGACTGAGTAGGCCAAAGGACGTGTTTCCACGCTGTATCACCAAACTAAAAGAGACCAATCCAGTACATGTCTTGCCAATATCCTACACAATGGAAGCACAAGATCCTTACTTGAATTCAATTCCTTTTAACATTGCTAATTTTCCAAATGCCTTTTGTAACAATCCCTCTTCAACTCACGAGTTCTGCAATCTCTCACTATTTGGTGAATGCTTTCTTTTCAATATGGACAATTTTTATACTTTCCCAGTTTATTCTCACCTGCCAGCTGTTTTCCCGTTCACTTAACCATCATCCTACCACGACCAGAGAGCAGTGCTAAACTACTACCTACCTCGTTAGTGACCCTCAGACTATCCTTGATCGGACTTTGTTGGCTTTAGTTTGCACTAAACTTTAATCCATTATCGTGTATCTGTACACTGTAAATGGCTCGATTATAATCATGTATTGTCTTTCTACTGACTGGATAGCACCAACAAAAGCTTTAAACTGAAACCTAACTACGACCCTCTGATGTCTCTATGTCACTGTCACAACTTACTTTCCAACCAAGCATTAACAACAAATTATCAAATCATATCTTCATTCCAATTCATTTATACAAATTGTAGAGTTGTTGAATTATTTTGTATGCTTTAGTTTAGTTTAGAGATACAACGCGGAAACAGGCCCTTCGGCCCACTGAGTGATGTGATCCCCGCACACTAACACTATCCTACACGCACGAGGGACCATTTTTACATTTATTCCAACCAATTTAAGCTACAAACCCGTACGTCTTTGGAGTGTGGGAGGAAACCGAAGATCTTGACCACGCGGACTTGGGGAGAACGTACAAACTCCGTACAAACAGCATCCGTTGTCAGGATTGAACCCGGGTCTGGCGCTGCAAGTGCTGTAAGGCAGCAACTCTACCGCTGCACCACCGTGCCACCCACTTGGAGCAATAATTCTCAATTCTTTCAACATTCAAAGCCACCTTGCTTGAATGGCTGCAGAGACCAGGGCTTTGCACTGCAGAGGCTGCAACTGTTTGCTGCGGTGCAAAGAAAATTTACAACATTTCACTGCCTAATTATAATACAAGGATCCATTTGGCACATTATGTCCACACCAGCTCGCTTGTTCCATGCCCCAGGCATTTATTCACTAATTTACAAATTCCTCTCCACCCAATATTTATCTACTTCCTTCTTGTCAGCACAATCTGCCTTCAGATCTGAGGACAGTGCAGTCCAGATTCCAATCATACACTGACTACATTTTTTATTCTATGCCACTCTCTTCTAATTCACTTCCCCTTTACACCGTCATCTACAGTCCTAAAACCATCAGTCCCCTCATTTCAGGTCTTTTTTATATTAAAAAATACTTCATAAAAATACTTCTCTCCTTGGCCTTCTCAGCAAAAGGAAAGAGCCGCAGCCCTCTAATGTGCCGATCATGTGCACTTTTACCAAATCAACTCGAGCTTTTAGACTGGTTGGAATAGGATACAAACAAGGAAGCTGGTTGACGCAGATGGTTTTGGGAACAGAATCATAATTTGATAAAAATTGAAATGATCATGAATTCACTGCCAATACAAGTCTTGGAGACAAAATTAATTGAAATTTCAAGGAGATAGATCGGTAGTTGACAGAGTAATTGCAGGGCCATAAGAAAAGGACAAAGATAATGCGACTGACTGGATAACTCAGTAAGGAGCCAGAGTTGACAATGGACTGGATAGCTACCTTCAACGTAACCATACTATGTTTAGCCTCAATCCTCTCACTCAAAAACATAATCCCTTTTAAGTATCCCTGAAGTGATAACAAATCAATGGGGCAGACTATAAATCACTGGTCCTGCTGAATTAAACATAAATATATTAAATATATTAAACCCTGAACTAAAAAGAATCTGCTGGAGGAACTGTAGAAACAAGGAACTGCAGATGCTGGTTTACAAAAATAGACACAAAGTGCTGAAGTAACTTAGCGGGTCAGGCAGCATCTCTGGAGAACATGGATAGGTAATGTTTTGGAACGCCTCTTATGGTGAAGGGGTACTCAGTGGATCAGACAGCATTGGTGAGAGGAAATGGACAGACATTGTGTTTGGTTTCTTCAGACATTTCCACCGTGTTTAATCTATTCAACGTAAAAAAATATATATTCCGTGCAGGATTCATTGGCTGAATGAGGAAAGATTAGAAAGATTGGGCTTGTATTCACTGGGATTTAGAAGGATGAGAGGGGATCTTATAGAAACGTATAAAATTATAAAAGGACTAGTCAAGCTAGATGCAGGAAAAATGTTCCTAATGTTGGGCGAGTCCAGAACCAGGGACCACAGTCGTAGAATAAAGGGGAGGCCATTTAAAACTGAGATGAGGAAATACTTTTTCACCTAGAGAGTAGTGAATTTGTGGAATTCTCTGCCCAGCAGGCAGTAAAGGCCAATTCATTGGATTGAGAGAGTTAGATACTCTAATGGCTAGCGGAATCAAGCGAAATGGGGAGAAGATAGGCACGGGTTACTGATTGTGGATGATCAGCCATGATCACAATGAATGGCGGCACTGGCTCGAAGGGCCGAATGGTCTCCCCCTGCACCTATTTTCTATCTTTGTGAATGTTTCATCAATTTACCAGGATTGGGAGATGAATGTATATAAGGTAACTGGACCAGTATCTGGTCCGAATGTCTAGGTAATGTCCAAATTATATCACGTGTAGGAAGGAACTGTAGATTTATACCGAAGATAGACACAAAATGCTGGAGTAACTCAGCGGGAGAGGCAACATCTTGGAGAGAAGGAATGGGTGATGTTTTGGGTCGATCTGAAGGGTCTTGACCAAAAACATCAGCCCCTCCTTCTCTCCAGAGATGCTGCCTGTCCCGCTGTGTTACTCCAGCATTTTGTGTCTATCTTCGGTATAAAACTACACTTGCAGTTCCCTCCTACACGTGATATAATTTGTCTGTCTATCGTGTAAAACAACATCTACAGGTTCTTCCTACACCGTAGAAAACTAGATTGTGGCCCCAGAATTTAATTAAAACCACAAATTAAAAACAAAATTGTTATCAATGTGCAACTGGCTTATCCTTCATGCTTTAGTACGATAAAAAGAAACAAGAAAACTAGGAATGATGACTAATTAATAGGGAGCAAGGTGATCAGGCACAGTAAGTCTCCAGCAGCTTCACTTGGGGTTAAATTGCGATGCTCACATTATTGAGCAGCCCTGCACTTTACATACTTTTTACGCAAAACGAAATTGTTGCTTCCTTTTAAAATCTGATCAGGTAATGGCGTGGAAGAAAGTGGCGGCACAGTTAATACAACGTCTGTCTCACAGATGCAGCAACTTATATTCCTCAACAACGAAATACTTCTTACACCATCATGGACTTAAGAATCATACAGTACAGAAACTGGCCCCTTGGCCATGTTAAGATCCACATCCAATTGTACTGGTTCATGGCTGTTACTGTTCACTGATCTGATTGAGCAAGCCAAAAGTATCGAAACAAAATATAGGACATGATAAATAATGTCAAAATTACCACAGGCAGACTGTGCGGAAGGAAGGCTGTCAGAAGACACAACGGGATTTAGATCAATTGCAGAAATGGGTGGAGTAACAGCAGATGGAGTTTAGTCCGAGCAAGTGAGTTTATTGAGGAGTTGCACCGATGGAGGTTGAATGTAAGGGGACAGTTAATGGTGAGACTTTTAAGAGCATTTATATGCAGCGGGACCCTGGAGTCCAAGTTCATAGCTCACAGAAGGAAGTGACGCAAGCAGACAGGTAGGTAAAGAAAACATATGGTATGGTCTGTTGGTTACACAAAAAGCTGGAGAAACTCAGCGGGTGCAGCAGCATCTAAGGAGTGAAGGAGATAGGCGACGTTTCGGGTCGAGACCCTTCTTCAGACTGGTATGGTCTGCCTTTTGAGCCTAAAGGGCCTGTCCCACCAGCATCCGACTCCATGCGGTGAGCGCGATCAAACTAGAAGCTGGGGCCGCGTGGAGGTCGGGTGATCCCTGTACAGGGCCGTTCCCACCACCATGCGTCTGCTTGCGGCAAGCGCGACCGAACCAGCAGCGAGTGCTGCGCGGAGGTCGGGTGAATGGAGCAACGCGGCGCAAAGTGAGGCGAACTTGGAACGAAGTCTTAAAAGTAAGTTCGCCAGGACAGAGAGGGACACACAGAGAGGGGCACCGAGGCACACACAGAGAGGGTCATGGAGGCACCTACAGAGAAGGTCACGGAGGCACGACGTCGAGGCGGTGTGTAATACGTCGAGGCGACTGCGAGCCGACAAGCCGTTGCCGCGCGGAATTTTTGAACATGGTCAGTTTTTCGGAGCCCCGCCCGATGTCGGGACGAACTCCGCACGGCTCCAGCGATCGAAGTGGGACCGGCCCCGCGATGCCGGACGGCTCAAGCGACCACGTTAGATCGCGCTCATCGCATAGAGTTGCATGCTGGTGGGACAGGCCCTTAAGAGTCAGGAGGTCGTAATGCAGCTCTATAAGTCCGTGGTTAGACCACATTTGGAGTATTGTGTGCAGTTCTGGTCGCCCCATTACAAGAAGGATGTAAAGGCTTTGGAGTGGGAACAGAGGATGTTTACCAGAATTCTGCCTGGATTAGAGGGTTTCAGCTGCAAGGAGCGGTGGATAAACTTGCATTGTTTTCTCTGGAATGTCAGAGGTTGAGGGGAGACTTGATAGAGGTGCATAAAATCATGAAAGGCATAGATGGGTAGACAGTCTGAATCTTACTCTCAGGGTGGAAATGTCCAACACTATAGGTGAGAGGTGGGAAAATTTAATGGAGATATGTGAGGCCAGTTTTTTTTACATGGAGAGTGGAGGGGGTGCCAAGGGAGGTGGTAGAGACAGATAGGGTAATGACTTTTAAGAGGCTTTTAGGTAAGCACGTGGCAGTGCAGGGAATAGTAGGATATGCATGACGTACAGGCAGATTAGATCAATTTAACTTGGCATCATGTTCGGCATTAACATCGTGGGCCTAAGGGCCCGTTCCTGTGCTGTACTGTTCTATGTTCTATGAAAAGCTGAAGAATTATGTTAACAACCTGAAAGTCTTGCGTCATAAGAATAAAAAGTTAGAAAACATGCACATTAAATTGCAGTAGATAAGAAGAATAACATGATGGAATGCAGTGACAATGTCAGGTGGAAGAGTCATGGGACATCTGAATTAAATGGTGGTGGAGTTGTGCAGTTGGTAGAGCAGCCGCCTCACAGGGCCAGTGTCCCAGGTTCCATCCTGACCTCCGGTACAGTCAGTGTAGCACATTTTATTTGACCAAAAAAGGTATCCTCTTGCTATTGGTAGTGAGGGAGTGCAGCATAGGTTTACAAGGTTAATTCCCAGGATGGCGGGACTGTCATATGCTGAGAGAATGGAGCAGCTGGGCTTGTACACTCTGGAGTTTAGAAGGATGCGAGGGAATCTCATTGAATCTCATCTCCAGACTCAGGAACAGCTTCATTCCCAGAGCTATAGCGGCTCTGAACTGGCCCTGCTGAGTGCCCCCCCACCCCACCCCCATGGACTGTCTCCCTCGGATGGTCACGTCACACAGACACATCTGCACTTTAGTCTGTTTTGACCTTGCTGGTCTAATGTTCTTTTTACAAACCTTGTGCTCGGGGTATCTAAACCTACATTTTATTAGTCGTTTAAGTTATGACATCGGATGGAAGTTGCAAACCAAATCTCGTTGCACTTATGTGTAATGACAATAAAATATATTATTATTATTATGATGAAACATATAAGACTGTTAAGGGCTTGGACACGCTAGAGGCAGGAAACATGTTCCTGATGTTAAGAATAAGGAGTAAGCCATAAGGTGTATGTGGATTGTGAATTTATGGAATTCCCTGCCAGAGAGGGCAGTGGAGGCCAAATCACTGGATGGATTTAAGAGAGAGTTGGATAGAGCTCTACGGGCTAGTGGAGTCAAGAGATATGGGGAGAAGGCAGGCACGGGGTATTGATAGCGGACGATCAGCCATGATCACAATGAATGGCGGTGCTGGCTCAAAGGGCCGAATGGCCTCCTCCTGCATCTATTTTCTATGTTTCTATGAGTAAGCCATTTAGAATGGAGACGAGGAAACACTTGTTCTCACAGAGAGTGGTGAGTCTGTGGAATTCTCTGCCTCAGAGGGCGGTGGAGGCAGGTTCTCTGGATGCTTTCAAGAGAGAGCTAGATAGGGCTCTTAAAAATAGAGTTGTCAGGGGATATGGCGAGAAGGCAGGAACGGGGTACTGATTGGGGATGATCAGCCATGATCACATTAAATGACAGTGCTGGCTCAAAGGGCCAAATGGCCTACTGCTCCACCTATTGTCTATTGTCCCACATACCAAATGTGTGCATATGTTGGTGGGTTAATTGGGCCCCATATAATAAGTGGTAGAAGCTGAGGGAATTGATTGGAATGTAGGGAGAATAGGATCCAGGGAAAATCAATTGCAGAGTGGGATTGCTATGTATGCTGGCACAGAGTGGATGGACAAGGAAATATTGAAATGTTAAGGAGACCCAGCAGATCAGGTAGTATCTACCAAGTTATAGGAACAAGTCTTCAATTATAATGTCAATGTTATAACTTAATTAACTAAACTTTTCCACACTCCACAAATGTGAGATAACCTGCTGAGCTGTCCCCGATTCATTTCAAGATTGGCAGCAACTATTCCTTCCCCCTCCCCCTTAAATGTACACCTTCAGACAGATTAGCTCTCATTTCCGTACCTTCCCAATCTGACAAATCCAAATGCAATAACATTCAATGGCCTTTTGACAATAGACAATAAGTGCAGGAGTAGGCCATTTGTCCCTTCGAGCCAGCACCAAAGGAATTAGTGCTTGGAGTCAGAGTAGGTAGACGAGGTACTAAACAAATACTTTGCACCTTATTCACAAAGGAGAAGGACATGGAGGACAGTGAGATCAGTGCGGATATGCAACACTAATATGCAAGAGCAGTTTCAGATCGAGGAGGTAATGTTGGGGCTTTAGAAAAACATGAAGGTGGTTAAATCCGCAGGGTCTGATGGGATCTACCCCAGGTACTTGAGAAGCAAGGGGGAGATTGCAGGGGCCTTGGCAAAGATGTTTGCAGCTTCTCTTGCCATAATTGGGGTCCCAGAGGACTGATGTTGGCAATGTTGTTTCTTTATTTAAGCGAAGTAGAAAGAATCCAGGGACTTATAGGCTGGTGAGCCACACATCAGTGGCAGGGAAAGTATGGGAGAGGATTCTTCGAGAGAAGATGTACTCCCATGTGAAAGAAAATTGCAAGTGAGGGACAGTAGGTGTGGCTTTGCTCGTGGCAGATCACATCTTCCTAATATGATCACGTTTATTGCGGAGGTGGCTAAGATACATGGGATTCACAGCGTATGGATTCAGAGCTGCCTTACTGTATAGACAACAGAGCATTGTGGTGGAAGGGCTTTATTACTGGCTGGCAGTCAGTCAGTGAACCAGTGGAGATCTGTAGGGATCTGTGGTGGGACTCTTGCTTGTGATATAAACAAACAACTTGGATGCAAATATAGATGGATGGTTAGTAACTTTGCAGAAGACACCAAGATTATCTGAGTTGCAAAAAGTGAGGAAGGCTATTAAAGTAACCAGCAGGCCTTCGTTGAACTGCCTAAATGGATGGAGAAATAGCCGATGGCAGTTAATGAGAAAGTGTGAGGTGTTGTACTTTCGAAGATTGACTGGATGGGGACGGAATATGGTTGATAGCAAGACCCTTAACATCTTGGGGTCCAACTCCATAGATTGATGCAGGTGACAACACTAGTAGCTAGTGTGGTAAAGAAAGCATATGGTATGCACGCCTTCATTGGATGGGACACCGAGTATAGAAGAGTCAGAAAGACCTTGGTTCGATCACATTTGAAATATTACATGCAGTTCTTGTCACCCCATCACAAGGAGGATGTGGAAGCTCTGATGAGGGTGCAGGTTTATTAGACGGCTGCCTGGATATTTTTTTGAGGAGGGTGGGGGTGGAGAGGGGAGAGGTATAGACAATCGGTGCAGGAGTAGGTAATTCAAGCCAGCACCGCCATTCCATGTGATCATGGCTGATCATCCCCAATCAGTACCCCGTTCCTGCCTTCTCGCCATATCCCCTGACTCCGCTATCTTCAAGAGCCCTATCTATCTCTCTTGAAAGTATCCAGAGAACTTGCCTCCACCACCCTCTGAGGCAAAGAATTCCACAGACTCACAATTCTCTGTGAGAAAGTGTTTCCTCATCTCCGTTCTAAATGGCTTACTCCTTATTCTTAAACTGTGGCCCCTGGTTGTGGACTCCCCCAACATCGGGAACACGTTTCCTGCCTCTAGCGTGTCCAAACCCTTAATAATCTTACATGTTTCAATAAGATCCCCTCTCATCCTAAATTTAGGATTTTTCAGGCGGAAGGGTTTTGGCCTGAAACCTTCGCTCCATAGATGCTGTTGCACCCGCTGAGTTTCTCCAGAATTTGTGTACCCGTTTACTTTCATTGACTGATGAACAAGGATCCCCAGATCCCGTTGCACTTCCCCTTTTCCCAACGACGCCATTTAGATAGTAACCTGCCTTCCTCTATCCTCACAGTTTTTGCTATCCTCACATTTATCCACATAAAACTGCATCTGCCCACTCACACAACCTGTCCAAGTCGCCCTGCATTCTCATAGCATCCTCCTCACAGTTCACACTGCCACCCAGCTTTATGTCATCTACAAATTTGCTAATGTTACTTGTAATTCCTTTCGTCTAAATCATTGATGTATATTGTAAATAACTGTGGTCCCAGCACCGAGCCTTGCGGTGCCCCACTAGTCACTGCCTGCCATTCTGAAAGGGACCCGTTAATCCCTACTCTTTGTTTCCGGTCTGCCAACCACTTCTCTATCCATGTCAGCACTCTAGCCCCAATACCATGTGCCCTAATTTTGCCCACTAATCTCCTATGTGGGACATTATCAAATGCTTTCTGAAAGTCCAGGCACACTACATCCACTGGCTCTCCCTTGTCCATTTTCCTAGTTAAATCCGCAAAGAAAATTCCAGAAGATTAGTCAAGCATAATTTCCCCTTTGTAAATCCATGCCGATTTAGACTGATTCTGTTACTACTATCCAAATGTGCTGCTATTTCATCTTTTATGATTGATTCCAGCATCTTCCCCACCACGAATGTCAGGCTAACTGGTCTATAAATCCCCGTTTTCTCTCTCCCTCTTTTCTTAAAAAGTGGGATAACATTAGCTACCCTCCAATCCACAGGAACTGATCCTGAATCTATTGAACATTGGAAAATTATCACCAATGCATCCACAATTTCTAGTGCCACTTAAGTACCCTGGGATGCAGACCATCAGGCCCTGGGGAGTTATCAGCCTTCAGTCCCATCAGTCTTTCCAACACTATTTCTTGCCTAATGTGGCTTTCCTTCAGTTCCTCAGTCACCCCAGATCCTCTGGCTAGTAAATCAGGAAGATTGTTGGCTACAAATAATTATCTACAAGGAGGGGCTAGACAAACATGGATTGTTTTGCTCCTCTGCAGGGGTTGATAGAAATAGAACCTCATGAGACTAGGGTAGATAGTCAGAAACCTGGTCATCTACCATACTTTAAATCTGTAACTGCTCATTGCTAGTATTCTGAAAAATACAGATTTTCATTCAGTAATCGTTAACAGGATGTTTAGCAAAACTAGATAGTTTCTAACGAAGAGAAAAACAAAATCATTAGCTACAGTTTCAAACAAATTCTAATAGTTATTTTATAAAAGGAAGACAATGAAAGCAGATTTATATATGCTTCTGTAATCCCATGTAAAATCTACTTTTACTAATTTAAAGCTAATCTGGATGCAAGTATTTTCTCTCCTAAAGCAAGTAGGCATGGGTGGAGAGTCTGTATGAATAATAGCACGATTGGTATCTATCCTAACCAATAGGCCATGTAGAAGTCTGGACCGAGGCAATCATGTATTAATGGGGATTATCATCTCAGTTTAAAATTATATTTTGGTTACAGACTTCTGAGATTCACATTTTTCATTTTAGAGGCATGTGTTCTGAAATAGTTTCATTAAACTCAATGAAAATATTCAAGATGGAGTTTTAAAAAAATAAATAAACTCGAGCACTAAAGAGGATTGAGGAATATGACAACAATGAGGAAATGGAATTTGTGTAACAGTTTAATGAGCAGGTTCAGGTCTTCCCGATTACAATTGTAGGTGTCTGTCCCTTCAAGAAGCAAGTTCCTTGTTGGGATTGAAGCATTTACAAGATGCTAAAATAAAAGCAATCATTTAACCTAAACCGCTAGTTTACGACCCAATGGAGAACATTTGAAAACACAAAGCACTTTATTATACTGGCCATGTCACTTTGTATTACTCCATCAAGCCTGTGCCATTTAGAAAGTCATTTTATACTTTTCTCCCTCCAAAAGTCAATTATAAACAGCATATCAATATTACATCAACAAATTTTGTCTGTTCTTAATACATTAAGTACAAAAATATGCAAATACATAAATAGGCCCTCCTACATTTTCAAAAAATGATGGTAACATGCTTTATTCAAATAGATATACAAATATGGACAAATTTATGCAAATATCAGCATACATTCCAACACAGTTGCTGCCAAAAACCACAATTGCAAATCTGCCCACACTGAAATCATGGAACCATTTAAAGACAAAAATGCCCTAATTACTACAATACTGGTGAACAGAAAAGCCAATTGAGAGAACCAGTTACAAGTGCTGCAGATCAAAAGGGAGAATGCCATTGGTAGAATCTCTTCCACAGTGTTTATGCTTGTGGAAGAAAAAAAAAATCAGTTTTAAACTGCTTCATATCCTTCAGATTTCTTTCTTCTATCAACTGTATAGATAACAACCACAGTTAGGACCAATCCTGCCAAACCGATCCCCACTAACACTGGAAGCACTTTACTCTCGGCATCTGCTGCACATTTGTCTTCTAAAAGCAGAGTCAGAAATCAGCCATTAGGAATAATTAGTCAATTCATGTCAGGCATATTCTGGAAATCATGAAAAAGAATGATGCAAGGATTGCTCAAGTCTCTACTGCAATGTGGTCCATTTGACACTTGCAAACATAACAGATTTACCAATGCCTCAACATGCTCCAGGTAACAAAAGCAAGTTACAGAATAGAGGTAAAATAATCAGAAGGTCACCTTTCAAGTAACTACTTTAAGATAAAATGGAAATTGCCTTTTAATACAAAAACAGCTTAGAGTTCCAGACTGTAGGCCTAGTTTTAAATCAATCGTTCCTGTTTAGATGTTTAACATGCCATCAAACCCATTCTACCCAAGTCAACTTCCAATTGAGCAATCATTGTCCCATTTCCCCCCTTATTCAACTGCAAAGAATTTTGATTATTTTGTTGTTTTGTCCAATTTATTGTCAATTGTGAATTGATAGTAACGAATCAGAGATGGAGAGAAACTGGAGCACCGCAGCAAACTTCCGCATCATATTAAGCCCTGATGCATGCTACATCACAACCTTTAACATATACAAACAGATCCACTAATGTTGCTGAGCACCATGTTTGACTTGCTCCTGGCCGCTGACTGACAGTAACTAGGCAAGTTAAAGATGTATTCATGGGCATCAGGGACCTGTACAAAGCAGACTTTCCACACAGCTATTTTACCCAGAAGTTAACTTGGCCAAAAACACTAGACAAACCGTATATTTTGATAGGTTCAATCTTGATTAACATCACCTTGTTGGATGCAATTAAGTTCTAATTTTGATAGTGTTGTGAAGTGTGGAAAAGTTATGGACAGCTTTGGATTTCAGAAGTTAACTGTACATATACATCTGTTCAGACCACTGTCCAACTAGTGCAAATGATGACAATTATACACTTAAAATAAAAAAACACATAGAAAACAAGAGCTCAAATAGGTTCTGACTGGGTATGTATTTCCAACACTAAATGGCACCTGAATTTTTTCCTCCCCCAACTCTAAATAAAATGGGGGTACATTTAAAAGTATGGAGAGAAGGCAGGTACGGGGTACCGAGTTGGATGATCAGCCATGATCATATTGAATGGCGGTGCAGGCTCGACGGGCCGAATGGCCTACTCCTGCACCTAATTTCTACGTTTCCAAAATAAAATCCCCTCAATGCAAGCTTTGTTTGGCAAGAGGGATGTCCCCAAGTAGTAAACTCAGAGGAATTATCAGAGAAGTATTCGAGCAAATACATTCTTATCTGACCAAGGTCTTGGGTCAACGCAAGACAAATGTGCCCCAATTATGAAAATGAGCAGACCAGAACTTCTGCAATCCTTTGCACCAGACTTTGGTCCTTTTCACAAGCCCAGAAAAGTCAATTCAACATTGGAGGTCAATATTTTTCAGGGTTTCAATTACATTTAGTTTTATTGTAGGACAAAGACACCAAATGGACAGGTAACGTAGCAATTTGTGCAAGGATCATAGGATCAGAAAGTGGTAGTAACCTTTTAAAAAAATCAGTTACTCAAATTCAATGCACTGTAAGCATTAACCCATTATCAATTAGTTCCATATAAAAATATAAGGGATACATTTATAATAAAACTGGATACATTCCATGTTTAGATACATACAACTGAATGAATAACAATTCAAGTATAATTTGCATTCAGACAATGGAGTGGACGGTGCTGGTCATAAACTCCAAGGGTGGGAATATCAGTGTTTTTGGTACTAACCAAAAGTACTTCAGCCTTAATATATCCTTTCATGAAAGTAGTCAACAGAACGAAGTTGAAATCGTTCCCCCCCCCCCCCCCCCGAGTGAAAATATCTTCAAAGGGAAATTGAGGGGGTGGGGGGGGGGGGGGGATAAAATTCAATTTTTTAAAAATTGACAATTTCCTGCCTAAAAAGTTAGATTAGAATCTTACCTCTACCAAATGTTCCACCGGGGATGTTGAATGCCTGGAGCTGAGTATCAATCATCAAAACTTGCAAAGTATTAGTTGAAAATGCCACAAGCTGCTTGCTTTTGCATTTGTACGAGTGACCAAGTCTAGTATGAAACAGCTTCATATTCTTTATAATGCCTGTATAAGTAATCCCTGCAAAGCAAGAACACCAAAACAATTATTGCCCAAAACTACAAGTAATACATGTAGTAATTGCAGCACAGTCACTGCTTGAAGTACAGAGATCAAATTTCAACAATCATGCACATAAAGTGTAGAACATTTTAGTAGCAATTCTGCTTGCACTATAAATAGAATTTAATTTGGGATTAATATGTACACACTACAAATGTTTAACACAAGAGAATTTCTACATCCAACACATTTCCCCCTCAAGTGTTAAAGTAGAAGAATTTTAAATAATGTCCTGAATGGTGACTGAAAAATTTAGTTTTAATAGTGAAGCTAGTCAGATACTAGTCGGATGCATCACTAGGGGCGCTGCACTGACAGCAGCCTCTGCCTGCAGCCCGTTTGTTTTTCCATCTTTTTTTTTTTATTTTTAGTCCGTTAAAAGTTTGTCTTGGGGGGAAACTTTAACTTTTATATGTGGGGGAGGGGGGGCAGGGTAAGGGGGAAACTGTTTCCCAGTCGCTTCCTGGCGGGGACTCGACTATTTCTCCGAGTTGCGTCCTCGTCCCCCACCTCGCGGCCTACCTCCTGGATCGGAGCGGCCTTTGCTGCCGGGGACCGGACCAAAGCTGCAACAGTGGCGGCGCTGGAGTCACCACAGAGCGGGCGAGGCCTACCTGGGTCGCCGTTAGATCTCCGGAGCGGTGGGCCGCTGCTCCAACATCGTGGAGCTCTGGTTGGGAGAGCTCCCAACGCAGGCGGCGCTGAACTCCATGGAGTCCTGGGGCCCTTTGCCGAGGGCCTCCAGCGTTGAAACGCCACCCGCCGTGCCCTGCGGACTTTGGGAGCCGCAGACTCCGGTAGGAGGGGGCCGACTCGGGGTCCAGGCCGCTGAGGACATCCCCCAGGCCCGACGTTGGACTTGCATCGCCCCGGGGAGCGGGCCTGAACATCGGGCCGCCTGGAGCGACAACAGCGGAGGGCTCAGGGAGGCCCGGACCATGGGTGAACATCGGGAAGAGACTGACTTTGGTCCCTTCCCTCAGTGGGAAATTTTGATCCTGCTGTGTGGGGATGTTTTATGTTGAATTTCTATCTACTCTGTGTTGCGTTCTTTATTTTCTTCTTGTATGGTGACTTCATTTCACTGTGCCAATTGGCACACGTAACAAATAAAATGTATCTGTATACATGGTTGACTAATTTTAAGGTGTTCAGTTTAGTCTATTGTTCACGTGTACCGAGGAACAGTGAAAAGCTTTTGTTGCGTGCTAACCAGTCAGTAGAAAGACCATACACTACAATTGAGCCATTTCCTGTGTGTGTGTGTGTGTGTGTGTGTGTGTGTGTGTGTGTGTGTGTGTGTGTGTGTGTGTGTGTATATATATTATATATATATATATATATATACACACACACACACACGATAAGGGAATAACATTTAGTGCAAGGTAAAGCCAGCAAAATCCGATCAAGGATAGACTAAATGGGTATATAATAGTTCAGCACAGCTCTCTGGCTGCGGTAAGATGAAGAAATGTTGCTGTAGGAATAGATATTTAAGAGCGTGGAGCAATTGTAATGAGTTGGTAGATCTGTTTCGGTGGCTAGCATGCAAATAGTCGCCTTGGTTGGGCGCCATCTTGGAAACGGATGAGCACAGTTGCAGCCTTACAGCGCAGGGACTCGGGTTAGATCACGACTACGGGTGCTGCTTGTATGGAGTTTGTATGTTTTCTCACTGTGACCACCTGGGTTTTCTCCCACGTTCCAAAGACATGCAGCTTTGTGGGTTAATTGGCTTCTGTAAAGTGTACTTGGCGTGTAGGAACAAACTAGTGTACGGGTGATCACTGTTGATGTGGACGACTGTGGGCTGAAGGGCCCTTTCCACACAGTATATTTAAACTAATTTACCAGTTACATTTAAATACTAATAAGAGCACAGATGTGAACACATTTTAGTCAAGCCTCAATGATATTAATAAGGGGGCAGAAATAAAACGAGAGAAGCATAATGCTCCAATGTTACTTTTACACCCAAAGCTGGAAATATTAAAAATCTGAAGTCACACTGGTAATACTTTACATTAATCAATCATTTTCCATCCACCAAACAGGACTAACTTGTTCAGTTGGGACGATTGCTGAATCTGCAGCCTATCTTTATGTAGGTCAATAACTTGGTTGGACCATGAGGGTTTAATCAAAGTTTGCAGGTGACAGAAAACCATTGGGATGCGATCACTACTAACAATGTTCTCATTAGAATTGGTATTTAAGTGCTGTTGTACTTGGTGTACCTTTCAGCTACACCAATGCCAGAACAAATGTTTGGACATGAAAGCTCTGTGTTTGTATTTGAGAATAGGATAATTGATTTATACAGAGCATAGAATTAACTTCAAAGTAATTAAAAACAAACATCTTGTTTCAAATATTCAACTTTGTTCGTTAAACGCCTTAACGCGTTAAACATTCTTTAATACAATTTAAAATGTTACACGGATTGCATTATTTGAAAACAAAATAGAATTTTTCCTACTATCTCTCCTATCTGCGATAAATGTCAATATTCTGAGGCTAATTTAACCCATACCTTTGTAAATTGCATAAAAATTAAAACATTTTGGGTGGATATTTTTTAAATTATTTCCGTAGTGGTTAATATTCAACTGGATCCCGATCCTAAATTAATAATATTGGGCATATCTGAACAATACCTAAAACTGACAATAAACCAAAGAAATTTCCTGGATTGTAGTACAATAACTAGGAAAAACTAATATTAAAATTTGGGAAAAACCCTGCATCCCCTACAATTAAAATGTGGATTATGGAGATGTTGGAGACCTTAAATCTGGAGAAAAAAAAATTAGATTTGTCTTAATTGACAAACCGGAATTATTTATTAGAATATGGTCGCCGTTCATAGATTATTTGAAGGGGTAGAATGGGCCAGCGCTGAGGCTTGATGGAAGCTTGAACCCAGGACTAGACAAATAGTTTTGTTTTCTTACCTACGGACCTATCTCCTAAGTTGTATTATGGATAGTTTATTTTATGTTTAAGTTTTTTTTTTCCTTTTTCTTAATTTTTTCTATCTATACAAAAAAGTAAAAAAAAACACAAATATTCAACTTTTAGTCATGTGAAAAAGTAGTCAATTTACCCAGGTTGTTCACGGAATGCAGGATAGTACTTATTTCACTGATGTAATAGTGGTTTCCATCCTGCAAGAAGAAAGTTATTGAAGTTACCTGAAAGTTTACAACAAAAGCTCACTTACAGGGACAATCACATCTGTAGAACCAGCATTCACTTGTTGATCTTCCTAACACAAGGCCTCACACAATAACTATATGGGTTTCTCATGTTAGTCTCTGCAATTGGAGCATGGCATACAATGGAATGATAACCAGTAATGTACAATGCTATTGTCAAGCCCGTTTAGTTTGTAGCAAAAGAACTCTAGTTGAAGAGGTTGGTCTCCTAATTTGAGGAAGAACATTATTGCTCTTGAGGGAGTGCAGAGTATGTTCACAAGGTTAATTCCCGGGATGGTAGGACTGACATATGATGAAAGAATGGGTCGACTGGGCTTGTATTCACTGGAATTTAGAAGGATGAGAAGGAATAATATAGAAACACAAAATTCTTAAAGTATTGGACAGGTTAGATGCAGGAAAAATGTTCCTGATGTTGGGGGAGCCCACAACAGTTAAGAATAAGGAGTAGGCCCATTTAGGACTGAGATGAGGAAAAACTTATTCACCCAGAGAGTTGTGGAATTCTGTCACAGAATGCAGTGGAGGCCGATTTATTGGATGTTTTCAAGAGAGTTAGATCTAGTTCTTAGGGCTAAAGGAATCAAGGGATATGGGGGAAAGAGCAGGAACGGTTTGTTGATTCTGGATGATCAGCCATGATCATATAATATGGCAGTGCTGGCTCAAAGGGCCAAATGGCCTACACCTCCAAATATGTTTCTATGAATAATCTGTGCTGGAACTGTTGAAGGCATGACCTGCACTACAAGGCCAGCCATCCAAGGTCAGTTGTTTACATTACAGATAGACAGGGGGTGTAACTGAAGTTTGCATCTTCAATTTGTCCTTTTTAATGAAAACCCATTTATTTGCAATTTTTAAAGTAATTTACCCCAATACATCTTGCACAAAACTCCTAGATAACTGATAGAGATCAAACTAGTACCAGTCCCTGATGCATACTTGTTTGGATTAATTTTATCATTCAAGTTTCACGTCTACCTCTGCCAATAGGCACTCCCCAGCAGAATGTTTAAAAACAATAACAGATACAAAATCAGACACAAAAAGTTGGAGTAACTCAACCGGTTTGGCAGCATCTCTGGTGATAAGAAATAGGAGAAGTTTCGGGTCAAGACCCTTCTTCAGACCAGAAACGTCACCTATTCCTTTTCTCCAGAGATGCTGCCCGTCCCACTGAGTTATTCCAGCTTTGTGTCCTTCTTCAGTGTAAACCAGTATCTGCAGTTCCTTCCTATACAAAAACAACTGACAGTTAGGCTCTGCTAGGATGCTTTAATCATGGCGATATAGATGTTTTCCCAGCCCATCCTTTGCAATTGAGTCTGAAGAAGGGTCGCCCATTCCTTCTCTCCAGAGATGCTGCCTGTCCCACTGAGTTACCCCAGCATTTCGTGTCTATCTTCCTTTGTAATTGGCATTGGGGTCTGTGCTGTTACCATTTTAGTGGCATTATTAATTAGTGACCATTAAAATGAACTTGTCACAATGTGTAATTTCAAATCACTGACCAACCAGTGCACGCATCAGTAATTTGATCTTAGGAAGTGTGCAAGATGCCATAGAAACAAACGTTATTTCTTCAAAGTGGATGCCAGCACAAAGCAAGTTTAAAAATATTTAAAAAGTGTCAAAAACGAATCTAACATGCATTAGCACACTAGTTAGTCTCCAAAGTTCAGTGTATTTAAAAATCAGATTTAAATTTTACTTCAAGGTATAAATTCACAGTTAATTAATCTGTCAGCAATTTTTTTTTAAATGGTAGAAATCATTACTTCATGAAAGATATTAATGCCCAAATGCATTAAACATTAAAAGCATCTTTTCTCCCAAGTCCATATGGACCAACGCTTCATCAAGTCAGCTAACCACTGTTCATTTGTACCCACTCATACTGTGGATTGGACAGCATGAACTCACCTGCCCAAAGGTGAAGTTTAGAAATCCAGCATTAAATTTTAAATTGATCCAAGGAGCAACATTTCCACATTTCCCCGAAGCCACAGTTTTCCCAGGCAAAATATTGAAGTACATGTTCTGTGTAAAAGAAAACAAGATGATTGCAGTTCAACCGATTCATTAGTATTTAAAACAAATCCTGTTTAAAACAGCTTGAAAATTAAAAACTGTATAAAAAATTCTAAACGAAAAAATTGTTTTCAGATATTCAAGAACTCAGAGTCAAGGCAAATCAGTTCATCGTTACACCTCTAGTTACGTGTAGGTTTTGGGTATGAATTGATCAGAGATGGGCAGCCTTCACAGGTTTCCGTTAAAGTGCATGCCTAGATGCCAATTACAGCCCTGGTTCTTCAATGAGAGTTTTTGGCCACAGAGCAAGTAGACGGGCCCAGGGTCCCCGCGTCTTGTGTACGCCCCAGTGTGCCCCAGGTTCTCATTGTGCAACACTTCATGTTCCACATGTATTCATAATGTATTTTTGTTTATTGGTTTAATCCATGACAGAGTCTCTAGCCACCTGACAAATTCCATCATGCTACATGTATGATCATTAGAAACATGGAAAATAGGTGCAGGAGTAGGCCATTCGGCCTTAAGCCAGCACTGCCATTCAATAGAATCATGGCTGATCATCCAGAATCAGTACCCTGATCCTGCTTTGTCCCCATATCCCTCGATTCAATTCTCCCCAAGAGCTAACTCTCTCTTGAAAACATCCAGGGAATTGACCTCCACTGCCTTCTGTGGCAGAGAATTCCACAGATTCACAAATCTCTGGCTGAAAAGGTTTTTCCTCTTCTCAGTCCTAAATGGCCTACCCCTTATTCTTAAACAGTGACCCCAGGTTCTGAACTATAACCATATAACAATTACTGCACGGAAACAGGCCTTCTCGGCCCTTCCAGTCCGTGCCGACCATTTATTTTCCCCTAGTCCCATCTAACTGCACTCAGACCATACCCCTCCATTCCCTTCCCGTCCATATACCTATCCACTTTACTTTTAAATGTTAAAAATCGATCCTGCCTCCACCACTTCTGCAGGAAGATCATTCCACACAGCCACCACTCTGAGTAAAGAAGTTCCCCCTCATGTTACCCCTAAACTTCTGTCCCTTAATTCTCATGTCATGCCCTCTTGTTTGAATCTTCCCTACCCTCAATGGGAAAAGCTTATCCATGTCAACTCTGTCTATCCCTTTCATCATTGTCCTCAATCGTCCCCCCCCCCTTAGCCTTCTGCGCTCCAAAGAATAAAGACATAACTTGTTCAACCTATCTCTGTAACTTAGTTGCTGGAACCCAGGCAACATTCTAGTAAATCTCCTCAGTCCTCTCTATTTTGTTGACATCTTTCCTATAATTAGGCGACCAAAATTGTACACCATACTCCAGAATTGGTCTCACCAATGCCTTGTACAATTTTAACATTTTCCCTACTCCTATATTCCCCCAACATTGGGAACATTGTTCCTGCATCTAACCTGTCCAGCCCCATAAGAACTGTATATGTTTCTATAAGATACTCTCCCATCCTTCTAAATTCCAGTGAATACAAGCCCAGTCAATCCATTATTTCCAGTTGATTAATTAAGTGTTATTTTTACCCCTTCTCAGTATCATCCTTCAGTTCACCTCCACTGACTCGTTAGTCCCAGTCTGTCTATGTGACTGGGAGTCTCACACTGCCAGCTCCACCAACACATAGTCCTACTGCTCTACACTTTCAACAAGGAACCTCCATAACGGTACCATTGAGTAGTTGCCCTTTCCCCAATTCTAACCATGCTACTCCCAACCCATAATCTCACACCCCCACCCTGCCGAATCCCCATAGAACCTAGCCCAAGCTTCCCCCCCCCTCCCTCTTGCGTTTTCACCCTTTCCCCCACCCCTCCAACCTCCCCCTTTCCGATGCAGAAACATCAGTCCCTCAGAGGCATTAACTTTGTACCCCCACCCATTCACCTCAATGAATTCCAGGCCCACTATGATGGAGAGCTCTGCTTCGGTCACCTTGGCTCTTTCTCCATTGTGAAGAGTCCTTCTTGCCCAGTGGCATTGCCTGCCCCAGTCTCCAGCATTCCTTCTTCTCACGCGCATCATGTGCAGAGGCCAGGCGCCATTTCTCAGACACCTCCAACCTACCCTTTGAACAGCAGGCCATCATTTCCCAGACTGTTGCCGACTTCTGGCCATCTACCCTCCAAACCAGTCGTTCCCCAGCATGCACTGCCCACTTCCATCTCCTCCCCACGATCCACAAACAGGGCCATCCTGGCAGACCCATTGTTTGTCTGCTCCCACCCCAATGAACTCATCTCCACTCCCTCGATTCCATCCTGTCCCCTTGTCCAGTCCCTTCCGACCTACATCCACAACACCTCAATGCTTTAATGACTTCAAATTCCTTGGCCCCTCATTGCCGCCTCATCTTTACCATGGACATCCAGTCCCTCTACACCTCCACACTCCCTGCCCCCCACCTGAAAGGTCTTAAGGCTCTGTGGTTCTTCCCCCTTCCCTCTACCATTCGCCTCTGCCTGGCACAACTTTTCCTCACTCTCAACAATTGATGCCTCTCACACTCCCCAAGCTCAAGGTGTAGCTATGGGCACTCACGTGGGCTCGAGCCGAGTCTGCCTTTTTGTCGGTTATGTCAAACAGGCCTCGTTCCAAATGTACATTGGCACTGTCCCACAACTCTTTCTCCTCTTCATCAACGACTGCATTGGAGCTACCTCCTGCACCCGTGCAAGGCTCGTCGATTTCATTAACTTCACAACTAACTTCCACCCAGCCCTCAAATTCACCTGGACCATTTCTGACATCTCTTTCCCCTTTTTTGATCTCCGTCTCCATCACAGGGGACAATCAACTGACTACCAACTGCATGTTACCCGAACTACACCACCCCCCCACCCCGTTCACAATTCCTCCATCTGCTCTCAAGGCACAGCTTTCCATTCAAGGACATCCAAGATGTCTTCCTTCTTTAGTAAATGTGGTTCTTCCCCCCCCCCCCCCAAAAAATCCACATAAAGGCTTGTCGGACAGCTCATCAGTCGGCCAAAGACCTGGCAGATGGAGGGACCGGGAGGGATCTGGAGACGGCAGACGCGAGGAGCGTGGGCCAGTAGGAGGGTGAACCGGGGCCCTCGTCTCCAGCGGCTTCAGGTAGGCTGCAGGAGGCGCCCCCGGAAAGGCTAAACAGACTTTGAAGATGGCACCAAAATGGCAGCGCTCGCGTGTAATATGTTCAAACTTCATTGTGCAGTTGATAAATTAAGCTCTATTGATCACATGCATACCCTCTGTCCCCAGGCTCTACTTCCACTCCCCACAGATATAACAAAGAGTTCCCCTGGTCCTTATCTCTCACCTCACTAGCCTCTGCATCCAACACACATCACCCTCTAACAGACCGCTCCCTGTGCAACCCTTTAGTTCACTCGAAGGTAGACATAAAATGCCGGAGTAACTCAGCAGGCGAGGCAGCATCTCTGGAGAGAAGGAATGGGCGACGTTTCGGATCGAGACCCTTCTTCCACCAAAACCACCCCCTCCCCGGGTAATTTCCCCTGCAACCACGGGAGATGCAACACTCATCCTATACCTAATCTCCATCCCAGGACCTCAACAGTCCTTCCAAGTGCGATAGTGGTTCACATACACCTCCCCGAATCTCATTCACTGCATCTGGTTGTTCCCAATGTGGGCTTCTGTACATCGGAAAGGCCAAACGTAGACTCAGTCACCATTTCACCAAACACTTGCGCTTGGTCCGCTAAGGCCTGCAGAATTTCCCAGTTTAGTTTAGAGATAGTGCGGAAACAGGCCTTTCGGCCCGAGTCCGCACCGACTAGTGATCCTAGCACATTAACACTATCCCACACACGGGACAATTTACACTTATCCCAAGCTAATTAACCTACAAACCTGCACGTCTTTGGAGTGTGGGAGGAAACCAAAGATCTCAGAGAAAACCCACGCGGTTACCGGGAGAACATAGAAACTCCGTACAGACAGCACCCATAGTCGGGATCGAACCTGGGTCTCTGGCGCTGCAAGGTAGCAACTCTACCCCTGCGCCACCGTGTGTGCTAACTATTTTAACTCCCCTTCCCATACGGACCACTGTCCTGGGCATCCTCCATTACCAGAGTGAGGCCACCTGTGAAGTGGAGGAACAGCACGTCATGTTCCGCTCAGGGAACATTGAATTCTTCCAATTTAGGTAACCTTTCCAAAACACCACCCTCCCTCTCCGCCCCCATGATTCACCCCGACTGACCTTGCACCCATCTTCCTTCTCCCCTTCACCGACATTACAACACAATTCCCACCTAATCAATCCTCTAGCTTCACATTTCAGCTCTCAAAACATTTGTCTCACATCTTGCTTGTTCTCCTTTGTCCAACCATCTGCCTATCAACCCCCCCCCCCCCCCCCCTTGCCTGTGTTCACCGATAACCTGCCATACTTTGTCCTGCCCCGGGTCTCAGGCGCTGCAAGTGCTGTAAAGCAGCAACTCCACCGCTGCACCACGGTGCAAGGTCTCCCACATAAGACTCCAATCAAAACTGTGGAATACTACATTAGATGAAGGATTGTGTTTATGGACAAAATACTAAAATGAGAATAGCATTCACAATATGGTGGAAAGCATAGGAACACAAAATTTGTCAACAACAAGGAAAGCTGCATGAACCAAAAATCCAGGACACATCTTGTGAAATTCCTATCGCAATTACAAAATTAATTGGAACCAAAGAAACCATATTCTTCTTTCTGGAATAAAGCTTGAACAAGCCTAAAATGCATAGATGTGAACAACAAGAATTAACGTAAAGATTTTCCAATTAATCCTTTAACTACAGACGTTTAAAACAGTCTGATAAAGACACAGAAACAACATGAAGCAGTTATTTAAACAGGCTGTGAGGGGAACGTGGTTAGTTTTAAAAGCAGAGATTATTCTGATAATAAGAATTAAAGAAATGCAACAACAAAAAGAATTGCCTTGAATGCTGGTTAAATGCACACCTCTAAACAATCCAAGATAACTGGAGCTAGTTGCAATATCTCAGAATCTCTTTATTGTCATTGCACATGGTGCGACGGAATTTAAAAGTAACTAATATTAAAAGTAATATTGATTAGTTGTGATTTATTAATCACAACGAATTAATAAATTCAGTAAATAAGTCTTAGTGGTAACATTTCTAACAAGACTTGAGACTTTTTCCCTTTTTAAAAAGGGGGAGACTACCCCATGCAACTAGAAATACAGAGAATTTGCAGTCTGATCTTCCGTTTCACCAGAAGCATTGCTACAATCAGCATTGAAAAATATATCACATTACAAAATTGGGATATTGTTGCCCACCCATAAAACTATAGTTAGTGTTTGTCATTCCAATTGGATTTTCAACCACCCAATTATGGGAAGTACATGTCAGAAGTGTCCATTTTAACATGCATTGGTTAAACCTCAGGGCCTCAACTTTAAAATACAATCATATTTCTTATTTGTCTGTATTACTCGAAAATAATCCCAAATTGCAGATACAAGGACATCTCAGTAAGGATTTCTTATTCCATTAGATTGAGCAAAGGCAGTGTTGCTTACCGCACACATAAATAAAACTTACGTTAGGCTTTGCGATGACAATAAGTTGTATTCCGCTTGCCATCTTGATGCAAGTAGCATTCTTCATTGTAACATTATAATTGCCAGTTAGTGGGAGAGAGGAATTGGGCGATAATGTAGGCAGAACAGTTGTTAGTGGCTGCATTGTTGTGGTATGATTTGCAGCAGTGGTGTTGGTAACATGCGCGGGTGTGGTATGGTTTGCAGCAGTGGTGTTGGTAACATGCGCGGGTGTGGTATGGTTTGCAGCAGTGGTGTTGGTAACATGCACGGGTGTGGTATGGTTTGCAGCAGTGGTGTTGGTCACATGAGCGGGTGTGGTATGGTGCTTAGTTGTGTTGGTCACATGCGCGGGTGTAGTATGGTGCTTAGTTGTGTTGGTCACATGCGCGGGTGTAGTAAGAGAGGTCTTGTTACGTGCTGCAAGTGTATTTGTTGCTGCAGCATTTTCTGCCGACGTGACAGCACAACTTATAAACAGTCCTGCAAAAAGAAAAATTAAAAAGTTAAGTTGCTGTACGTAGAAGTTGTACTGCAAAATAAACTCCTTTTTGGCCGTTAAGGAAAGAAAGCTTGAAAGTATTTCCTGCTAGGCATCCACTCCCAGGGCAAGGACCTCAGCAGTTTAGCAATTCACAATCATCACCACAACCGCAAACATGCAGACAAAAGTTTCAATTCAGGATTGTTGCAACACCTACTGAAGATATTATATACAAGAGCAAATATACAAGTTAAGCATTTAAAAGTGCTGATGCTTTCTGATTGAACAGAGAGTGAACAATTTGGATGGTGGACACAAAATGCTGGAGTAACTCCCGTGAATTTGGAACCCAAAATATGGTACATCGAACAATGTGTAGGAAGCAACTACGAATGCTAGTTTACACTGAGGATAGACACAAAATGCTGAAGTAACTCAGTGGGACAGACAGCATCTCTGGAGAGAAGGGATGGGTGACGTTTCAGGTTGTGACCCTTCTTCAGACAATGTCAGTGCCAAACATGATACCAACTCTCGATACCGACTCCCATAGCTATCTAGACTATATTTCTTCCCACCCTGCTTCCTGTAAAGACTCTATCCCCTACACCCAATTCCTCCGTCTATGCCTCATCTGCCCCCAGGATGAGGTGTTCCACACCAGGGCATCGGAGATGTCCTCATTCTTTAGGAAACGGGGGTCCCATCTTCCATTATAGATGAGGTTCTCACTGGGGTCTCCTCGATATACTGCAGCTCTGCTCTTGCTCACCCCCCATTCGTAACAAGGACAGAGTCCCCCTTGTCCTCACCTTCCACCCCATCAGTTGTCGCATACAGCATATAATCCTCCAACGCTTTCGCCACCTCCAACAGGATCCCACTACTGGCCACATCTTCCCATCTCCACCCCTCTCTGCTTTCCACAGAGACCGTTCCTTCCACAACTCCTTGGTCAACTTATCCCTCCCCAGGTACTTCCCCCTGCAACCGCAGGAGATGCAACACCTGTCCCTTTACCTCCCACCTCGACTCCATCCAAGGACCTTGAAAGTCTTTCCAGGCGAGGCAGAGGTTCATTTGCACCTCCTCCAAATTCATCTACTGTTTTCTCTTTTCCAGGTGTCAATTCCTGTACATCGGCAAGACCAACCACTGGCCCGGCGATCATTTCGCTGAACACCTCCGCTCAGTCCGCCTTAACCTCCTCAATCTCCGGTTGCTCAGCATTTTAACTCCCCCTCCCATTCCCAATCTGACCTTTTTGTCCTGGGCCTCCTCCATTGTCACAGTGAGCCCAGCACAAATTGGAGGCACAGCACCTCATATTTCGCTGGGGTGGTTTACACCCCAGCGGTATAAACTTCAAATAGCCCTTGTTTTTCCGCTCTCCATCTCCTCCCCCCCCCCCCATGCCTCTTCCAGTTCTCCCACCAGTCTTACTGTTTCCGACTACATCCTATCTCTGTCCCACCCACCTCACATCAATGTGAAGGGTCTTGACGCAAAACATCACCCATTCCTTCTCTCCAAGGATGCTGCATGTCCTGCCGAGTTACTCCAGCATTTTGTGTCTTCCTTCCATCAAAACCAGAATCTGCAGTTCTTTCCTACACACGATACTAACTGCACATAATCCATATGCCTATTGAAAACTCTTAAATGACACTGTTGTATCTGCCTCTATCACCACCCCCGACATGTGCCAAGCACCTACCGCCCCTTTTAAAGCTTGCTCTGCACATCACTTTTAACTTTGCCCATCTCACCTTAAAGTTCTGCCATCTTGCTTTTGATGATTCCATCTTGGGAAATAAGTTCTGACCATCTACCATATCAACGCCTCAATTTTATACATCGGGTCACTCCTCCACACTCCAGCCAAAACAATCCAAGTCTGTCCAACCTCTCCTTGTAGCTAATCCCGCCAAATCCAGATATTACTCTGCTAATCCTCCCCTGCACCAATTCCAAAGCTTCCACATCCTGTAATGGGTCAGTTGGAACTGCACACAATATACTAAAGGTAGCCTATGTACTACAAGGTTCATCATGACCGACTCACACTTGATGCCTCAACCAACAAACGCAGGCAGACATACGCCTTCTTTGCCACCATCTACTGGCATTGGCCACGTAGCATTATGACCTCTAAGATCCCTTTGAACATCAATGGAAACATTAAACCACTAATGGAGGTAGTCATGGGTCCAGTGTTGTCAAACCCAACAGGAAATTAATTTCAAACAAATATTGAGTTTCAAGCCAGATGTGGTGTATGAGATATAATTTGTCTGTTTCTTCACAACCACCTCAGACTACCAATAATCACCTATTCAACCAAACTACTGCATTCTGCAGCACAAAATATTATGGCAGCATGATTGCAAAGCTCAAAGCCCAAAGGCTTTCAAAACAACCATAACAGATGCATTTCTGAACACAGATTTAGTGTAACTAGTAGCGTTTTTACCACAAGTCACAAGAAAGAGGCTCAGGTGGGTACAGAAGAAAAATGAAATTTAAGAATATTTCACTGGAATACAGCCCAAGATTGAAAATTACAAAGGCAAGATAAATTTGGGGGTTCAAAAGAGGAAGTGGATAATTTTCGAGAAATATAGGGGCACAGAAGATTCATATCTATGATCATGTTGAACAGCAGGGTAGGACTGAAGGGCCCCGGTGGCTTGCTGCTAATTCCCAGTGTTCTCATTCAGTAATTCTTTAATTAAAACAAATATTATTGGATCATGCATTGTGATGTATTGCTACAAGAGGTTGGCTACGGCACATCAACTCAAACCTCAGACTCACAATTTACCTACAGATCAATAGCGGAGGTAATCCAGCTGACTTAGACAAGAACGCGTGCATTAGGTTCTTCAACAACTACAGCTCAGCATCCAACATTAGAACTCCCTTTAAATGTATCTAACTCAGACCTGGGTTTCTGTTAGTCCCCATGCAATTGAATCCATGACTTCCTCATCAGTAGTATCAATGATTATGAATTGGCAATGCTTCCTTGATGACCATCAGCACAGGAACACCTCAAGTTATGTTCTCAGTCCTCTCTCTCTCTCGCTACGATGCATCACTGTGTAGCAGGACAGCTCCTTTAAATTATCCATCTTTAAATTCATCAACGATAGGATTCATCACTGAGGGTTACACAAAAAGCTGGAGAAACTCAGCGGGTGCAGCAGCATCTAAGGAGCGAAGGAGATAGGCGACATTTCGGGTCGAGACCCTTCTTCAGACTGGTCAGGGATCAGGGAAACGAGAGATATAAACAGTGATGTGGAGAGATAAGGAACAATGAATGAAAGATATGCAAAAAAGTATTGGTGACAAAGGAAGCAGGCCATTGTAAGCTGTTTGTGGTGTGAAAATGAGAAGCTAGTGCGACTGGGGAGGGGGGGGGGGGGGGGGGGGGGGAGATGGAGAAGGAATGTCAGGGCCAGAGGGCTGAGGGAGAGGTGGGGGGGAGGCAGTCTGGGTTAACAGAATTGAGAAAATTCAATGTTTAAGCCCAGAGGATGCAGACTCCCCAAGCGGAATATGAGGTGCTGTTCCTCCAACTTGCGGTGTTGATCACTCTGGCCGTGGAGGAGGCCCAGGACCGAGAGGTCGGATACGCAGTGGGAGGGGGAGTTGAAGTGCTGAGCCACCGGGAGGTCGGGTTGGTTATTGCGGACCGAGCGGAGGTGTTCGGCGAAACGATCGCCCAGCCTCCGCTTGGTCTCACCAATGTAGATCAGCTGGCATCTGGAGCAACGGATGCAGTAGATGAGGTTGGAGGAGGTGCAGGTGAACCTCTGTCGGACTTGGAATGACTGCTTGGGTCCCTGAAAGGAGTGGATGGGGGAGGTGAAGGGACAAGTGTAGCATCTCTTGCGGTTGCAAGGGAAAGTGCCCGGGGAAGGAGTGGAGCGGGAGGGAAGGGAAGAATTGACGAGGGAGTTGCGGAGGGAGCGGTCTTTGCGGAAGGCAGACGGGGGGAGATGGGAAGATGTGGCGAGGTCACGTTGGAGGTGACGAAACTGGCGGAGGACTATCTGTTGTATGCGCCGGCTGGTGGGGTGAAAGGTGAGGACCAGGGGGACTCGGCCCTTGTTGTGAGTGGGGGAATGGGGAGAGAGGGCAGTGTTGCGGGGTATGGAGGAGACCCTGGTGCGAGCCTCATCTATAGTGGGGGAGGGGAAACCCCGTTCTCTGAAGAACGAGGACATTTGCGATGACCTGGTGTGGAACACGTCATCCTGGGAGCAGATGCGGCGTAGACGGAGGAATTGGGAATAGGGGATGGAGTCCTTACAGGAAGCAGGGTGGGAGGAAGAGTAGTCCAGGTAGCTGTGGGAGTCAGTTGGTTTGTAGTGGATGTCAGTCAGGAGTGTATCACCTGCAATAGAGATGGTGAGGTCAAGGAATGGTAGGGAAATGTCGGAAATAGTCCAAGTATATTTGAGTGCCGGATGGAAGTTGGTGGTGAAATGGATGAAGTCGGTCAGTTCTGCGTGGGTGCAGGAGGTGACACCAAAGCAGTCGTCAATGTAACGGAGGTAAAGGTCGGGGGTGGGGCCCTGGTACGCCGAGAACAAAGATTGTTCGACGTGCCCGACAAAGAGGCAGGCGTAGCTAGGGCCCATGCGTGTGCCCATAGCTACGCCTTGTTTTTGGAGGAAATGGCGTAACTATGGGCACACGCATGGGCCCTAGCTACGCCTGCCTCTTTGTCGGGCACGTCGAACAATCTTTGTTCTCGGCGTACCAGGGCCCCACCCCCGACCTTTACCTCCGTTACATTGACGACTGCTTTGGTGTCACCTCCTGCACCCACGCAGAACTGACTGACTTCATCCATTTCACCACCAACTTCCATCCGGCACTCAAATATACTTGGACCATTTCCGACATTTCCCTACCATTCCTTGACCTCACCATCTCTATTGCAGGTGATACACTCCTGACTGACATCCACGACAAACCAACTGACTCCCACAGCTACCTGGACTACTCTTCCTCCCACCCTGCTTCCTGTAAGGACTCCATCCCCTATTCCCAATTCCTCCGTCTACGCCGCATCTGCTCCCAGGATGACGTGTTCCACACCAGGTCATCGCAAATGTCCTCGTTCTTCAGAGAACGGGGTTTCCCCTCCCCCACTATAGATGAGGCTCGCACCAGGGTCTCCTCCATACCCCGCAACACTGCCCTCTCTCCCCATTCCCCCACTCACAACAAGGGCCGAGTCCCCCTGGTCCTCACCTTTCACCCCACCAGCCAGCGCATACAACAGATAGTCCTCCGCCAGTTTCGTCACCTCCAACGTGACCCCTCCACTCGCCACATCTTCCCATCTCCCCCCGTCTGCCTTCCGCAAAGACCGCTCCCTCCGCAACTCCCTCGTCAATTCTTCCCTTCCCTCCCGCTCCACTCCTTCCCCGGGCACTTTCCCTTGCAACCGCAAGAGATGCTACACTTGTCCCTTCACCTCCCCCATCCACTCCTTTCAGGGACCCAAGCAGTCATTCCAAGTCCGACAGAGGTTCACCTGCACCTCCTCCAACCTCATCTACTGCATCCGTTGCTCCAGATGCCAGCTGATCTACATCGGTGAGACCAAGCGGAGGCTGGGCGATCGTTTCGCCGAACACCTCCGCTCGGTCCGCAATAACCAACCCGACCTCCCGGTGGCTCAGCACTTCAACTCCCCCTCCCACTGCGTATCCGACCTCTCGGTCCTGGGCCTCCTCCACGGCCAGAGTGATCAACACCGCAAGTTGGAGGAACAGCACCTCATATTCCGCTTGGGGAGTCTGCATCCTCTGGGCTTAAACATTGAATTTTCTCAATTCTGTTAACCCAGACTGCCTCCCCCCCACCTCTCCCTCAGCCCTCTGGCCCTGACATTCCTTCTCCATCTCCCCCCCCCCCCCCCCCCTCCCCAGTCGCACTAGCTTCTCATTTTCACACCACAAACAGCTTACAATGGCCTGCTTCCTTTATCACCAATACTTTTTTGCATATCTTTCATTCATTGTTCCTTATCTCTCCACATCACTGTTTATATCTCTCGTTTCCCTGATCAGTCTGAAGAAGGGTCTCGACCCGAAACGTCGCCTATCTCCTTCGCTCCTTAGATGCTGCTGCACCCGCTGAGTTTCTCCAGCTTTTTGTGTAACCCTCGATTCTCCAGCATCTGCAGTTCCTTCTTTAACAACGATAGCACTGATGTTGGATGAATGATGTCACAAGTCAGAGTACAGGTGGGAGATAGATAATCTGATTATGGGTGAAGAAGGGCTCACTGATGCAACTTGCAAGGTGGGAGTGGTGTTGGAAACCACGGGGATGATGGGAGCCAGGGATGAGTCAGCAGGTCCATCTGCTATTTCCAAAATCCATCATGTCGGTTGTTAAAACAAGGGTTTATTATGTTGTCTTTGCAAAACAGTTGGGAGAGCAGATTAGTTGAAGATTAGAGAAGCACAGTTGAAAGGGAATCTTGGGAGGCAGCATTTTTAATGTGCCCAGTAAATTATAGCAGGCTTGACAGGAAGTTCAGAGTTCCAGAGGGCAAGAGGTGAATTGAACAGAATGGTGGGAGGAGGGGTTGTGGGGTGGTGCATGGGGACCAGGCAGAGTTGAAACACAAAAAGTTAAACACTGAGCCAGCAGAGAATTAGACGAGGCCAAGGAGGGATTTCAATGGTTAGATGTAAACACATAACTCTCAGGGCGGAGGGACACAACTGGAAAGACTGCTCGCCACTCGCAATGCCTCCTGTGGCCGCTCAGGGAATTTCAACTGAGCGCTCGTAAATTTGTCTGGATGAAATGATCAGTTGCTGGGGGGAAAAAATAAAATTGGTGTGCAATCTGTATTACATTATTGATTATTGTATATTTATATTTACTGCATTTATGAACCTATTAAAAAAAAGAATTTCATTGTTCTGTTGCCAGTACAGTTGACAATTAAATTAGGGGGAAATACCTTAAAAAAAAAAAAAAAATTCTGAATGTTAGCAAAAGACAAACGTAACAGAGTTCAATTTCTGGAGAAATGGCAGCATAAAGAGGACTAAATGAGAAACCAAGTATCAGAAAGCAGATGTACTGAATACTGAAGATGGCAAATTTGTTTTGGAGGGAAATGAAAGCTGTAGATAAAGTTGTAAAATATTATTAACCAAGATTATAATTGTCTAATGTCTACAAAGAGTTGTTGAAAATGACAAGGGAGCAAGGAAGTAGGGAAGCTATTTCAGTATTTACACCACAGAAATGTAGAAATAAGTTGTGCAATATAAACAACATACTGACTAAACCATGGACGAAAAAGGCTTGCTTGCACAAGTAGAGAAAGACAGATCACGTGATGCAGGAGAGCAGTGGGAAACCAGCAGAGCAGGATGGTGTTGCCACCAAGTGGCTGGGCAGCTATAAGCAACCATCAGGGCACAGGCCAGTCCCAGCTGTGAATGGGCAATTTGTGTACAAGTGTTTGGGAGACTGGGGGGAAGAATTTTGTGTGTGCTGCAGGGAACCGTTCTTGGCTTTGCCAATCGGTCTCGGGACTCGGCTATGGGCCAAACTCAGCAAATTCAACCCACTAATTGGCGCGGAAGCCCCGATGAGGTAGAGATCGATCGACTGCCTCACCCGGCCCAAGTGCCACGTTTTCAGGGGGACTTCAATTCAATTCAAGTTTAATGTCATTGCACAAATACAAGTATAGGTACAACGAAATGCAGTTTAGCGTCATTCTTAGTGATAGCGATATGAAAAAATAAATACAGAGTGCAGTGGTAGCAGTACGGAAATAAATAAATACAGGGTACAGACAAGTCTATCAGCTGGGCTCCGAGTTCAGCAGTCTGATGGTGTAGTTGAAGAAGCTGTTCTTCGTCCTACTGGTGCGGGACCTGAGGCTCCTGTACCGCCTCCCTGATGGGAGGAGGGCAAACAGTCCATGATTAGGGTGTGAGGGGTCCTTGATGATCTTCCCGGCCCGCTTCAGGCACCGTTTTCGGTGGAGGGCATCCATGGCAGGGAGCGGGGCACCGATGATGTACTGGGCGGTTTTCACCACCCGTTGTAGTGCCTTCCTGTCTGCCACGGTGCAACTGCTGTACCATACCGTAAAGCAGGTGGTCAGGATGCTTTCAATGGTGCAGCGGTAGAAGTTCGTCAGGATCTGGGGGGACAGGTGGGCTTTTTTGAGCCTCCTCAGAAAGTAAAGGCGCTGCTGTGCCTTTTTGATCAGCTTTCAGGTGTTGAGGGACCAGGACAGATCCTCCGAGATGTGTACCCCGAGGAATTTGTAGTTGGAGACCCTCTCCACCTCAGTCCCGTTTATATGGATGGGGGTGTGTCTGCCCCCTCTGTTCTTCCGAAAGTCAACACTTATTTACTTCGTCTTCTGGGAGTTGAGGACGAGGTTATTGTTGGCACACCAGGTGGCCAGGAGCTGGACCTCCTCCCTGTAGGCTGATTCGTCATTATCACTAATCAGTCCTACCACCGTGGTGTCATCGGCAAATTTTATAATGGCGTTGGAGCCATACTTGGGGATGCAGTCATGCGTGAAGAGGGAGTAGAGGAGAGGGCTGAGCACACAGCCCTGTGGCACGCCGGTGTTCAGTGTTATAGTGGAGGAGGTGAGGTTGTTGACCCTAACAGACTGTGGTCTGTTAGTGAGGAAATCCAGTGTCCAATTGCAGAGGGAGGTGGAGATGCCAAGACCGCTAAGTTTGGTGATCAAGCTAGCGGGTATGACAGTGTTAAAGGCGCAGCTGAAGTCAATAAACAGCAGCCTGATGTAGGTGTTGTTGCTGTCCAGGTGGGTCAGGGCAGAGTGTAGGGCCGCCGATATGGCGTCCTCTGTAGACCCGTTTGTCCGGTAGGCAAATTGGTGGGAGTCCAATGTGGGGGGGGAGGCTGGCTTTGAGGTGAGCCAGGATCAGCCGCTCAAAGCACTTAGCGATGACAGGGGTGAGTGCCACTGGCCGGTAGTCGTTGAGGCTCCCTGTCGCTGAGTGTTTGGGCACTGGCACAATGGTAGATGTCTTGAGGCAAGTGGGGACGACACCCTGGGCCAGTGACAGATTGAAAATGTCAGTGAAGACCAGGGATAGTTGTCCAGCACATGCCCTGAGCACCCGCCCGGGGATGCCATCGGGGCCGGCAGCTTTGTGCTCATTCACCTTGCTCAGTGCGTCTTGTACAGCAGAGGTGGAGAGACTGAGGGGTTGTTCATTCAGGGGTGGAGCAACTTTAATGGCTGGAGTTTTGTTGTCCCGGTCAAAGCGAGCATAGAAGTGGTTTAGCTCGTTAGGGAGGGAGGCGTTGTCTGGGGGGGGGGGGGGTGTTGATTTTATGGTAGTCGGCCATGGACTTAATACCTTGCCACATGCGCCTAGGGTCGGAGTTGTCTCGGAAATGCTCCTCAATCCGCTGTTTGTGATTGAGTCTAGCAATCCTAATTCCCTTTTTCAGATTGGCCCTGGATGAGCTGTATCCCTCAGCGTCGCCAGATTTAAAAGCGGCGTCTCGAGCCTTCAGCAGGAGTCTGACCTCCCTGCTCATCCACGGCTTCTGATTAGGGAAGGTCTTTATCACTTTATGGGTGGTGACGTTATCAGTGCAGAATTTTATGTAGTCCAGAACGGTTGAGGTGTATGAATTTATGTCCACATGGGAGTTAAAGGTGGCCTGGGTGGCAAAGACTCCAGTCTGTTTGCTGAAACTGTTCCTGTAAAACAGAGACAGCCCCCTCAGGCCAGACCTTCACTGTCCTCACGGTAGGTTTCACACATCTGATCAGAGGTGTGTATTTGGGGAGCAGGAACAGAGAGAGGTGATCAGACTGTCCCAGGTGGGGGAGGGGAAGGGCTTTGTATGCTTCAGTAATATTAGTATATACAAGGTCCAAAATATTATTACCTCTGGTTGGGCAGGAGACATGTTGGTGGAATCTGGGGAGCACAGTTTTTAGGTTGGAGTGGTTAAAATCGCCAGCAACAATAAAAGCCCCCTCTGGGTGGGCAGTTAGTTGTTTGCTGATAGCAGCTTGCAGCTCTTCCATTGCAAGCCTGGCATTAGCATCCGGGGGTACATAGACTGCAGTGATGACAGTCGATGTAAATTCCCTGGGCAGATAGAAGGGCCTGCACTTTAACATCAGGTATTCCAGGTCAGCAGAGCAGTGGCTACCAATCCTGACAGCGTCTGTGCACCATGAGTTGTTCACATAGATGCACAGTCCGCCACCCTTGGTCTTACCAAGTGTGCTGTCATGATTTTGTCCAGATTAAAGCATGCACCAGACTACCAACTCTTCAGCTGGTCCAACAAAACTGATAATACAGCATGGCTCTTGAACCAGGGTTCCCAGAAAATATGTAGTGTGCCTGTAGCTACAAGGAGGTTGAACAAACTTTGATTGCTCTCTCTGGCGCATCAGTGGCAGAGGGGAGACCTGATAGAAGCATATACAATTGTGAGAGGCAGTTAGAATCTTTTCCCACATGGTGGAAATGTCAAAGACCAGAGGGCATAGCTTTGAGGTTAGACAGGAATAACTTTTATTTGCTGGGCAAGATTTAAAAAAAAGTGGTGGAAGCAAGATACAATTGGATTATTTAAGCAGGGAAGGTAGGCAGATATGCAGCGAATAGAGATATAGATCACATGCTGGTAGAGGAGGTTTTGTTTTACTTAGTAGCATGTTTGGCAAACATTGTGAACCGAAGGGCTTGTTTGTGTGCTGTGTCTATGTTCAAACTGTTCTGGTTGTCAACAGTTCCCAGGAATGGAACCCCAAGGAGATCCTTGTGTTTTGCCAGGAAAGTGCAGGTGAAAATACCACCATGGATGTTTATTTAACAATTATTCATCAACTCCAAAACTTCACATAACCAGATTACATATTTGAAGGTATTGCACCTTGGACTAAAGATTAAGTGGTGTTTTTGCACTGACATGTGCACAGAAAATTCATAACACGTTTTTTGGTCAAATTGAGAGGTAAAGTCAAAATCTGTTGTATTTATATTGGATTTAATTTATTCATAAGTGCAAGGATTTATTAGACAATGTTGGCTTGGAGTGCTATAACCAAAATTAACCATTAAAAGGGCGAGGTCCCATTACCTCAACAAGACCACATACACTGCAACTGTTACAATTAATTCTGGTATTTATTATTTTAGTCAATTAGGAACAAGATCACCGTCCCAAATGTGCTAAGACATGTAGCAAGAGATAGGTCTTTGGCGCCAACGACCCTTTGCAGCGACTACATGTACAGGAGTGCAAATAATGTATTAATTCCACCTGATAGCCCACTCTCTCCTCAGACAGTGTTGCAATTATGTACATTAAAGAGCCTGGGGGCAGCTCAGAAAATGTTTTCTTAATCAAAATGTCCTTATTATGTGTAGAAAGGAACTGCAGATGCTGGTTTACAATGAAGATAAAACAATGTCCAGCATTTTGTGTTAATCTTCCCTTTTTATGTGGGGAGCAGCCCCTGGATAGTTTTACACTCGGCTCTTTCCGCATTCCTCACTCTCCCAACCCGAACAAGTTGTTTCCCCAGCCGGTCCCGGGCAAGGTCCGCCACAAAAACTCGACAGGTTTACTTTGCAAAAGAGAGTTTCAGCAACTTAGTGGAGCAGCGGGCGGGTGCCCCACACTCTTAGTCTTAGTCCCAGCCCCCTCTGCCTGCCTGCCACCCCCCAGCCCCAGTCCCCAGCCCCCCAGCCCCCTCCAACACTAAATGTGCAAAACTTGTAATAAAAAGCTGCACCCCACTCACCGGACAGGCACAAAGCCGCGATCAAAACCAGATTCTGCATCGTATTCAGGTGCAAAAATTCCTTGGATCAAGAATGAAACCGATACTTTCAATTCCCACTCACTCTATTAACCAAAACGCCTCGTAGCTTTGCTTTTAACTACTTGCGCAGCAAAAAAACACACACACACTCAAGTCACGAGGTGGTAAAAGGGTGGGGACAGGTAGGAAATGAGACCAAATACGAGGCAGCCTGCTCTCATTTGTTGTGGCTGCACAACTGAA
>OY740794.1:1927557-2070057 GCA_963514005.1 Raja brachyura | reverse complement strand
TATTTTAGCAGATAGTCCATGTCCATAATTTATCACAAAGGGGAGAAGGGCCCTTCATTCAAGGAGGATCTTTTGAAATCATTCCCCTACAAACAAAAACGTCAACTGGAACATCCTGAAATATAATTACAGGAGACATTTAGTTCCCTGGTAGCAGGTGATTCGCAAATAAATTTGCAGTCAATGGTGTTCCCACACACACTCTTCCCCAGCCTTTTATGGTGATCAATAAAGGGGAAAATGGTCATATCCCGATGACTATTCCTAGTCAAGTGCCAGTTCCTCCTGAACATATCAGCAGAACCACCATTTACTCTAGTATTGGGTAATGCAACATCCTCCATCTAACCAAAGCAGATGATTCATGAAAAAGCCAATCGGCTGCAAAACCTGCCAAACTGGGCAAGGCCGTGAACACACCAGAGCACACTTTAGCACAGATACTATCCGGAATGAGTCCCACAAGCCTTATAAAGATTTCATATGAATCAGAGAGGCAAATTCTTCACTCAAATGGTGGTGGGTATATGGAAGGAGCTGCCAGAAAAAATGGTCGAGGCAGGTACTATAGCATCATTTGAGAGACCCTTGCTGTGATATATGGAAAGGAAAGGTTTAGAGGGAAATGGGGCAAATGGGACTAGGTTAGATGTGGCATCTTGGTTGGCATGCACAAGTTGGGCCGAAGGGGCCTGTTTCTCTGCTGTATGACACTATTAGACGTTGCAGAGAGTTGTGCATGTAGCCCCGATCAACTTCCCCACCACTGACTTAGAGCTGGAGAGAGACAGAGTCAACAGTGTGCAAACAGGTCCCCAGGCCCAACTGGGCCACGCTGATCAACAGGCCCCATCTACACTAGTCCCACCTGCCCATTCTTGTCCAAACATCCTTTAAACCTATCCTATCCATGTACCAGTCCAAATGTCTCTTAAACATTATGATAATACCTGCCTCAACTACCTCCACCAGCAGCTCGTTCCAAAAACCCACCAACGTTTTTGCAAAAAAGTTGACCCTCAGGTTCCTATTAAATCTTTTCCCCCTCACCATAAACCCATGTCCTCTGGGCAAAAGAATCTGTGCATTGATCCTACCAATTCCTCTCATGATTTTGGACACCACTATAAGATCACTCATCATCCTCCTGCACTCCAAGGGGTAAAGTCCTAGCCTGCTCAACCTCTCTGTATAGCTCAGGCCTTCGAGTGCTGGCAACATCCTCATAAACCTTCTCTGCACCCTTTCCAACTTGACAACTATATCATGACCTCCCTAATTCAATACTCTGATTGATGAAGGCCAATGTGCCAAAAGTCTCTTGACCACCTGATCTGCCTGTGACTCCACCTTCAAGAAACTATGAACTTGCACTCCACGATCCCTCTGCTTTCCAGAGCCCTGCCATTCATTGTGTAGGTCCAGCCTTTGTTAGACTGCCCAAAATGCAACACCTCTGTGTATAAAACTTCATTAACCATTCTTTACCCCACTTGCCCAGCCGATCAGATCTTCACTATCTCCATTCTACCCACTTTTGTGTCATCAGCAAACTTGCTAATCTTGCCATGTACATTTGCATCCAAGTCATTGATATAGATGACAAACAGCAATGGAAAGGGCCCAACACCGAACCCCGAGGCACACCACTATTTACAGGTCCCATTCAAAACACAACCTTCCACCATCACCTTTGCTTTCTGCTATGAAACCAATGTTCTATCCAGACAGAATCTCTCCTTGTATCCCGCGCGATCTAACCTTCCAGCGCAGCCTTGTCAAATGCCTTGCTGAAATCCATATACACAACGTCCACGGCTCTGCTCTCATCAATCTTTTTGGTCACATCTTCATAAAAACGCAATCATATTCATGAGACACAAACTATCATGAGACTCCATCTACACCTCATGCGGTCTTGGGAATGCAGCCAATATAATCAAGGATGTTTTTTCACCCCAGTTATTCCCTCTGCTCTCCTCTCCTCTCCCACCTGACAGAAGATACAAAAGCTGGAAAGCACTAGCCATCATATTTTGGAATAGCTTCTTCCCCAATTATCAAACTACTGAACAATTTTCCCATAAGCAACCAGGCAGCCCCATTATTCCAAAGTATCCCATTGTAGATGGTGGACTTTTCCCATGTACCAGTAACTTTAACGCTGCAATGCTGTATAGAAACATAGAAACATAGGTGCAGGAGTAGGCCATTCGACCCTTTGAGCCTGCACCGCCATTCAATGTGATCATGGCTGATCATATCTATATACTGTACTCTGGTATTTTACTCCTTATGCCATCTGTGTGTGAGGCTTGTTTGTTCTTATGTACAGTATGCTTTGATTGGATGAGATAATGTGCAGACAGAAATTCTTTACTGTATGTATGAAGAACGATACATGTGACAATGATAAACCAATTGCATTGTCTCCTCTGCTCTCAGTCCAAAGAAGGGTTTCGAGTTCGACCCAAAACATCACCTATTCCTTTTCTCCAGAGATGCTGCCTGAACCGCAGAGTTCCTCCAGCATTTTGTGTCTATCTTCAGTGTAAACCAGCACCCGCAGTTCGTTCCGACACAATAGCAATATCAGTGTGTTGTAACCAAGGATGATCAAACTAAATGGTTTCCAACCATTAGATTTGGGGATTTTTCAGTTTCTTTCATAGAAACATAGAAACATAGAAAATAGGTGCAGGAGTAGGCCATTCGGCCCTTCGAGCCTGCACCGCCATTCAATGTGATCATGGCTGATCATCCAACTCAGTATCCCGTTTCACATTTCTCAATCTCCTATTCAGGGCAAAGGCTGCCTTTTAATTTGTGCACATCTTTTCCAAAAAGTGTCTTACTTTCCCAAAAGACAACCATGGAACATAGACTGTACAGCACAGGACCAGGCCCTTCAGCATACAATGTCTGTGCCAAATGATACTAACCCCATCTACCTGCACAGATCCACATCCTTGTATATTCACGTACCTGTCTAAACACCCCGAAAATGTCACGGTCATGTCCGCCCACCCCGGCAACACCTCCAATGCATTCTATGTGTAAAAAACTTGCAATGCACATTTCCTTTAAATCTTTTCCTTCTCACATTAAAACTATGCCTTCTAGTGTTTGAAATTTCGAGCCTGGGGAAAAAAGACTTTATTTCCATGGCTCTCATAATTTTATAAACTTCTCTCAGGTCTCCTCCCAGCCTTTGACACTCCAGAGAACATTACAGGTTTGGCCTATCTCTCCTTATAACCAATGCCCTGTAATGCAGGTAGCATCCTGGTGAGCCTCTTGTGCAGGTTATTGCGGGAGGGAAGGGAGGATATTGCAAGGGCCTTAAGGAGGATCCTTGCTTCTTCTCTAGCCACAGGCGAGGTCCCAGAGGACTGGAGAATGCCCAATGTTGTTCCTTTGTTTAAGAAGGAAAGTAGAGAGAATCCCGGGAACTATTGGCTGGTGAGTCTCTCGTCAGCGCTGGGGAAACTATTAGAGAGAAATATTCAAGATAGGATTTACTCCCATTTGTCAAAAAAAAAGGGCTCATTGAGGTTAGCCAGCACAGACGTGCCTCACCAACGTGAATGTGTTTTTTTGACGAGGTGACAAAGATAAAGGTATGGAGGTAGGGAAGGTATTGATGAAGGCATGTTGTGGAGATGGATATTTTGATAAAGTCCATCATGGGAGGTTGATCCAGAAAATTACGATGTACAGGTTTCACAATGACTTGGTTTGATGGGTTCAGTACTGGCTTATTCATGCAAGTCAGAGGATTGTGGTGGAAAGAAGATATTCTGGCTGGAGGTCTGTGGCCAGTGGAGATCTGCAGGGATCTGTGCTGGGAGCGCTGCTGTTTGTGATACATATAAAAATGACCTAGCTGTAAATGTATATGAATTGATGAGTTAGTTTGCTGACAACATCAAAATTGGAGGAGTTGCAGACAGTGAGGAATGCTGTAGGAGGATGCAGCAGGATATAGACCAGCTGAAGAAATGTGCAGAGAAATGGCAGATCGAGTTTATCCCGAGCAATTGTGAGGTTGAATGTAAGGGGAAAGTATACACTTAATGCAAGACCTTTAACAGCACTGATGTCAAAGTCCATGGCTCACTGAGGATGGTAGCATGTAGATAGGGTTGTTTAGAAGGTGTATGGTATGCTTGCCTTCATTGCTAGGGGGATTTAATACAAGAATCAGGATGTTATGGTGCAACATGATAGGGATTTGGTTAGAAACATAGAAACATAGAAAATAGGTGCCAGAGTAGGCCATTCGGCCCTTCGAGCCTGCACCGCCATTCAATGTGATCATGGCTGATCATCCAACTCAGTATCCCGTACCTGCCTTCTCTCCATACCCCCTGATCCCTTTAGCCACAAGTGCCACATCTAACGCCCTCTTAAATATAGCCAATGAACTGGCCTCAACTACCTTCTGTGGCAGAGAATTCCAGAGACTCACCACTCTCTGTGTAAAGAATGTTTTCCTCATCTCGGTCCTAAAGGAATTCCCCCTTATCCTTAGACTGTGACCCCTTGTTCTGGACTCCCCCAACATCGGGAACAATCTTCCAGCATCTAGCTTGTCCAACCCCTTAAGAATTTTGTAAGTTTCTATAAGATCCCCCCTCAATCTTCTAAATTCCAGCGAGTACAAGCCGAGTCTATCCAATCTTTCCTCATATGAAAGTCCTGACATCCCAGGCTGCATGTGGAGTTTGCCGTGCAGTTCTGGTCCTCCCACTGCAGAAAAAATGTGGAAGCTTTGGAGAGGGTGCGGAGGAGGTTTGCCAGAATGCCGCCTGGATTAGGAGGATTGAGTCACCACGACAGGTCGTTTGGACTTTGATTTGTCCGGAACGTTGGAGGTTGAGGAGAGACTTGATAGAAATATATAAAACAATGAGAGGCATAGGCAGTCAGAACCTTTCTCCCAGGGTGGAAATGTCCAGCTCGAGAGGGCATAGATGGAAGGTGAAAGGAGAAAAGTTGAATGGAGATGTGCGGTGCACTTTGTTTTTAACACAGAGAGGTCTGGAATGCACTGCCAGGGGTGGTGACTGATATAATAGTGCTGTTTAAGAGGCTTTTAGATAGACATTCAGGAGTGGAGTAAATGGAGGAATAAGGAACATGTCCAGGCTGGCATTATGTTTGGCACACACATTATGGGCCCATGTGTCCATTCCCGTGCTGTACTGGTCTATGTAGCAAGGAACTGCAGATACTGGTTTAAACCGAAGATAGTCACCAAATGCTGGAGGAACTCAGCGGGACAGGCAGCATCTCCAGAGAGAAGGGATGGGTGACGTTTCGGGTCAAGACCCCTTTCATTTAACACACCCCCCCCCCCCCCCCCCCAAGTGGTTAATGTGTATACATATATATATATATATATAGGCATAGGCAGTCAGAACCTTTCTCCCAGGGTGGAAATATATATATGATCTATGTTCTGCTGTATCCCTTGACAACTTTCTTCACTGCCCACGGCTCAACCGAATGTCATCTTGTGATGTCTGCAAATTAAAAACTCGGCCGTTGAATAATCCCTTTTCAATTTGGAAACTTGCTCCTTATAAGTTAAACATCACTGGGGAACTTCCCCAGCTCAGGCCTGATGATGTGTAATCAAACTAGCTATTCAGAAGATGCAAGGAACGGATCGTAACTATTATTGGCATCAGCTGAGGCCTTTGTAAGAAATTCTTAACAATTCTATGAAGACAGCATTAGCTTGAAGCCTCACTTTAAGCATTTCTGAGCTGGAGATGATTGTACTTTGAATGAAAACAGTGCTGAACGTCTTTCCGGATGGCGCGATTCACATACACCCTGATAACAAGAAATCACCTCACACGTCTAACAACAAATATCTACAATGTGTCAAGCTAGACTTTACTTAATGTCAGGGCCGGATTTCAATGGGAAACGAATGCATGAGGTCCATACATCAAGAACCTTGTTTATATCTGGCAGCATCGCCGTATTCCAACCACACAGTGAGCACAACAGAGCTGTGGAGATAGTCTTACTTCACAGTGTATGAGTGAGTGAGTGAGTGAGGGGTGAGTGAGTGGGTTAGTGGGTTAGTGGGTGAGTGGGTGGGTGGGTGAGTGAGTGAGGGGTGAGTGGGTGAGTGAGTCGGTGGGTGAGTGGGTGAGTGGGTGGGTGAGTGGGTGAGTGGGTGAGTGAGTGGGTGAGTGGGTGAGTGGGTGGGTGAGTGGGTGAGTGGGTGAGTGGGTGAGTGGGTTAGTGGGTGGGTGGGTGAGTGGGTGAGTGGGTGGGTGAGTGGGTGAGTGAGTGGGTGAGTGGGTGGGTGAGTGGGTGGGTGAGTGAGTGAGTGACCAGCCGGGCTGTGAAGCGACAGGGGTCCAAGAGCCATGTGAGGAGACGCAAGTGACTGGGCTGAACACGGACCCAGGCTGGTGCACGGTACCAGAATAAGGGGAAGCAAGCTTACCAGAGTCTGCTCATAGTGTAGAGCGCCGCGGTTCGCCTCTGCTCCAGCCATGTCTGTGTCTGTGGTCTGTGTCTGCAGCAGCAGCAGCAGCGCCGGCTGGAACCCGCAAGCTTGTCAGGAGCGTTGCCGAGCGGAGCGCACCACTCGCTGCAGCGGCCAGGGATGAATGCTGTAGCTCTAGCTCCCCGCCACTCTGCCCGGACAGTAGCCCAGCACAGGACACCTACCCCCCCTCAGCCCCAGCCCACTCCACTCCCCCCAGCGCCCAGCCCCCAGCTCCACCAACAAGAGCGGGCGGCTGCAGACCAGCGGCCACTGGCTGTAACCCGTGCTCACCCACACTGTGGGACTGAGTTACAGAGCGGAGCGCAGTTCCGGGTCTATACCGGCAGCTCCACACACACACACACAAGGGCTGCCCTTTCGTCAAACCCACTCACGGTGCAACATGTTTTTTCAACGCAGCCGCGGCGGGAGCATTAAAACACCCCGCAGACTGGCTTAAAGCTGTGTTATTCTGAGACCACTCGGAATAGTATAATAGACTCCCTTGTATTTCTCCCCGGCCTGGTTTCACTCCAGCCAGTCCATGTATTCGCTGGGCGTTTCTTCACTGCGGGTCCCTGATCAAACCATAGGCAATCAATGGTGTTTTTTTTAATGCAGTTTCTAATATTTAATAATCTGATGTTGTCTTTCTGCGACCCTCTGTTTTCCTGGTTACATTGACAAGGCCGGTAACTGCAGTTTGTTTTACTCGAGCTTAAAGCAGGCCAGATAGCGAGCGACTGCTGAAAGAGGGAAGATCAGCAATGCAAGAAAATCCAGTCTGAAGAAGGGTCTCGACCCGAAACGTCGCCTATCTCCTTCGCTCCTTAGATGCTGCTGCACCCGCTGAGTTTCTCCAGCTTTTTGTGTAACCAACCATTAATATCAACCGTGAGGACAGGGAAGGGCCTTAGTGCGAGGCTGTGAGTTGTTGCTGCAGTCACTATTTTGTCAAAAGGCATCTGTAAACATGTATAGGAAGGAACTGCAGATGCTGCTTTTCACCGAAGAAAAACACAAAATGCTGGAGTAACTCAGCGGGTCAGACAGCATCTGTGGAGAGAAGGAATGGGTGATGTTTCTGGTCAAGACCCTTCTTTAGACTGAGAATCAGGGGAGGGTGAGATTAGAGCTAGGGGACACCTTACTCTAGCATATCTCTAGTCTCCTCCCCCCCTCAGCCTGAAGCAGGGTCTTGAGCCGAAATATCCCCCATTCCTTCTCCCCAGAGATGCTGCCTGGCCCACTGAGTTGCTCCAGCATTTTCTGGCTATCTTCCTTGAACATGTAGTCATTTTATTTTGGTTGCTTCAGATATGCACAGACTTTCTTCACACTTTTCTGAGAGGCCTCCATTGACTCTGGCAGAGGATTGTCAAAAACACAGACGAAAGAGGGCTCCTGTCTCCTTTCCTTGAAGCTAGTGTTTAATTGTAAATCTAATCAGTTGCTGGAAGCTGGGAGTTGGCATCAGCCACCAATAATCCTCATTGATCTCATGCCTTCGTTCTGAAGAAGGGTCCCGACCCTGAACGTCACCTATCCGAAACATGCAGAGTTACTCTAGCAGGTTTTGTCCCTTCTGTCTGTCTAAACCTGTTCATCTGAGGAGAGACCAGACAGCTGGCAGGTTCTGAAGATGGAGGATTCTTGCCAGACTACCACGGCACCTCCCTTGTCGGCAGGTTTGATGATAATGTCGGGGTTGCTGCAGAGTGAGCGGACGGCTGTACGTACACAGAGGGGGAGAGGTTAGAGTAGGTAAGGAGAGTGGAAAGTTGAGACGGTTGATGTCACGCTGGCAGTTAGAAATTAAAAGGCCTAAAGAGGGTAGAATGCTGTCCGGGGAAGTCCAAGAGGAGACTGGTGGATACAGGACAAGGGGTCATCACTGGTCTGTAGAAGGGCCTCGACCAGAAACGTCACCTATTCTGTTTCTCCAGAGGTGCTGCCATACCCGCTGAGTTACTCCAGCTTTTTGTGCCTGGCAGGTTCTGAAACTACCCTGTGCCGGAAAGCTGCAGTAGTTGCTCTGTGTTTCTGCTTTCTCTGGAAATATGAGTCTTATGAGTAACAAAAGCTGTCTTTTGTGTTACAGATGATCCTTGCATCATTGTGATGTCAACCCCCAGTGAAGTAGATTTTCAAGTCTACAGAGAGATTTGGGCCATTTGGAAGAGTGGGCTGAAAGATGGCAGATGGAGTTTAATGCTGATAAATGTGAGGTGCTACATCTTGGCAGGACAAATCAAGATAGGACGTACATGGTAAATGGTAGGGAATTGAGGAATGCTGTGGAACAGAGGGATCTAGGAATAACTGTGCATAGTTCCCTGAAGGTGGAATCGCATGTAGATAGGGTGGTAAAGAAAGCTTTTGGTGTGCTGGTCTTTATAAATCAGAGCATTGAATATAGGAGTAGGGAAGTAATGTTAAAATTGTATAAAGGGCCTGTCCCACCTGCATGCAACTCTATGCGATGAACACGATCAAACTGGCAGCGGGGGCCGCGCGGAGGTCGGGTGATCCCCTGTACAGGGCCGTTCCCACCAGCATGCGCCTGCATGTGGCAAGCGCAACTAAACCGGCAGTAGGGGCCGCGCGGAGGTTGGGTGAGTGGCGCAACGCGGCGCAAAGCGAGGCGAACTTGAAGCAAGTCCAAGGTAAGTTCACCAGGACTTAGAGGGGCACACAGAGAGGGGCACCGAGACACACACACATACAAGGCCACGGAGCCACACACATAGAAGGTCACGGAGGCACTTACAAATAGGTTCACGGAGGCACGATGTCCGGGCGGTGTGTAAATGTCGAGGCGACTGCGAGCCGACAAGCCGTTGCCGCGCGGGATTTTTGGACATAGTCGGTTTTTCGGAGCCCCGTGCGGTGTCGGGACGAACTCGGGACAAACTCCGCACAATTCCGCGCGGCTCCGGCGATCGAAGTGGGACCGGCCCCACGACGCCGGACGGCTCAAGCGACCACGTTAGGTCGCGCTAATCGCATAGAGTTGCATGCTGGTGGGACAGGCCCTTAAGGCATTGGTGAGACCAATTCTGGTGTATGGTGTACAATTTTGGTCGCCTAATTTTAGGAAGGATGTCAACAAAATAGAGAGAGTACAGAGTAGATTTACTAGAATGTTGCCTGGGTTCCAGCAACTAAGTTACAGAGAAAGGTTGAACAAGTTAGGTCTTCATTCTTTGGAGCGCAGAAGGTTAAGGGGGGACTTGATTGAGGTCTTTAAAATGATGAAAGGGATAGACAGAGTTGGCGTGGATAAGCTTTTCCCATTGAGGGTAGGGAAGATTCAAACAAGAGGGCATGACATGAGAATTAAAGGACAGATGTTTTGTGGTAACATGAGGGGGAACTTCTTTACTCAGAGAGTGGTGGCTGTGTGGAATGATCTTCCAGCAGAAGTGGTGGAGGCAGGATCGATTTTAACATGTAAAAGTAAAGTGGATAGGTATATGGACGGGAAGGGAATGGAGGGGTATGGTCTTAGTGCAAGTAGATGGGACTAGGGGAAAATAAATGGTCGGCACGGACTGGAAGGGCCGAGAAGGCCTGTTTCCGTGCTGTAATTGTTATATGGTTATATGGTTACAGCAGCAGTTGCCTATCTGTTTCCAGTGAGTATCACCAAGTTGTACATAGAACAGTACAGCACAGGAACAGGCCATTCGGCCCATTATTTGTGCCCAAGGGGAGAGATAACCCCAGGGGCACACTGCCAAATCATCATTCACTTGAATCAGCCGATCGCCACTGCCAAAATTGTTAGTCATAAAATAATTTCAAGATTTTAGTTCCTCTGGAGAAATGTTGAATCCAACTGGCCAGGCAGTGAACCGGCTAAAGTCAATGGAAAGTAACATCAGGCATGTATAAAATGGGCATGTACACTACTGTATTCAGCATCTTGTGTGAGGTGTGCTGAAAATACCATTTACCTTTTTGTTCTGGTACGAGTCTGGAAGTAGTCACAAGCTGTTCTCATTGATCAGTCAAAGTGCTTAGATCTGTAATATATTTGAGATAGAGACAAAAAGGTGGAGTAGCCCTGCGGTTCAGGCAGTGCCTTCTCTCCAGAGATTCTGCCTGACCCGCTGAGTTACTACAGCTTTTTTGTGCCTTTTCTCCAGAGATATTCTGTGTTATTCTGAGACCACTTGCGATAGTATACCAAACACCCTTGTATTTCTCCCCGGCCTGGTTTCACTCCTGCCGGTCCTTGTTTTCTTTGTACTTTTGTTCATTTTGCTATTGAGGGTGTGCAGTGTAGGTTCACCAGGTTAATTCCCAGAATGGGAATTCCCAGAGTCAAGTGATGTTTTTTTCTCGGGAGAGAGTGGGGACAGGTACCGGAGCTGATGATCAGATACTTGCCCTGCCTCCACTAACTCCCATCCACTGTTCAGCTGAGCAGCTCTTGTTCTGCTATTGGAGAGGTGAACAAATGAAGGGTCTTTGTGGTGTAGCATAATTGAATGTTTTAGATATGTTTTACAATTCAGATCTATCACTGATTAACACTATCTGGGTTGGAGGTAATGAGGAGCTATGTTAAATGTTGCAACCTAATGAGCCACATTCGTTAATGATATGTTACTGTTTTGGATTTACTTGTAATGAATTTGATTTGTGCATTGCAGATAAAGGGTAAACGTTTCTTTACCACACAGTTGCACAGCTGATAGAGCTGCTGCCTCACAGCGTTAGACGCCTGGGTTTGATCCTGACGTCGGGTACTGTTTGTGTGGAGTTTTCACGTTCTCTCCGTGACTGGGATTCCTCTGGGTGCTCCAATTTCCTCCCACTTTCCAAAGACGTGCGGTGTAATCGCCGAGACCAAGCACAGGCTTGTGGCTTGTTTCGCTGAACACCTCCGCTCAGTCCGCCCAAACCTACACGATCACCTGGTTACTAAACACGTTAACTCCCCTCCCATTCCCACACTGACTTTTCTGTCCTGGGCCTCCTCCACTGTCCGATTGAGGCCCATGCAAATTGGAGGAACAGCACCTCATATTTCCCATGGACAGCCTACAACACGACGGTATGAATATGAATAGAAACGTCACCCAGTCCTTCTCTCCAGAGATGCTGCCTGATCAGCTGAGATACTCCAGCATTTTGTGTCTGGTAGATTAGTGGGCAAAATTAGGGCACATGATGTTGGGGGTAGAGTGCTAACATGGATAGAAAATTGGTTGGCAGACAGGAAACAAAGAGTAGGGATTAACGGGTCCCTTTCAAAATGGTATGCAGTGACTAGTGGGGTATCGCAAAGCTGGGTGCTGGGACCGCAGCTATTTACAATATACATCAATGATTTAGATGAAGGGGTTCAAAGTAACATTAGCAAATTTGCAGATGACACAAAGCTGGGTGGCAGTGTGAACTGCAAGGAGGATGCTGTGGGAATGCAGGGTGACTTGGACAGGTTGGGGGAGTGGGCAGATGCATGGCAGATGCAGTTTATTGTGGATAAATGTGAGGTTATCCACTTTGGTAGCAAAAACAGGAAGGCAGATTATTATCTAAATGGTGTCAAGTTGGGAAAAGCGGAAGTGCAACGGGATCTGGGGGCCCTTGTTCATCAATCACTGAGTAAGCATGCAGGTACAGCAGGCAGTGAAGAAAGCGAATGGCATGGTGGCCTTCATAATAAGAGGAGTTGCTTATAGGAGCAAAGTCAAAGTATCCTTGATTGTCATTCAGACCTTTCAGTCTGAACGAAACTTTGTTGCCTGCAGTCATAACATACACTAAAAAACACAACACACAACAAACACGTATTTAACATCCACCACAGTGAGTTCACCAGGCACCTCCTAGATTAGATTTTATTATTATTTGTAATTCAAAACTCTGTTTCTACAGCCATACAACCAAAACAATCCCTACAAAACATACAAACAATTCAATTCACGCAAACATCCATCACAGTGAATCTCCTGCTCACCGTGATAGAAGGCAAAGTCTTCTCTCTCCCCCGCACCCGTTGTCCAAGCCCCAGGCGGGCGCTGGAATGTCCCGTGGCCATTGAGGCCGCGCCGGGCGATGTACGGCCCCGCTCTAGCCCAAAGATCACAGTTGGAGCCCAGGCGGGCGCTGGAATGTCCCGTGGCCATTGAAGCCGCGCCGGGCAATGTACGGCTCCGCGACACGAGCGGGAGATGTTGCGTTGCGGGAGCTCCGGAGAGTGGTCTCCCACCCGGACCCGTGAGCTCCCGATATCCCAACAGTCCACCGGCAGTAATCTGCAACTGGAGCTGGAGCTGGAGCTGGAGCTGGCCTCCTCACTGTGGTGGAAGGCAAAAGTCTTAAAGTCTCTGTCTCTTCCCTCCTTGTTCTCCCTCTGCGCTGAGGAGATCCAGGCCTCCGATGTTGCCGTCCACTGGGCCCGCGGCCGAGCCTCCGAAGCCGGGCTGCCGCCACCGCCGTCGCCGGAATGCTGGAACACCGCCACAGCTCGAAAGCAAGGTCCGCTGCTGGAACGCTGGAGCCCCACAGCTCTGAAGACGGGCCGCCACCGCCGCTGGAATGCTGGACCGCCACCACAGCTCCGCCATTAGGCCTCAGCACAGACGGAGACAGACACAAGAAGACACAAGCAGGCGAGCCGCAGCTGCCAGGCAGCGCCGCCACTTCCGGAACAAAGAGATCCTTCTGCAGTTGTACAGAGCCCTAGTGAGACCACACCTGGAGTATTGTGTGCAGTTTTGGTCCCCTAATTTGAGGAAGGACATTCTTGCTATTGAGGGACTGCAGCGTAGGTTCACAAGGTTAATTCCCGGGATGGCAGGACTGTCATATGCTGAGAGAATGGAGCAGCTGGGCTTGTACACTCTGGAGTTTAGAAAGATGAGAGAGGATCTTATTGAAACATATAAGATTATTAAGGGTTTGGACACGCTAGAGGCAGGAAATATGTTCCCGATGTTGGGAGAGTCCAGAACCAGGGGCCACAGTTTAAGAATAAGGGATAAGCCATTTAGGACAGAGACAAAACCATTTTTCACATAGAAAGTTGTGAGTCTCTGGAATTCTCTGCCTCAGAGGGCGGTGGAGGCCGGTTCTCGGGATACTTTCAAGAGGGCTAGATAGGGCTCTAAAACATAGTCGGGTCATGGGATATGGGGAGAAGGTAGGAACGGGGTACTGATTGTGGATGATCAGCCATGATCACATTGAATTGCGGTGCGGCTCGAAGGGCCGAATGCCCTACTCCTGCACCTATTGTCTATGTTTCTATGGATGCGACAGTGGGATAAGATAGAACTAGTGTGAAATGTTGATTGATGGTCAACGTTGACTCGGTTGGCTGAAGGCTCCATGTAGTTTCCATGCATGTCCTTCCATTCAATTCAATACATGACTGACAGCATGCGGGTTTGGGTCATTTCCAGCAGAGAATTCTCAGCATCATACAGGTTTCTCTTGATTTTGCACTACACTACGTGGTGCATGTGTAACGTCATCTCAAGTTATAGGCAGCAAGTAAGTGTTGGCAAAAATAAAGGACATAACCAAATATCAGAACAGTAATAACACTAAAGTGGAATAAGAATTTCACTTCCACATCAGACTCTACACATTTTAATTTATAGCAGTAAATAGCAGACTTAAAATAATTAATTCAGTCTGAAGAAGGGTCTCGACCCGAAATGTCACCCATCCTTCTCTCCAGAGATGCTGCCTGTCTCGCTGAGTTACTCCAGCGTTTTGTGTCCATCTTAAAACAATTAAAATAAGCATGGAACCTAAATAGAACTCGCCCAGCCACGAGGATAGTGAAATGAAAATAATAAAGTGCTTAAGCTAAATGTCACGGAACACAAATAGAAAAAAGGAGAACAGAAACAGCTTAAAATCTTCGCATAACCATTGCACAGAAGAAAATGAGACATCAGCTTGTGATGTCAGCTGGCATGAGTCCATTGTGTCAAGTAAAAGAACATTAAGCTTGCTCGACTAGAAAACAATCTATTGTATCCATTGTGTAGGAAGGAAGTGCAGATGCTGGTGTACACTGAAGACAGATATAACATGCTGGAGTAACTCTGGGACAGGCAGCATTATGTAAATGGTAGGGAATTGAGGAATGCTGTGGAACAGAGGGATCTAGGAATAACTGTGCATAGTTCCCTGAAGGTGGAATCGCATGTAGATAGGGTGGTAAAGAAAGCTTTTGGTGTGCTGGCCTTTATAAATCAGAGCATTGAATATAGGAGTAGGGAAGTAATGTTAAAATTGTACAAGGCATTGGTGAGACCAATTCTGGAGTATGGTGTACAATTTTGGTCATCTAATTATAGGAATGATGTCAACAAAATAGAGAGAGTACAGAGGAGATTTACTAGAATGTTGCCTGGGTTCCAGCAACTACGTTACAGAGAAAGGTTGAACAAGTTAGGTCTTTATTCTTTGGAGCGCAGAAGGTTAAGGGGGGACTTGATTGAGGTCTTTAAAATGATGAAAGGGATAGACAGAGTTGACGTGGATAAGCTTTTCCCATTGAGGGTAGGGAAGATTCAAACAAGAGGGCATGACATGAGAATTAAGGGACAGAGGTTTAGGGGTAACATGAGGGGGAACTTCTTTACTCGGAGAGTGGTGGCTGTGTGGCATGATCTTCCTGCAGAAGTGGTGGAGGCAGGATCGATTTTAACATTTAAAAGTAAAGTGGATAGGTATATGGATGGGAAGGGAATGGAGGGGTATGGTCTGAGTGCAGGTAGATGGGAATAGGGGAAAATAAATGGTCGGCACGGACTGGAAGGGCTGAGAAGGCCTGTTTCCGTGCTGTAATTGTTATATGGATATTATTTGGTGCCTAGTATCTGGTGCATGATACACATGCTGGTCTACAAATGTGTGCATGGAACTGGAAAGAGAATAATACTAGGCATACCTGTTTTGCATATCTTTCATTCATTTGTTCTATATCTCTGTCTATATCACTGTCTATATCTCTCATTGCCCTTTCCCCTGACACAGGTCACAAACTGAATTGTCATCTATTCCTTTTCTCCAGAGATGCTGTCTGACCGGCTGAGTTAATCCGGATTTTGTGTCTATCAAGGTAATAATGGTGTGCTGCTGAAACTTTGATTCAACCCAGCGTACTGCAATTTTAGTAGAGGAAATAATTGCAGCTGCTGGTTTAAATCAAAGATAGACACAAAATGCTGGAGTAACTCAGCGGGACAGGCAGCATCTCAGGAGAGAAGGAATGGGTGACGTTTCGGATCAAGACCCTTCTTCAGATTGATGTTAGGGGAGAGGGCGGGACAAAGATAGAATGTAGTCGGAGACAGTAAGACTGGTGGGAGAACTGTTAAGGGGGAGGGGATGGAGAGAGAGGGAAAGCAAGGGTTACTTGAAGTTAGAGAAGTCATTGTTCATATCGCTGGGGTGTAAACTACCCAAGCAAAATATGAGGTTCTCCTCCAATGTACGCTGGGCCTCACTCTGACAATGGAGGAGGCCCAGGACAGAAAGGTCAGATTGGGAATGGGAGTGGGAGTTGAAGTGCTGAGCCACCGGGAGATCAGGTAGGTTAAGACGGACTGAGCAGAGGTGTTCAGCGAAATGATCGCCGAACCTGCGCTTGGTCTCGCCGATATATACCTGTCTGCGTTGTATTTAAATTTGCACAAAAACGATCCCCCATAGCGCTACCATTTTTCGCCACCTTACTCACCATTCCCCTCTGCTGCAAGTCAAATCAGTTTTTTTCCGATCGGTGAAATAGTACAAAAGTTATGAAGGTTTTGAAGGTTCCCCCTCCCCCACAGCCCCCCTCCCCCACCCACTCACTCCCCCACACCCCCCCTCCACCCCCCCTCCCCCACCCACTCCCTCCCCCACAGACCTCCTCCCCCACCCGCTCCGCCACCACAATCCCCCACAGCCCCCCCTCCCCCACAGTCCCCCACCCCCCCTCCACCACCCCCCCACCCACTCACTCCCCCACACCCCCCTCCCCCACCCGCTCCGCCACCACAATCCCCCACACACCCTCACCAACCCCCCCCCCCACCCCCCCCCCCCCAGGGTGGTGTGAGTCTCTGATCATGTTGGCTCCGCTAAATCCCTTCAATGGTGGGGAGGTCAGTACCCGTCAGAAGCCACATTTCCTTTAACTGCTTCCCATTGAATTCAGGGCCATGGTTGCTCTGTTTTACCCCTTTCTCCTGCCTTCTCCCAATGACCTCTGACACCTGTACTAATCAAGAATGTATCAATCTTTGCCTTAAGTATATCCATGGCTTTGCCTCCACTGACTTCTGTGCAAAGAATTTCACAGATTTACCACCCTCTAACTAAAGAAATTCCTCCTCATCTTTCTAAAAGAATGTCCTTTAATTCCGAGGCTCTGACCTTTAGTCCTAGACTCTCCCACTAGTGGAAACATCCTCTCCACATCCACGCTATCCAAGCCTTTCACTATTCTGTACGTTTCAATGAGGTCCCCGTCACTGGACAGAAGGGAAGATAAGAAGCTGACATCTCTTGTATGTGGCGTTTGGGTGATGTTCCTAATGAACCAGTGATTAACAAACAGTGCCATGTAATAGATAGTTCAGCCATGATTGAATTGCAGAGTAGACTTGATGGGCCGAATGGCCTAATTCTGTTCCTATCATTTACGATCTTATGATCGTATCTGGGCCCCCAGAAAGTACCCTCTCATTCCTTTCAATCATGATAGCATCAATTTGTTCAGTAGCAACACTCCTCTCATGCGGGAAGAGTGTTAATTATAATATATTATGTCTCTTTAAAGATAGACACAAAAAGCTGGAGTAACTCAGTGGGACAGGCAGCATCTCTGGAGAGAAGGAATGGGTGACATTCCACGTTGAGAACTTTCTTAAGACCCAAAACGTTACCCATTCCTTTTCTCTAGAGATGCTGCCTGTCCCTCTGAGTTACTCCAGCTTTGGCCTTATAGCAGAAGCATCCACGTTGCGGGGCTGGAAACTGGAAGTATTATCCGGAGCTAATTCTGCTGCCACCATCATCTATTGTAATGGGATTGATGGCTCCCACTGATTGTCAGCGGAAGCCAGCGTCCTTTTCAAGGCAGACTGTGACAGCGATGTCAACATTTGAAACATGGAAGATGGACACGAAAGAAGAAGACACCAGCTTTTTTGTGTCTATCTTTGGTTTAAACCAGCATCTGCAGTTCCTTCCCACAAATGTCTCTTTAAAGGCTGGCGATAGAAATGTACGGCTGCTGAGAACTGTAAGAACATTCGACACATCAATTCTGCATACAATTAAAATAAAATGACTATCAGTTTAGTTCTTGCACTGGAAAACTCATTAATATTGTAAATGTTACAAAGTTCCCACACTTCCATTGTTTTTTTTTTTACAAACAGCATTAGTGATAATTAATTTCCCCCCAAAAAATGAACCAATCTCCATGTGATAGATGTCTATTCTGCAAGCTGTTTGCCAGACAGCAGACCAGGAAAACGGGACCATGGCTGGTTCTAAAAGTGTTCATTCTGTTAGAAAGCCTTTAAATACTGAATGTGATACTAACACCTTATCCTAGAAACCATAGACAAACATGAAATGTGAGAGTAATGGATATATGAGAATAATATGAGAATAATAGGCTTTCAATTTAATTAATAATTGACAACTAAATTGTGGTCATAACAACTATTGCCAAGTAAATGTAATTGGAAAGAAAACAACAAGCAGGACCATGTAGTGACTTTTAGATCCTCACTCATTTAAAACAAATCTCTTATCTACCTGCACATAATCCATATTCCTCTTCTCCCGGCATATCCATATGCCTATCCACAAGCCTCTTTGATCCTATCTGCCTCAACCATCACTCCTGGCTGTGTTCCAGGCACTCACCATCCTCTGTACAAAAGGTGCCCTGCACATCTCCGTTAAACATTTCCCCTTTCACCTTAAGGCTATGCCCTCCAGCATTTGATTTTTCAATCCTGAGATAAAGGCTCTGAACATCTACCCTCATCAATCTGAACATCTGGATCATAGAAACATAGAAACATAGAAAATAGGTGCAGGAGTAGGCCATTCGGCCCTTCGAGCCTGCACCGCCATTCAATGTGATCATGGCTGATCATCCAACTCAGTATCCCGTACCTGCCTTCTCTCCATACCCCCTGATCCCTTTAGCCACAAGTGCCACATCTAACGCCCTCTTAAATATAGCCAATGAACTGGCCTCAACTACCTTCTGTGGCAGAGAATTCCAGAGACTCACCACTCTCTGTGTAAAGAATGTTTTCCTCATTTCGGTCCTAAAGGAATTCCCCCTTATCCTTAGACTGTGACCCCTTGTTCTGGACTCCCCCAACATCGGGAACAATCTTCCAGCATCTAGCTTGTCCAACCCCTTAAGAATTTTGTAGGTTTCTATAAGATCCCCCCTCAATCTTCTAAATTCCATCGAGTACAAACCGAGTCTATCCAATCTTTCCTCATATGAAAGTCCTGACATCCAGGAATCAGTCTGGTGAATCTTCTCTGTACCCCCTCTATGGCAAGGATGTCTTTCCTCAGATTTGGAGACCAAAACTGTACGCAGTACTCCAGGTGTGGCCTCACCAAAACCCTGTACAACTGCAGTAGAACCTCCCTGCTCCTATACTCAAATCCTTTCGCTATGAATGCTAACATACCATTTGCTTTCTTCACTGCCTGCTGCACCTGCATGCCTACTTTCAATGACTGGTGTACCATGACACCCAGGTCTCGTTGCATCTCCCCCTTACCTAATCTGCCACCATTCAGATAATAGTCTACCCTCATGTTTTTGCCACCAAAGTGGATAACCTCACATTTATCCACATTGTACTGCATCTGCCATGCATCTGCCCATTCACTCAGCCTATCCAAATCACCCTGCAGCCTCCAAGCATCCTCCTCACACCTAACTATACCCCCCAGCTTGGTATCATCTGCAAATTTGGAGATGTTGCATTGAATTCCCTCGTCCAAATCATTAATATATATTGTAAATAGCTGGGGTCCCAGCACTGAGCCTTGCGGCACCCCACTAGTCACTGCCTGCCATTCTGAAAAGGACCCGTTTACTCCTACCCTTTGCCTCCTGTCTGCTAGCCAGTTCTCTATCCACATCAATACTGAACCCCCAATACCGTGTGCTTTAAGTTTGTATGCTAATCTCTTATGCGGGACCTTGTCGAAAGCCTTCTGAAAGTCTAGATATAACACATCCACTGGTTCTCCCTTATCCACTCTACTAGTTACATCCTCGAAAAATTCTATCAGATTTGTCAGACATGATTTACCTTTCGTAAATCCATGCTGACTTTGTCCAATGATTTCACCACTTTCCAAATGCGCTGCTATCCCATCTTTAATAACTGACTCTAGCAGTTTCCCCACTAACGATGTTAGACTAACTGGTCTGTAATTCCCCGCTTTCTCTCTCCCTCCTTTTTTAAAAAGTGGGGTTACATTAGCTACCCTCCAATCCTCAGGAACTACTCCAGAATCTAAGGAATTTTGAAAAATTATCACTAATGCATCCACTATTTCTGTGGCTACCTCCTTGAGTACTCTGGGATGCAGACTATCTGGCCCTGGGGATTTATCGGCCTTCAATCCGTTCAATTTACCCAACACCACCTCCCGGCTAACCTGGATTTCACTCAGTTCCTCCATCTTATTTGACCCCCGTTCCACTGCTATTTCCGGCAGATTATTTATGTCTTCCTTAGTGAAGACAGAACCAAAGTAGTTATTCAATTGGTCTGCCATGTCCTTGTTCCCCATGATCAATTCACCTGTTTCTGACTGCAAGGGACCAACATTTGTTTTAACTAGTCTCTTTCTCTTTACATATCTATAAAAACTTTTGCAGTCAGTTTTTATGTTCCCTGCCAGTTTCCTTTCATAATCTATTTTCCCTTTCCTAATTAAGCCCTTTGTCCTCCTCTGCTGGATTCTGAATTTCTCCCAGTCCTCCGGTAGGCTGCTTTTTCTGGCAAATGTGTATGCCTCATCTTTTGTTTTTATACTATCCCTGATTTCCCTTGTTATCCATGGATGCACCACCTTCCCCGATTTATTCTTTTGCCAAACTGGTATGAACAACTTTTGTACTTCATCCATGCAGTCTTTAAATACCTTCCATTGCACATCCACTGTCAACCCTTTAAGAATCACCTGCCAGTCTATCTTGGCCAATTCACATCTCATACCTTCAAAGTTACCTTTGTTCAAGTTCAGAATCCTTGTTTCTGACTTAATTTTGTCACTCTCCATCCTAATGAAGAACTCAACCATATTATGGTCACTCTTGCCCAAGGGGCCACGCACAACAAGACTGCTAACTAACCCTTCCTCATTACTCAATACCCAGTCTAGAATAGCCTGCTCTCTCGTTGGTTCCTCCACATGTTGGTTGAGAAAACTATCCCGCATACATTCCAGGAAATCCTCTTCCTCAGCACCCCTGCCAATTTGATTCACCCAATCTACATGCAGATTGAAGTCACCCATTATAACCGTGTTACCCTTGTTGCACGCATTTCTAATTTCCTGTTTGATGCCATCCCCAACTCCAATACTACTGTTAGGTGGCCTGTACACAGTTCCCACTAGCGTTTTCTGCCCCTTAGAGTTTCGCAGCTCTACCCATATCGATTCCACATCCTCCACGCTAATGTCCTTCCTTTCTATTGCATTAATCTCCTCTCTCACCAGCAACGCTACCCCACCTCCTTTTCCTTTTCGTCTATCCCTCCTGAATATTGAATATCCCTGGATGTTCAGCTCCCAGCCTTGGTCATCCTGGAGCCAAGTCTCCGTGATTCCAACTATAGCATAGTCATTAATCGCTATCTGCACCTTCAACTCATCCACCTTATTACGAATGCTCCTCGCATTGAGACACAAAGCCTTCAGGCTTGTTTTTACAACACTCTTACTCCTTATACAATTATGTTGACAAGTGGGCCCTTTCACATCGATCCCTATTACACTTGGCCATACTCTCCTATCCCTTTGTGAGCTTTCTTCCCCGTTAATTCTGGGGTCATTAACCATCGCTTTACTCTCTTTCCCTCTAACTCCGTCCTCGACTATCCCATTTGATACCCCACCCCCCTTATTCAGTTTAAAACCATCCGTGTAGCAGTGGCAAACCTGCCGGCCAGAATGCTGGTCCCCCACCTGTTAAGATGCAATCCGTCCCTTTTGTACAGTTCCCCCTTACTATAAAAAAAATCCCAGTGATCTAAGAATCTAAATCCCTGCCCCCTGCACCAGTTCCTCAGCCACACATTCAGGTCCCAGTGATCAAACCAGTGACCGCTGCGAAAGGGCAGCTGACAACCAGGGAAAGACCTAGTGACGGCCTGGAGAGACTGCTGACCGGAGGGAATAAAACCCCACCGGGGCTGGCATGGGCGAGCTCCTCATGCCAGCAGGATCCATCACTAATCAGCATTTTGGATCCACCCTTATATTGCTACGGAAGGAATTGACTATGAATATTACAACTAGCACAGCAATTGACAGAGCAGCAGCACCGGCAGGACATAGGCTACGGAGCTGCGTCTGTGGCTGGGAAAAGATAACATCAGAGAAGGGGCTCAAGCTCCACCAGGGCAGAAAACGTGCCTGAGAGAGCTTGGTGAGGGGCCTCGCATTCACCATTACTTTCTAAGAGGTCGGCCAAATCAGTCGAGTGAAGCCCAGTGGCAGGTTAAACACCACAGTCCACAGGGTATCAGCACCCCAGGCCAAGCTCAACCAGGTACTGTCCCACCAACGGACACGAGTCCAGACCCAACCAGCCACAGTCAGCGGTAGAGAGGAGGATGGAAGGAAAAAAGCCGAACGGAGCAGTCACTGGCTGTGGCTGACGGGAAAAGATGCTGTCTGGGCTGCCACGTGACCATCTAGAGGCTAACCATAAGACACATGCCCAGGCCTGATCAACCTGTGTTGAGCCTGCCTCAACTGACGGTCTTGTGATAAAAGGCCGAAACACCCAGTGACGTTGAGGTACACAACTGAAGATGTGTCTGATTGGTAGCAAAATCACCTAATGGTCATCCCCAAGAATACCAAATGTCAAATGTAGTGAAAAACCTTAGGGATTGTAACATCCAGTCCTACTAATCAATCCAATATACCTCTCATCATTTTATATGCCTATCCGGTTTCCCTGCAACCTCTGTGATTCCAAAGAACGCAATAGTCTGTCCAACCTCTCCCTATAGCTAATGCCCCTTTATCCGTGAAATATCCTTTCCAAAGGCTCCACATCCTTCCTGTAATGGGGTGACCAGAGCTGTGTGCAATATTCTAAATGCAACCTAACCAAAGTTCTATAAAGCTGCATCATGACATCCTGACATGTACCATTGGCCAGAGGATCTTGGATGACGGAGGAACTGAAGGAAATTCACATTAGTGGGATAGATAGTCCAGTCAAGCTACCAATCTGCGGGGGTTACCCACCACTAATTGCAAAATAATTAATTGTATTGCAGAACATTCCAGTATGGTCCTCTGAACACCATACTAAAAGACCTAAAAAATCCTAACATGGGAAAGTGATGTAATTTGCATAGTATGCAAATTAGCTTCCACCATTAGAGAAAATTTATATTTAATTATCTATATATAATTAAAAGTCTCATCTTGACCGCTTCCTGTCTGCACTGTATATTGATTTTAGAAAAAAATGCTACCATATATCGCTATGATTTTTGGCCAACTTACTCACAGTCCTCCTCCGCTGAGCAGGCCCTGAGAATTTTTCCCATCGATGAAACATAAAAAGTGTTTTATGAGTGTTTAAAAAACCTTGAGATCCTCTCGCGTGTCAATCACCACGATTAAGGAAACGCCCCTTCTGGGGGGGAGGCAGGACAATAAACCCTGGATGCCTGAACATGGTTCAGTCTCTCTGCAAGATCACGAGGGAGAGGCCACGACTCTCATTCTAGGCTGTGAATCAACTGAACTGTGAGTCTGTAATGTACTTGCAATAAATGATTTGTTTGCCCTTAATGAAAATGAAATGAGTTATTTGGCCTGCCCTGTGCTTAAAACTGCAAATGCAATGGACATTAAGTGAAAATGCAATGTTTGGCTTGGCCTACCCTGTGCTTGAAACTGCAATTGCAATGGAAGTGAAATGAAAATGCAATGAGCTTTTCGGCCTGCCCTGTGCTTGAAACCCCAATGGCAAAGGAAGTGAAATGAAAATGCAATGATCTATTCGGCCTGCCCTGTGCTTGAAATGAAATGGAAATGAGATGAATTGAATTGTTTGGCCTGCCTGAAACCACTCATTTTGGTCCACAATGCCCCTATTACCCGAGACACCAGTCCTTTTGCCCAAAATGCCCGTATTAACCCAGGAGGAGCATTTTGGCCAAAAAGGCCCGTGCCAGGCCAGGAAAGGTCCAGAAAAAGTGCCTTTCACTGAGATATCACTCTTTTTTTTTTTAAAGAGCCCCTTCGGCCAATCAGGCCTACACTAGCCCAGGAGGACTCCATTCGGCCCATCTGTAAGTATTCTCTCGCACAGTCCTTCACTTGTTTTGGGTATAATTTCTGGCAGTTTTTGAGCTGCCAGCCCACCAGCCTGAGTGACTGAGCTAACAGCCCACCAGGCCTGAGTAACTGAGCTGCCAGCTCACCTGGCCTGAGTGGACTGGCAGCTCAAGAATCCATTTGGCTCACAAAGTCCATACTAGCCCTCTGGAAACCAGTCCCTTCGGCCCACAACACCCATACTAGCGCTCCAGAAAGCCCCCCCCACTGGCCACCAATATTGGAATTGGTGGAGAGGTGGAATATTGCGTTGAGTGAGCAGCCCTCCCGTGTGAACATGGGACCCAACGGGTCCCACTCAGTCTAGTTTATTTAATAAATTCAGGAACATGGCAACTTGTCTAACTTGTAGCAGTGGTACTCCACAGTTCAGTCCAGAAATAGCCTTCATCAGCATTCAAACAACCTCCAGTAGCCTTCAAATGCATTCTAACTATCTTCACTATAATAATAGCCCTCAAGAAATTGTCATCAAATCTTATTAAAATATTTTGGCTCTCGAGAAGACTACTAGAGGGCTATTGAGCATTTGAAGGCTTTTTGAAGGCTGGTATGCCTGCATAACCTGGCGTAGTAATTTCAATAGTATTAAGCATTCAAATGCACTAAAGTACTCTGCGTTGTAGGTGTATGAAGGGAATCTGAATATTTTGTATTTAACAAAGGGTAATTACACAATTGAAGCCAAACCTAACCCTAACCTGAACTTATGAGTATTGTCTCTATTTTCAAATGAACAACAGACTGCCATGGCTGAGTGTGTTTTCTGCAGGAAGAGTTTAGAAGATGGCCAGGATACTGTAATACTACGAGAAAAAGAGAGCGAGAGTATCAACAAGGCCAGTGAGCAGCAAGGAAGTAGTATAAGAACTCATAAAGGTCAGCGAGTGCACACAGAATGTGGACGGGTTTTCACTCACCCACAGGCAATTGCAAAGGCACAGGAAAAAGTAAAGGGCCTGTCCCACCAGCATCCGACTCCATGCGGTGAGCGCGATCAAACTAGAAGCGGGGGCCGCGCGGAGGTCGGGTGATCCCTGCACAGGGCCGTTCCCAACAGCATGCGCCTGCATGCGGCAAGCGCGACCAAACCGGCAGCGAGGGCAGCAACGCGCCGGTGAGTGGCGCAACGCGGCGCAAAGTGAGGCGAACTTGGAGCGAAGTCTTAAAGGTAAGTTCGCCAGGACAGAGAGGGGCACACAGAGAGGGGCACAGAGGCACACACAGAGAGGGTCACGGAGGCACCTACAGAGAGGGTCACGGAGGCACGACGTCGAGGTGGTGTGTAATGCGTTGAGGCGACTGCGAGCCGACAAGCCGTTGCCGCGCGGAATTTTTGAACACGGTCAGTTTTTCGGAGCCCCGCACGATGTCGGGACGAACTCTGCACAATTCCGCACGGCTCCAGTGATCGAAATGGGACCGGCCCCGCGACACCGGACGGCTCAAGCGACCACGTTAGGTCGCGCTCATCGCATGGAGTTGCATGCTGGTGGGACAGGCCCTTTACTGGCGAAGATCACCATGTGTCCTTCGGTCAGAAACTCCAATATTCAGTTTCAGCAAGCACTGATTATTTTGCAGTGAACCAGCTGCTTACAATGAGAAAAAGCATGATGGCATGGATGTCTATCTAGTAGGAACTACATCATTCCAAAATACTGTTATACATTCATATGAAGAAAGGAAAGATGAATGGTCCACGTTAGTTGCAGGCAGAATTGCATATGCTCAGGATCTGATTGCAATTTTGATGCAGTGTATCATCAAAACTGTAATGTAAACTTCAGAACAAGGCAAAGCAGATGCCCTAAAGCAAGTCCAGAGCAATGTTGATGTCCAGCAAGTTGCTGACCTGTTTACAAACGAGGGTGCTGCAAAGAAAGATATCATTGATGCAGGAGAGAAAGCCCTAGTCTACATCTTTAATGGCAAGAAGGGTGAAGGTAAAGATGCTCTGTGGTACAAACGTTTCTGTGAGAAGGTGGCAAAAGCAACACATTCGTGGCGCCTCGCACATTGCTGCCAACATCTGCTGCTGCACAGTATCATAGTCTGTGAGTATACTTTCAGATTCAGAGCTGGGAAGAGACGACTGGACAATTGAAACCAGAAGAATGAGGATGGAAGATCACTGATGGTCAATTAATGCCAGTACAGACACATCACTTCGCTGCACCATAGAAGTTGACCAAGACATTCAGGTGTGACTGCAAGACCGGGTGCAGCACCAGAAGATGCGCCTGCATGAGTATTCCCATTGACTGCACATGGATGTGTGGAGTGTGTAACAGTTCAAGTTGTGGAAATTCATCTCAGGTGGAGATAGATGACAGTAGTGCTGCTGAGTGATTTCATGACGAACACTAGGCCATAGTTATGAAAACTAATGTAAAATATGGCTATTCTCATCTTGATTGAGTGACACCACCTTAAATATTCCAGGTATTCGTTCTTGCTGGTTTATCCAATTTTTCATGTTTGCTTCCTTATAACCTTATGTCGAGACGCCATTTTTTGTATCAGACACACGGATGCAAAGATAACAAATTATTATTTTCTCTGATTGCAAAAGCTAAAAAGTTAAACTTATAACATTAACCTGTGAATATGTTCATCATTCTCACAGATCATGGTTTTGATACTTGAATTGCTGCTTATATTACAGATGACACTGGATATTATCAATTTTCTCTAATGACAGAGGCTAATTTGCATATTATGCAAATTACACTACTTTCCCATGCTAGGATGTTTTAGGACTTTTAGTATGGTGTTTAGGGGACCATACTGTAAGTCACTGCAGTAAAACTATTTTGCAATTAGTGGTGGGTGAAGGTACTACATTAACTGGACTAAGACTGATGGGACTGAATGCTAAACGCTGAATGATAAATCCCCAGGGCCTGATGGTCTGCAGCCCAGGGTACTTAATGAGGTGGCTCTAGAAATCGTGGACGCATTGGTGATCATTTTCTAATGTTCTATAGACTCAGGATCAGTTTCTGTGGATTGGAGGATAGCTAATGTTATCCCATATTTTAATAAAGGAGGGAGAGAGAAAACAGGAAATTACTAGACTAAGTGGGGCCTGTTGGTCTCAGTCACATGGGAGGCCTGGTCCCCAAACGCAACTCATTCCCCAGCGCAATATTTCACCACTCACCTGTTCCCCCAACGCACGGGGAGCATCCTGCAGCCAGGGGAGGGGGGGAGTGTTTGGGGAGGGGGGGATGTGGGGTGTGTGCAGGAGTGGGGGAGAGGCGCTTGTGTGTGTGTGGGGGAGGGGTGTGAGGGGTGTGTGCGGGAGGGGTGGGTGGAGGAGGGGGTGTGTGGGGGAGGGGTGTGTGGGGGAGGGGTGGGTGGGTGGGGGAGGGTGTGTGTGTGTGGGGGAGGGGGTGTGTAGGGTGGGGGAGGTGGGGTGTATGAGGGAGGGTGTGTGTGGGGGAGCATGGGGTGTGTGGGGGAGGGGGTATGTGTGTGGGGGAGGGGGATGTGGGAGAGGAGGGTTGTGTGTGTGGGGGAGGGTTGTGTGTGTGGGGGAGGGTTGTGTGTGTGGGGGAGGTGGGGTTGTGGAGGTAGGGGAGAGTGTGTATGTGGGAGGAGGGTTGTGTGTGTGGTCACAGCGGCTCCAGCTCCAACCGCACTCACCGGCTGCAGGACCCGGCTCTGGACTCACTCACCAGCTCCTGGTTCCGGCGCCTGTCGCACTCAGTAGCTCCCAGCCCCAGCTGTACTCATAGGCAGCCAGTTCGTCGTGGTGGTTGCTGCCCCCACCCACGAGCACAGCAGCCCACGAGCACAGCAGCTTTTACTTCAACCCAAACCTCCACCAACCATTTGCAGTGCTTTTACTTCAACCCAAACCCCCACCAACCATTCGCAGTGCTTTTACTTCAAACCAACCACATTTTTATTTTCAAACCACATTAAGGGCACTCAAGGTCAGTAAAACCACACTCACAGTTTGGTAGACATGTGTTCAGTGTTACTCTGAATAAGATGGCCAACAATCACAGCCGTAAGTGGCAGCATTTTTCTAAAGCCATGAAACAGAAAAACAAGAAGTGGTCAAGATCATACTTTCAGTAATATAGACAGACCAATTAGCTTGACATCGGTGGTGGGGAAGATGCTGGATTTAATTTTAAAAGATGTAATAGCGGCACATTTGGATAGCAGGAACATGATCAGTCCGAGTCAGCATGGATTTACGAAGGGGAAATCATGCTTGACTAATCGTCTGGAATTTGTTGAGGATGTAACAAGGAAAGTGGACAAGGGAGAGCCAGTGGATGTAGTGTACCTGGACTTTCAGAAAGCCTTTGATAAGGTCTCAAAAGGAGATTAGTGGGCAAAATTAGGGCACATGGTATTGGGGGTTGGGTACTGACACAGATAGAAAATTGGTTGGCAGACAGGAAACAAAGAGTAGGAATAAACGGGTCCCTTTCAGAACGGCAGGCAGTGACTAGTGGGGTACCGCAAGGCTTGGTGCTGGGAATGCAGCTATTTATAATTAAATTAATGATTTAGACGAAGAGATTAAAAGTAAAATGAGCAAATTTGCAGATGACACAAAGCTGGGTGGCCGTGTGAACTGTGAGGAGGATGCTATGAGGATGCAGGGTGACTTGGACAGGTTAGGTGAGTGGGCAGATGCATGGCAGATGCAGTTTAATGTGGATAAATGTGAGGTTATAAATGTGAGAACAGGAAGGCAAGAATGGTGTCAAGTTTGGAAAAGGGGAAGTACAACGAGATCTGGGAGTCCTTGTTCATCAGTCACTGAAAGTAAGCATGCAGGTACAGCAGGTAGTGAAGAAAGCTAACGGCATGTTGGCCTTCATAACAAGAGGAGTTGAGTATAGGAACAAAGAGGTCCTTCTGCAGTTGTACAGGTCCCTAGTGAGACCACACCTGGGGTATTGTGTGCAGTTTTGGTCCCCTAATTTGAGGAAGGACACTCTTGCTATTGAGGGAGTGCAGCGTAGGTGTACAAGGTTAATTCCTGGGATGGCGGGACTGTCATATGCTGAGAGAATGGAGCAACTGGGCTTGTTTTCACTGGAATTTAGAAGGATGAGAGGGTCTCTTTTTGAAACATAAGATTATTAAGGGATTGGACACGCTAGAGGCAGGCAACATGTTCCCGATGTTGTGGGAGTCCAGAACTAGGGGCCACAGTTTAAGAATAAGGAGTAGGCTATTTAGAATGTAGACGAGGAAAAACATTTTCACCCAGGGAGTTGTGAATCTGTGGAAATCTCTGCCTCGGAAGGCAGAGGCCGATTCTCTGGATGCTTTCAAGGGAGAGTTAGATAGAACATTTAAAGATATGGGGAGAAGGTAGGAACGGGGTACTGATTGTGGTGCTGGCTCGAAGGGCCGAATGACCTACTCCTGCACATATGCTCTCCAAAAGTGCAGCCCTGCACACTTGCTCTGATTAAACTCCATCTGCCATTTCTCTGCCCATGTCTATAACAGATCTAAATCCCACTGTATACTCAATCCTCAGCCCCAGCAATCTTGTGACATCTACAAATGTACTAACCAACCATCAATGTACAATGATGTCCAAGTGATTTATATATATCCCAACAACAGAGGTCCCAGCACAGATCCCTGCAGAACTCCACTGGTCACAGAACTTGAGCATGAATTCCTTCCGTCACACCCCTGTGTCCTCTGTCAGTGAACCAGTTCTGAATCTATACGACCAATTCACGGTGAATCTTATACATCTTACTTTTCAGGATCAGCGAACCATGGGGGACTTTATCAAATGCTCTTATTGATATACATGTGGACAACATCCACTATCCTAATAAACTTCATCACCGACACAGAAAACTCGATCAAGCTAGTACTACACGGCCTGCTGTGTACATAGCCCTGCTGATAGTACTTAATTAACCCATTATCCTCCAAACGGGAATAAATCCTGTTCTGAAGTATTCTCTCCAATAGCTTCTCTGCCACTGATGTGAGGTTTATGAGGCTATTCATTCCCTGAATTCTCGCTCCTTCTTAACTACAGAAACAACTTTAGCTACTCTCCAGTCCTCTGTGACTTAATCTGTGGCTAGCAAGGCTGCAAAGATCTCCGTCAAGGTTCCTGCAATCTCCTCTCTTGCCTCCCTCACCAAACTGGGAAGAATACCGTCAGGTCCTGGGGATTAATCCACCTCGATGCTGGACAAGAGCCCTAACACCTCCTCTTTCTTAATCTCAACATGCCCATTGCATAGTATTGTTCTCCACACTGATCTCAGTCCCTCTTTTGATGAAAATACTCCCTTTATCTTTTTGACCAAATTTACAACTCCTTGGACATCCAAGGTTCCCTAACCTTGCCATCCTTATCCCTCCTCACTAGAATATACCGGTTCGGAACTTCAGTCAACTCTTCTTTAAACGACTTCCACATGTTAGATGTCTTTGCCGATAACAATTGCACACAGTGTAGCCTCCTGAGCTCCTGCCTACTACATTGTAGTGTGCCTTACTCCAGTTTAGTACCTTCCATCAATGTCCAGCCATCTCCCAATTCAAAACAATCTTTAAATGTTTGGAGTTGTGATCACGATCACCAAAATGCTCTTCCACTGTAACACCAGTCACCTGGCTTGGCTCATTTCCCAACACAACGTGTGTTCCGCTCTTGGATTGGACTGTCCACTTCCTGTTTCAAGAAATTCTCTTGGATAGAACTCACAAATTCTGTCCCATCTAAGCCTTTGGCAGCGAGCAAGTCCCAGTCAATATTGGGAAAGTTAAAATCACTCATTAAGACAAACCTGTTGCTTTGGCATCTTTTGGAAATACGTCTACATATCTGTTCCTCTATCTCCTGCTTGCTATTGGGGGCCTATTGTATAATTCAATGAGAGTTCTTGCATCTTTTTTATTTCCAAGCTGCACCCCTATCACCCCAGTAGATGAGCCGTATAGTATGTCATCTTTGAATGCTGCTGCATCATCCTGCCAGACTAGCAGCACAATGTCTTTATCCCGACAAGCCCAGTGTATTCCGGCAAGCTGTGGCCCGACCCACCAGCAAGCCTGAACTGTCCACCGCAGACACAAGATCGAGGACCGGTCCGGGAGGTCCAGCTCGCCTGCCGGAGACGGGGGTCTCACCCAACGTGGACAGAGGGCCCGCAATGTAGATGGGAAGCTGTCCCGAAAGGCCAAACCCATCCGTCGCAGATCGGGGACTTTCCTGCGCAGGAATGGAGGGGCCGACTCGCCCATCGTGAATCGAGAACCCGTGCCGTGGTGTGGGAACCCACCTGAGTGGAAGGAGTCGGACACAGGGCGGTAAGCAGACCATCTGCGGGACGAGTGCACTGCCTCAACGGTGGAGTGGGCCGCTGGAGGTCCTGCAACAGCCTAGGTCTCGGCCAGACCTGGCGCATGGACTGCACGTGGCCTACGGCTGTATAGCAGCGTGAAGGACACCACGGCCACACTTGGCCAGGCCCACCCTGAAAAGTCGGCAGGACAACAGACCTTCATATTCATGCCAAGAACCCTGCACTTACAACAACGGGGTCTTAATCATGGCACCAAACTGACGACACTGTACACTGTCGCAGTGTACCACTGCTATACACCTGTACTGTATCTGCGATGCTTACCTGATATGCATCTAGATGCTTATGTATAGTGATACTTGTACTGAACTGTACACAAAAATGAATTTCACTGTACCTTGGTACATGTGACAAACAAATGACCTCGCCATAATGTACTTTTTCCCCTTGATCAGGTCTGAAACCCTATAACAACGATCTGCCAGTTGTGCTGTCCGCAACCACATTTCTGCAACAGCCACAACATCATAGTTCCAACTAGTGATCCAGGCACTACACTGCTTTCTCCACAATACTCCTTGCATTGAATTAAACACTCTCCAGCATTACCATATTCCTTCACCGCTCCCTGCCTGTCCTTCCTTTGTGTCTTACTCCACCTTCCCATCATTCTTTCCAATTTCTGACCAACTCCTCTAGTTGTCCCCTCCCTGAAGGTGCAACCATTTACTAACTAGGCTTTGCCACAGAGCCGCCTCTCTTTTCCAGCTTTCTCCCCCCTGCACCACTCAGGCTCGAAACACCATCTGTACATTTCTGATGCGGCCTGACCCATTGAGATTCTCGAGCTTTTTGTTTTTGTTCGATATTCCAGAATTTGCAAGTGCTTTTTCACCCCTTACCCTTCCCTATCTCTATGTCTCCCTCTCCCCAACTCTCAGTATGAAGAAGGGTCTCGACCCGAAACATCACTCATTCCTTCTCTCCAGAGATGCTGCCTGTGCCGCTGAGTTGCTCCAGCGTTTTGTGTCTATACAGAATTTGCAGTCTCTTTTTCCTTCATTCCTGATATACCTAACACAAAATGTTTTAATTACTTTTATAGCCCTAGAATCATCCATTAATGAAGATAGATCTCTTTAATCTAATTATTTCTCTTTTTATTATATATTTTTTAATTGTTATTCCTTGGCCTTATCCATGGAATGCTGCTACATTTGGTGAAATCTAATCCTGTCATTTAATCTTTCATATCCAGGTATTATCCCGATATATCTTTGGTGGACTTTTTCAAAGATCAATATATCCTTTCTGGAGTGTGAAACCAAGGTTGTTTGTAGCATTGGAAGACAAGACTAAGGAGTTAGTGATGAGTTTGTTAATTCTGTTCATGTCTGTAGCCTTTGCCCTCACCGACCTCGTGGTGAGACGCTGTCTGCTATCTCAACCCTGACACAAGAGATCCTGAATGCCATTCTTAAAATCTTCCACTCAGAACACTGCACATCTGGGAAATTTCTTTAATTGAGCTGACTAAATATGCTAGGTAGAATCTCTTCCTCTTGCATTTTCTGATCAATTATCTGCTTCCATATGAATCCAATAGGGAAATGCGGATACAATCAAGTGATTAGAGTCGTGCATGCACATTTTTGAATTATTAATGTGCTACAAAGCTTTATTATTGTTAATAAAATTGCTGTTGATGGAATTGATATTTTACATGTGAGAGATTACAGCTGAGAATCACTATAATTTTGATTAGCTCCCTGGCGCTCAAGATCATAGTGGAAAACCATCATCCTTTGAAGCATCGTTCAGATGTTTGCAGCTTCTTTAGGACATTATGTTCGATCCTGACTAGGGGTTCTGTATGTACGGAGTTTGTAATTCTCCCCATGACCGCATTAATTTTCTCCAGATGCACCAGTTCCTTCCCACACGGTAAAGACCTACAGGCTTGTTGCTTAATTGGCTTTGGTAAAAACTGTGGATTGTCCCTAGTGTGTAGGATAGTGCTGGTGTACGGGGATTGCTGGACGGCGCGGACTCGGTGGGCCAAAGGGCCTGTTTCTGCACTGTGTCTCTGAAACTAAAACTAAGATGCCATGGTAAAAAATGAAGAGGAACTGCTGGACTACTTCTTCAAACCAAGGGTGGTGAGTGTATGGAGCGAGCTGCCAGAGGAGGTAGTTGAGGCAGGGACTATAACAACATTTAAAAGACTTTTGGACAGGTACATGGATATGAAAGGTTGAGAGAGATATGGACCAAACATGGGCAGGGTGGACTAGTGTAGGTGGAGCATCTTTTCCTGCATGGGCAAATTGGTCTGTTTCTCTGCGCTATGCCACTATGACTCTAACATTAACATTTCTCCTGTCAACATCTTATATATTCCATTGTTGGTCAGCAGATTTGAGTGTTATCCATTGAAAATAAATCTTGTGGCAGTTGCCGTTGTTCAGTTCCAAAGGAAAGAGCAGTCTTCCATCTATATAATTAAAAGTGTCCTCTTGATCACTTCCTGTCTGCACTGTATATTGATTTTAGAAAAAACACTACCCTGTATCGCTGTGATATTTGGCCATCTTACTCAGTGCCCCTCCGTTGAGCAGGCCCCGAGGGTTTTTCCCATCGATTAAAAAAAAATTAATGAGTGTTTAAAAAACCTTGAGATCCTCTCACCTGTCAATCACTGTGATTGGGGGGGAGGGGTCGGATTATTAAACCTCGGTTGCCTGGATGTGACTCAGTCTCTCTGCTAGATCACCAGGGAGAGGCCACGACAGGCATTCTGCTGTGAGTCTACAGAACACTGTGAGTCTACTGAACTGTGAGTCTGCCCTTTCTGTGCTTTATGTGGTTAACCCTTTATGTGCTTGCAATAAATGATTTGTTAGCTAGTAATGTGCTTACAATGAATGATGATTTGTTAACCCTTAATGTGCTTGCAATATATGATTTGTTAGCCCTTAATAACAATGCCATGAGTTGTTTGGCCTGCTGCCCTGCCTGTGCTTGAAACATCAATGCTTTATTAGGTCCGACTGTGTTTGGAAGGAATAAATGCTTTATCAGGTCCAACTGTGTTTGGAAGGAATAAATGCTCTATTATATCCTACTGTGTTTGGAAAGAATAAATGCTTTATTAGGTCCGACTGTGTTTACTCCAAAAGCCCTGCTCATTTCGTGACTTCCGCTTAATGGACAGGTCGCGCTGATTGCGTAATTTCTGGTGAGTGCAGAGGTCGTGCTGATGGCGTAATTTCCGGTAAAAGCAGAAGCCACGCTGATTGCGGAAGTGCTGCTGACTGCAGAAGCCCCACAGTGCAGAGGCCGCGCTCAGCCATGTGAGTATTCAAGAAAGTTTACTGTCGTGCATGTGTGAGTGTGTATGTGTGTGAGTGTGAGTGTGTGTATATGTGAGAGTGTATATGTGTGTATGCATGTGCATGTGAGTGTGTGTGTATGTGTATGAGTGTGTATGTGTGAGTGTGTGTGAGTGCATGTGTGTGCGTGTGTGCATGTGTGTGCGTGAGTGCATGTGTTTGTGTGTGTGAGTAAATGAGTGTGTGTGTGTGAGTAAATGAGTGTGTGTTAATTTGCTGGCCTGCACTCTGCTTGAAGTGCTGTGAGATTGGATTTGCTGCCTGCACTCTGCTTGAAGTGCAGTGAGATTGGATTTGCTGCCTGCACTCTGCTTGAAGTGCAGTGAGATTGGATTTGCTGCCTCACCTCTGCTTGAAGTGCAGTGAGATTGGATTTGGTGCCTGCACTCTGCTTGAAGTGCAGTGAGATTGGATTTGCTGCCTGCACTCTGCTTGATGGGCTGTGCGATTGGATTTGCTGCCTCACCTCTGCTTGAAGTGCAGTGAGATTGGGTTTGCTGCCTGCACTCTGCTTGAAGTGCTGTGAGATTGGATTTGCTGGCTTTGCTGGCCTCCATTGAATGATGACTTTTGAGGTAAATTCTCAGATTTTCCTTGTTAAAATTTGACAGCTCAATCTCTCTATATTAAAATTGCCTCTTTTTTGATCAACAGCAAATACGCATCACGAGGCAGTGAGCAGCAAAACACAACAAGAGACACAATAAGAAAGAACTGAACTTAATGAATATTATCTTTAACATTTAAATTGTTGTTATATTTTAGGAGTCATTCACATTTTAAACTTTAATAAATCCTTTTTCCACTTGCCATGCCTGTGTGTTCTTCATCACAATGGGAGCCTAATAGGCAGGAATGGCTGTGCTGTTTGAGAGCCACTAAGAGTACATGGGGGGGAGGTTGAGGGGAGATGGATTGAATGCATGGGGGGGGAGGGGAATGGCAAGGAGTAGAGTAGGGGGGGGGGAGGGGGGAGGGGTGACTGAGTGAACTGCCACCACACCAGCTGTGAGTGACTGGACTGCCTGCCCACCAGTCATGAGTAAGTGAACTGCCAGCCCGCCAGCCATGACTCACTGAACTGCAAGTTCAAGAATCCATTCAGTCCACAATGTCCATACTAGCCCTCTGGAAACCAGTCCCTTAAGCCCACAACACCCATACTAGTGCTCCAGAGATCCACGCAAGGATAGACTTTCCTCTTTAATTACTGTAATCTGTAAAAAAAGGTGAAAACATCTAGAATTGATTGTCCATCCTCTCTTCCTTCTCTCTCACAGTCTGTCACTTGTTTTCAGCAGAATTTCTGGCAGTTTCTGAGCTGCCAGCCCACCAGGCCTGGATTATTGAGCTGCCAGCCTGCCATGCCTGAGTGACTGAGCTGCCAGGCCTCAGTGACTGAGCTGCCAGGCCTCAGTTACTGAGTTGCCAGGCCTCAGTGACTGACCTGCCAGCCCAAGGATCCATTTGGCCTACAATGTCCATACTACCCTTCTGGAAACTAGTCCATTTGGGCCCCCCCCCACTGGACAGCAATATTGGAATTGGTGGAGAGGTGGAATATTGCGTTGAGGGACCACCCCTCCCGTGTGAAGCTGGGACCCAACGGATCCACTTAGTTTAGTTATCTATTATTTGGGGCATTGAGTGCGAGTAAAGAAGTCATGTTGCATCTTTATAAAAAGTTGGTTAGCCACATTTGGACTGTTGTGTGCAGTTCTGGTCATCCCATTACAGGAAGGATGAGGAAGCTATGGAGAGGTTGTAGTGGGGATTTACTGGAATGTTGCATGGATTGCAGGGGATTAGTTAGATGGAGAGTTTGAACAAACTTGAATTGTTTTCTCTGGGGCCTGGAGGGATATGGAATATGTGCAGGAAGAAAGGATTGGTTTAATATAACATCAGGTTCAGCACCAACATCGTGGACCAAAGGGCCTGTTCCTGTGTGGTATGGTTATCAATTTGACCTCTTCGCCCTTTCTGACACAAAAAGCTGGAGTAACTCACTGGGACAGGCAGCATCTCTGGAGAGAAGGAATGGATGACGTTTTGGGTTGAGACCCTTCTTCAGACATACGTTCTTCAGTCTGAAAAAGGGTCTTGGCCTGAAACATCACCGATTCCTTCTCTCCAGAGATGCTGCCTGTCCTGCTAAGTTACTTCTGCTTTTGTGTCTTTCTTAGAACCAGCATCTGCAGTTCCTTCCTGGACCCTTCACCCTTTCATCAGTCCATTTATTATGTATCAGGATAGATCAACAGTGAAGTTTAGGAAAGCTCCAAATAATTTGAAGGTAGACACAAAATGCTAGAGTAACTCAGCGGGACAGGCGGCATCACTAAAGAGAAAGAATGAGTGACGATTCAGGTCTTCAGACTGATCGCCAAATAATTTGTGCATGTATCTATTTAAATGGATTACATAATTGGTTAAAATTTGTTACTCAGGAAATATTTATCAGATTCATTGGAGCTAGTCTCCAATTTCAAATCGGTTATCGGGATAAAATAAAAAAATCCAAGGAGTATATGATCCAAATAAATTTCCGATTGTGGTGTTAGATATTCATATTCTGTATGTTTAAAGAATGCACACTCAAAAGCTTGCATTACCTTGGATTTGCCACAAAGTTGATTATATCATTCAAATTATTGCATTACAACTTGTAACTTACCTCTCCCTGGCATAAAATCGAGGTGCCAAATGCTGGGTGAATCTCGCACCAAGAACATCTCTCTCTAGCACGCCATGATTCCTTCACAAGACATAACTATGTGTTCAGTGGCAGATCCGGAGATGAGATGTGCAGATTCTTGAATTTGGCCAAGCGCAGGTGGAAATGAGAGGTCGGCTGAATAACAAACAGCGGACAAATCCTCGCACAAATGTCTTGGCGATAGCAACTCTCTCATGCAAATAAATTATGATTTTAACAATCACACAGCAATCTAGATTCAGACAGGGAATGAACCTGCAGAATGGCTTTCCCTTTCTTTCCATCCAGTGAGTTGAGCCATCAGTCTGCAGAAGGGTCTCGATCGGAAACGTCACCCATTCCTTCTCTCCGGAGATGCTGCCTGTTCTGCTGAGTTACTCCAGCATTTTGTGTCTACCTTCGTGTTGTTCCATTTTAGAAAAGCTGGATACCAGAGTTAATTGTTTAGACTTAAAGCAACAAACAATTCTCACCAAATAGGTCATTTTGATTTTAAACTCTTAAAGTTATTTCAAATAACGTAGAATTTAAAGTAATGTTTGGTCAACGTTCTATTAATGGGCTTACTTTTTATATGTTGTCATGGAATCCTATTGGATTCCACAGCATTCCTTGTGTAAGTAACATTGGCCATAAGATTACTGCTGACATTAATGGTTAACCAAAAAAATTGGGATTATTTCCAAATTTAAGAGCCTTTTGCTCAGAATTCTTTTTTGCATAGCAAATGATGTATCTAATTATAATTTAGCTTTCATTATAATTGACCATTACAGGAAAAAGTGCATCAAGTTACTATGCTCGATGTTCCTCTTGTTAATCGGGGGTTATCGCCAAGACAACTCATTAGTTGGATGAACTCAAGGAAATCAATGCACTTTGAAGTTAGTTTACAAAATGTTCACTTGTCCATTTTGTACTTCATCTGATTGAGGAAGACGAACACGGTGGAAGGAATTACTATCAATGTTTGCACAAAGAGATTACATCTCAGAACAATCTATGGGTCCACCCACGATTTATTCTGTCATTACTAAGTTGGATGATCAGCCATGATCATATTGAATGGCGGTGCAGGCTCGAAGGGCCGAATGGCCTACTCCTGCACCTATTTTCTATGTTTCTATGTTACATGTTAACAGTGGTGAAATTATGAACAATACATCAGCCTTTTGAGCTGATCCTGACTACGGGTGCTGTCTGTACAGAGTTTGTACGTTCTCCCCGTGACCGCGTAAGTTTTCGCTGAGATCTTTGGTTTTCTCCCACACTCCTAAGACGTGCAGGTTTGTAGGTTAATTGGCTTGGTATAAGTGTAAATTGTCCCTAGTGTGTGTAGGATAGTGTTAATGTGCGGGGATCACACGTTGGTCTGAACTCGGTGGGCTGAAGAGACTGTTTCCGTGCTGTATCTCTAAACTAAACTAAACATTTTCCCACCTGTACATCCTACCTGTGCTGGATCCAATATTACACAGGTTAGAGTTTCCATTGAGATACAATCCATAACTCAATGTGGTCTGCATTATGTTTAAAATCTTTGCTTGGACAATCAACACAAGACATACTTGCAGGATTTCCATATACTTGTCCAAGAATGGCATCAAGAGATGGTCAATATGTTATTTATTACATTTGTTATGGCACAGAAGAGAACTGTTAACTCCCACCAAGATTTCCATTTCCAGCGTCCTCCTCACCTCCCACTCTCAACACACTTGCAGAGTTGCAGAAGCAGCATTAGACAGATTGTTTGTGGGCAAAGGAACGTCAGGAAAGCGGGATGCCTCAGGGCACGATGTTCCTGTGAAGGGCAAGGCAGGTGTGATAGAATTGGAGGGACCAGAGGTGGAGGGGTTGCATTGCTTGTCAGAGAAGATATTACAGCAGTGCTTTGGCTGGATAGATTAGAGGGCTCGTCCAGGGATGCTATTTGGGTGGAACTGGGAAGTGGGAACGGTGTAGCAACACTTTTAGGGGTGTATTATAGACCGCCAAATGGGGAGCGAGAATTGGAAGAGAAAAATATGTAAGGAGATAGCAGATATTAGTAGTAAGCACAAGGTAGTGATTGTGGGAGATTTCAATTTTCCAAAAATAGACTGGGAAACACATTCTGTAAATGGGCTGGATGGTTTGGAGTTTGTTAAATGTGTGCAGGATAGTTTTTTGCAGCAATACATAGAGGTATCAACCAGAGAAGGGGCAGTGCTGGACCTCCTGTAAGGAAATGAGGCAGGTCAGGTGACGGAGGTATGCGTTGGTGAGCACTTCGGGACCAGTGATCGCAATACCATTAGTTTCAATATAATTATGGAGAGAGTCAGAACTGGACCTAGGGTTGAGATTTTTGATTGGAGAAAGGCTAACTTTGAGGGAATGCGTAAGGATTTAAAAGGAATGAATTGGGACATTTTGTTTTATGGGAAGGATGTAGAAGAGAAATGGAGGACATTTAAAGGGGAAATTGTAAGAGTACAGAATCTTTATGTCCCTGTTCGGTAGAAAGGAAATAGTAAAAATTGGAACGAGCCATGGTTTTCAAGGGAAATTGGACACGGCTCGAAAAAAGAGAGATATCTACAATAATTATAGGAGGCATGGAGTAAATGAGGTGCTAGAGGAGTATAAAGAATGTACAAAAGAATCTTAAGAAATAAATTAGAAAGGCTAAAAGAAGATATGAGGTTCCTTTGGCAAGAAAGGTGAAAGTAAATCCAAAGGGTTTCTACCGCTATATTAATAGCAAAAGGATAACGAGGGATAAAATTGGACCATTAGACAGCCAGAATGGACAGCTATCTGCAGAGCCAAAAGAGATGGGGGAGATATTGAACAATTTATTTCCTTCGGTATTCACCAAGGAGAAGGATATTGAACTCTGTGAGGTTAGGGAAAAAAAGTAAAGTAGCTATGGAAACTACAGGATTCAAAGAGGAGGAAGTACTGACACTTTTGAAAAATATAAAAGTGGATAAGTCTCCAGGTCCTGACAGGATATTCCCTAGGACATTGAGGGAAGTTAGTGTAGAAATAGCAGGGGCTATGACAGAAATATTTCAAATGTCATTAGAAACGGGAATAGTGCCCGAGGATTGGCATACTGCACATGTTGTTCCATTGTTTAAAAAGGGTTCAAAGCATAAACCTAGCAATTATAGACCTGTTAGTTTGACGTCAGTGATGGGCAAATTAATGGAAAGGATACTTAGAGATAATATATATAAGCATCTGGATAAACAGGGTCTGATCAGGAACAGTCAACATGGATTTGTGCCTGGAAGGTCATGTTTGACAAACCTTCTTGAATTTTTTGAAGAGGTTACTAGGGAAATTGATGAGGGTAAAGCAGTGGATGTTGTCTATATGGATTTCAGTACGGCCTTTGACAAGGTTCCCCATGGAAGGTAGACACAAGTGCTGTAGAAATTCAGCGGGTGAGGCAGCATCTATGAAGCGAAGGAAATAGGCAACGTTCCGGGCCAAAACCCTCCTTCAGACCCTTCTTCCTGCCTGATGAAACTGTTGGAATTATTTGAGAAATTAAATAGCAGGACAGACAGAGGCAGTAAATGTTGTTTACGTTTGATAAGGTCCACAGGTGAGGCTTCTATAGAAGATGAGAGCCCATGGTATCAGATGGCAGACACTAGCATGGATAGCAGGTTGGCTGGATGGCAGAATGCAAAGATTCGCAATAAAGGGGCACTTTCCAGTTGGCTGCTAGTGACTAGCGGGGTTCCGCAGGGGTCGGTGCTGGGGCCGCTACTCTTTACGATGTATATCAATGATTTGGATGAGGGGATTGAAGGCCTTGTAGCTAAGTTTGCAGATGATATGAAAATAGGTGGAGGGGCAGGTAGTGTAGAGAAGGCAGGGACTCTGTAGAAGGACTTGGACAGATTGGGAGAGTGGGCAGAGAAGTGGCAGATGCAATTTAGTGTAGCAAAGTGTGGAGATGCATTTTGGTAGTAGGAATAGAGGCGTAGACTATTTTCTAAATGAGGAGAGAATTCAGAAATTGAAGGAGCAAAGGTTCTTGGGAATGCTGGTGCTGGATTCCCAAAAAGATAATTAGCAACTCCAATCGGTAGTGAGGAGGGCGAATACATTGCTAGCATTTATTTTAAGAGGGCTAGAATACAAAAACAGTGATGTGATGCTGAGATTTTATATTGAACTGGTCAGACCACATTTGGAATCTTGTGATCAGTTATGGGGCCCCTTTCAGAGGAAGTATGTGTTGGCTCTGGAGAGGGTCCTGTGGAGGTTTATGCGAATGATCCCAGGAATGAGGTGCATTTTACTTCGGAGTCACGTGAGTGACTTCGTGAAGACCCCGCCAACACGCATGCGCGGCATATCGTCGCGCGCATTTGCTCACGGCAGCTGGGGGGGGGAGTGCGCTCCCTCAACCGGCTCCTTCAAAAAGGTAAGCAGCTGCAGGTAAGTTAACCTTGAGCTGGTTTACCGTTTTTTTGTGTGGTCTGTGTGTTTTTTCAGAACCATGGAAGGAGGAAGAAGTGGGAGTCGCGTTCAGCGAGTGAAGTCCTCGGAGCTGCCCGCTACATCGGGAGCAGCTGAGACACCACCGAGGAAGAAGTCGCGGCAGTCGGGGAGCTCTGAGCAGCTGACCAGACCCGGCACAACCCCTCTGGCTAAGAAGAGGGTGTCCGCGCAGGAGCAGGGGCTGGGAGACCCTGACTCCAGAACTCCAGTGCCCAAGACCAGGGCTGGAGGTAAGGCACGTGGGGCTCTTGGAGCAAGCGTGTCCGCGAGTGCATCCCCCCCTTTAAAGGTCCCTCGCGGGCAGAGCAGGGGGGAAGCCTCGCTAAAGTCCAGCCTTGTCGGTACGGCAGGCAGGGACAAGCCACTGGGGAAACCTGCAAGGAAGCAGACCAGTGGCAATGCTGGCGTGCCGAGGATCCCTGTGGGGGCAGGATGTACCGGCACACCACCGGAACAGGCTGCCGTAGTGCGGGCCGGTGGCAGCAAAGTGCGGTCCAGCGCCCCTGCTGAGGCGGGTAAAGCAGACCATGCGCCGCCACAGTCCCGTTTATATGTGGAACGCTGTGGTGGTAAGCCCGCACGGACATCAGAGAGTCCAGTTTCTGGTGCAAGTACTGACTCTAGCCCTCTTCCCTCCCATCAGACAGAGGGGCCGCTGCTGTCCAAACGACGGCGGACCAGCGGTGTGTCCGTGTGGGAGTCGCACAGCCCCGCTGGAGTGGGAGCTGGCGACTTCCCGGCAGTACATTCCGTGGGGGTGTTGACAACTGCTGGAAGCCCCGGTTCCTCTGGAGAGGCTGGGGAAGACGACCAGTGGCCCGCGTACAGCGGTGACGGTCGTATCGGCCGGTTGGAGCATATGGTGGAGGTGCTATATCAACGGGACCTGGAGCGTCAGGAACGGGAATCCCAGAGGTCTGGGAGCTACATGCAGCCGCCACCTTCTATCTCCCCGTCGCTTGAGAGCCAGCAAGGAAGTATGGGTGAGCCTGAGGAGGGAGAAGAGGTCCAGAGCCCACAGGAAATGATGGAGGCAGTGTCGAAATTTGGGTCACCTGCGGCGGCAGGGGGACCACTACATCCCAAAATAGCGGCGTCAGTCGATTTCCTGACTACGCACCAGCTCCAGGATACCGTGCTCTCGGAAACAGTGGGGAAGTATAAGGCACCAGCAAACTGTAACTCCCTCAACGTACCGAAAGTGAATGCAGCAATATGGGGGAACATGTCGGCGAACACAAGGGTCAAGGAGGGCAAGCTCCAGAAAATCTTAAAGCTGCTGACAGCAGGTATCACGGCTTTTGCTCGGTCGCTGGATGCCACGAATGTGTCCGAGGAGCAGCAGGATGCGCTAGCACTTCTGTGCACCACCCAGTTTGAGATAAACTGTTTCAGGAAGAGCTCCATCCGGCCAAATTTGAATCCCAAATTTGCGGGATTATGCAGCACCTCCACCGCACCACCACCACCAAGGCAGTTGTTTGGGGAAGACCTGCCTAAACGCGTAAAGGAACTGGACGAGGAAGCCAAGACTGTGGGGATGATGAGACAGTCTTATTCATCCAAAACTCCCGGTTACACCAGGCAGCAGCCACGTTCCTCGTTCAGGCCCCACACATCGGTGGACCAAGGGCCCAGAACATATTCACAAACATATTCCTCGGCGGGGGCCCAACAGCAGAGGCCTTTTTTATTCCAAGGCCAGCCCAAGCCAGCTTGGAAGATGCGGCAACAGGGCCGCGCCACACGAGGAGCAAAGACACCACAGTCCAGACCCCGGCGCTAACCTTGGAGGTAAGGGGGCTTGGGTCCGTCCACAACGTAGCATTAGTAACCTCACCGGTGGGGGGACGGCTTCGGGGTTTCCGGTCTGCTTGGGATACCCTAACTACGGATCCTTTTATTTTACAAAGCATTCAGGGTTATGAGATAGAGTTTATTAATGGCAGAGATCCCCCTTCGCAACATGAGCCTAGTCGCAGATTTGCACTCTCTCAGTCAGAGAAGGAGCGGGCTCATGTTGAAATACTACGATTAGAAAAGAAAGGGGTGATACAAAAAACGACGCACGAGCCATTGGAGTTTGTTTCCAACATCTTTACTAGGGTCAAGAAGGATGGAGGCTGTCGGATTATCATCGACTTAACCCAGTTGAATGCTTTCGTACAATATACCCATTTTAAGATGGAGACGTTTGAGACGGCCAAGCAGTTGGTTAGTCATGGGTACTTTATGGCTTGCATTGACCTGAAGGATGCGTACTATACAGTCCCTATTGCTAAACAACATCGGAGGTTCTTGAAATTTGTCTGGGAAGGTCAATTATGGCAATATATGGCTTTGCCTAATGGGATTACAACAGCGCCGAGACTATTTACTAAAATTGTCAAACCTTTATTGGCACATCTCAGGAAACAAAACCATATTATAATGGCATATTTAGATGACATTTTCATAGCAGGGAAAACCCTAGAGCACGCCCAGTTGGCAGTCTCGGCCGCTATATCTTTGTTTCAAAGAATGGGGTTTGTAATCCATCCAGACAAATCCAAGCTGAACCCTTCGCAGGTCATGGACTATTTGGGGTTCACTATAGACACTAACCAGATGAAAATCACGGTCCCAGTTGACAAAGTGGTGGACGTTCAACAAGCATGCATCAGTTTACTTGACAACAACAGGCCAACCATTCGGCAGGTTGCTAAGGTAATTGGCAAGCTGGTTGCCACATTTCCGGCCGTAAATTATGGTCCGTTGCATTACCAAAACTTACAAAAAAGTAAAATTCTGGCGTTAAAATTGAATACCGGACATTTTGACAGACCTATGCGCTTAGGCATAGGGGAGCAAACTGAGCTGGAATGGTGGGTTCATAATATTGGAGTAAGTTCCAAACCCATCATTCTCCCGAATCCCACGGTTCTGTTGCAAACTGATGCGAGTGCACAAGGCTGGGGGGCAACTGACACTATAACCAGCTGTGGTGGCAGATGGGACGCTCATGAGTTCACGCTTCTCCAAGTGCAAGGCATTAATTATTTGGAAATGCTGGGGGTCTTTCATGGACTGCGGGCATATTGCAGTAATTTGCGTCATGCACATGTCCGCCTTCAAATCGATAACACCATGGTGGTAGCCTATATAAATCATATGGGTGGTATCAGGTCAGTATCTTGTAATGATTTGGCAAATACAATTTGGCTCTGGTGCATCAAAAGGGGTATTTGGATATCAGCAACGTACCTTCCGGGGATACTCAATACGGTGGCGGACACCAGGTCACGAGTTTTTAATGATAACATTGAGTGGATGCTGAATCCCCTTGTGTTTGCTGAAATTGTGACAAAATTCGGTATGCCAGATATTGACCTATTTGCGTCTAGACTGAACCATCAGATACCAACATATGTATCGTGGGAACCAGATCCTGGGGCAGTGGCTTTGGATGCTTTTTCGCTCCACTGGGGGAAATGGTGTTGCTACGCTTTTCCCCCATTCTGCCTCATCAGTCGGGTATTACAGAAGATTAAATTAGACTCTGCATCAGGCATTCTGGTAATACCCGACTGGCCGACACAACCGTGGTACCCGGTGGTCTCTCAGATGCTGAAGCACCCGTGGGTGCGAATAGGAAACAACCCACAATTGGTTACTAATCCCGTCACTGGCGAGCCGCATCCGTGCCACGCCTATTTAAACCTGTTGGTCTGCAGGTTCTGAAAAGGCCTTTGCTGAACACGGGGATCTCACCGAGGGCCATGGATTTAATCGCTGCATCATGCAGAGCATCTACAAGGCGGCAGTACCTGACCCAGATCAGGAAATGGGAACTATTCTGTTTAAGGAAGAGTGTTACCTATGATTCTGCCACAATACCTGACGTCCTGGAATTCCTGGCGGGCCTCCACTATGATGAAGGGCTCAGCTATAGTACCATCAATAGCGCCAGGGGTGCGCTGTCCTCGTACCTTCCGGTAGGAGTGGGGACCAACAATCTGGTGTCGAAGTTTATGAGGGGTGTATTTAACACAAACCCTCCACGGCCCAGATATAACGTTGTCTGGGATGCAGGAGTGGTCCTGTCCCTGTTAAGATCATGGTCCCCCATGGCGGGGTTACCTCTTCACCAGCTCACCCTGAAGGTGGTCATGTTGATGGCGCTCACGTCTGCTCAGCGGGTACAGGCGCTTCAAAAGTTGCGCATTGACAATATGCTCTCTACCCCTGGGAAAATAACGTTTTACGTTGCAGACCTGCTGAAGCAGCATCGACCCGGATCTTTGGGGCTGCAGTTGGAATTCCAGGCGTACCCCTCTGATGCCACACTCTGCACAGTCACCCATCTCCGTTGCTACATTGAGTTGACCCGGTCGATCAGGAATTCGGAACAAGGACTGCTTATAAGCCACAAAAAACCACATCGCCGGGTGACAGTGCAGACGATCTCCAGGTGGCTCAGGGAAGTGTTGGATGCAGCGGGTATTGACACTAACTTGTTTAAATCTCATTCCACCAGGGCTGCATCCACATCAACAGCGAGGGCCATGGAGGTGCCCATGGATCACGTCCTCGCTACGGCAGGATGGGCCAGTGAGTCAACCTTTCAACGGTTCTACCATAAGCCATTGGCCGGACCTGCAACATATGCGGATGCAGTACTCAGGGCTGCTCCCTAATATCATTTGTCCCCAGTCAGGGGGTTTGTTTATGATTTGTGTTTAATAAATGTTAATTATTTTCAGATCGTCCAGTCTGGATTGCTTTAACAAACTTCCTCCATCAGGATTGCGGCAGTGTGGTAGCATGGGCGTTGTCCAGGGCGTGTAATCACAGAGCTTTGAAGTCTTCACGAAGTCACTCACGTGACTCCGAAGTAAAATAGTAAGATTAAACGAGAACTTACCAGTTCGAAGGTTGATCTTTATTTTATGAGGAGTTGCGATGAGGGATTTCGTGCCCTCCGCTCCCAACCCTCGATCATTATGTTCAGCTGGTTAGTTCGCAGTTTAATCTTAATATCCTTACTTTTCGTCGAGTCTGTGATTCCACACCGCTGCTTTGAAGGATGCCGCGCATGCGTGTTGGCGGGGTCTTCACGAAATCCCTCATCGCAACTCCTCATAAAATAAAGATCAACCTTCGAACTGGTAAGTTCTCGTTTAATCTTACTATTTCATGGCACTGGGCCTGTACTCACTAGAGTTTAGAAGGATGAGGGGACACCTCATTGAAACGTACCAAACAGTAAAAGGTCTGGATACAGTAGATGTGGAGGATGTTTCCACTATTGGGAGAGTCCAGGACCAGAGGCCATAACCTCAGAATAAAATGACGTACCTTTAGAAAAGAGATGAGGAATTTCTTTAGGCAGTGAGTAGTGAATCTGTGGAATTCATTGCCACAGACGGCTGTAGAGGCAATGTCAATGGATATTTTTAAGCCGGACAGATTCTTGATTAGAACGGTCATCAGGGCTTATGGGGAGAAGGCAAGAGAATGGGGTTGAGATGGAAAGATATATCAGCCATGATTGAATGGCGGAGTAGACTTGATGGGCCAAATGGACTAATTCTGCTCCAAGAACATAATTAGAGGCACAACATTAGCTACCCTCCCGTCTTCCGGCACCTCACCCGTATTTAAGGATGATTCGTATAACTCAGGCAGGGCCCCAGAAATTTCTTCTCAAGCTTCCCAGAGTGTCCTTAGATATATCTGATCTGATCTGGGACATTAATCCACCTTTATACGCTTTAGACATTTCCCGTGCATTTCAATAGGTTGGTGTCAGGACATTTTTCCAAGTGTCTCCAGAAGCATTATCAACTACCCCATTACGCAGTGTCCTTAGAGTTTAGAGATAAAGCATGGGAACAGACCATTCAGCCCACTGAGTCCACACCAACCAGCGATCACCTTGTACAAAAGTACTATCCTACAATTTACCAAAGCTAATTAAACTACCTACAAACCTGCACGTCTTGGAGTGGGAAGGGCATCTGGTGGAAACTCACGCAGTCACAGGGAGAAATGGCGTACAGACAGCACACATACTGTAGTTAAGATCAAACACAGTTGCAGCAACCCTACTGCTGCGCCATTGTGTCACCACTTATTTCTCCAAAAACTATAAGATGAAGCACGAAGCAAAGCCGAAGCAGTGATAAAGAGAATGCAGCAGTTGTCCATGGCTTTAGTTCTATTACAACATCTTTCTTTTACTGTTCTGAAATAATGCTACTGTTACGACTCCTCAGAGCTGCGTAACATAGTCAAAAACCAGGTACAAGTTCAAGAAAATAGTCTTTAATTTAGTTAAGAGAAGACAAAAACCCAAACCTGATTTAAACAACAGTCAGGGACAAGAATAGACTAACAAATAAATATAACAGTGCTCCAGCCAGCCTCGCAATGGACCGTCGAACCATGTCTCTAACCTGCCTAAATGGAGATAACCCTGAAACAAAATACACGAAAACCCTCAGGTCAGCCCTTATCCGTCCCAATTCAACATTAAATGACAAATATAGGTAACAATACACAAAGTTCTATGCCATGTGGCCAACCCTCCTGCAGCTCACACCAGCAGCCTGTTCACTAGTCAGGGTCGACGAAGAAGAGAGAGAGTTTTGGGAACTCCTGGTATTTAAGCTTCTGATGAGTCACCCGTCACCTGATGCAGCTTGGCCAATTGGGTACAGGAGCCCTTAACCCCTTGATTCCTGACTCCCAGCCACGTGGCCTGCTCTCAGGAGAGAAACAGAAAAGGTAAGTACTTAGCATTCACCGGGGGGGGGGGGGGCGCGGGCGCGGGCCTAACAGCTACCTAGACCACCAACTCTAATGAGGGAAATGTGACAAGGTCCAATGTGGTAGGCTGCTCTGGAAGGTTAGATCACATGGTCCCAAGAAGAGCTAGCTGACTGGATAGAAGATTGGCTCCATGGAAGGAAACAGAGGGTGATGGTGAAAGGTTGGATTTATGACTGGAGGCCTGTGACTTTAGGCTTTCGAGATGCAGTGTGGAAACAGGCTCTTCGACCCACTGATTCTGCGCTGACCAATGATCTCCTGCACATTAACATTATCCTACACTAGGGAAAATTTACAATTTTACCAAAGCCAATTTACCCACAAACCTGTATGTCCTTGGAGTCCTTGGAACCGTGCATAGTTCCTCGAAGGTGGAATCTCATATAGATAGGGTGGTAAAGAAAGCATTTGGTGTGCTAGCCTTTATAAATCAGAGCATTGAGTATAGAAGCTGGGATGTAATGTTAAATATATCGGAGTGGCGGCGCTGCTTGTCAGCTGCGGCTCACCTGCAGTCCGTCTGTCTTTTATTTTATTTTTGTTCTCGTCCCTGTTTTTGGTGTTTATTTTTGGTTTGTTGGGTTGTGTATGTTTTCGGGAGCTGCGGTGCTCCAGCGGCGGCCTGGCTTTTGGGAGCTGCGGTGCTCCAGCGGCGGCCTGGCTTTCGGGAGCTGCGGTGCTCCAGCGACGTTCCGGCGGCGGGCCCTGTGGCGGTGTTCCGGCGTTCCGGCGTCAGCGGTGGCGGCGGCCTGGATCCCCTCAGCGCAGAGGGAGAATAAGGAGGGGAGAAAGACAGAGACCCTAAGACTTTTGCCTTCCACCACAGTGAGGAGGTGTTTGGTGAACTCACTGTGGTGGATGTTAATTTTGTGTTTATTGTATGGTATTGTTATTTTTATATATGTATGACTGCAGGCACGAAATTTCGTTCAGACCGAAAGGTCTGAATGACAATAAAGGCATTCAATTCAATTCAATTCAATTCAATTCAAAAATTGTACAAGGCATTGGTGAGACCAAATCTGGAGTATGGTGTACAATTTTGGTCGCTCAATTATAGCAAGGATGTCAACAAAATAGAGAGGGTACAGAGGAGATTTACTAGAATGTTGCCTGGGTTTCAACAGCTAAGTTACAGAGATAGGTTGAATAAGTTAGGCCTTTATTCTCTGGAGCGCAGAAGGTTAAGGGGGGACTTGATAGAGGTCTTTAAAATGATGAGAGGGATAGACAGAGTTGATGTGGACAAGCTTTTCCCTATGAGAATAGGGAAGATTCAAACTAGAGGACATGACTTTAGAATTAAGGGACAGAGGTTTAGGGGTAACATAAGGGGAACTTCTTTACTCAGAGAGTGGTAGCGGTGTGGAATGAGCTTCCAGTGGAAGTGGTGGCGGCAGGTTCGTTAGTATTCCTTGAAGTGCAGAAGGATGGGGTGTGATTTTACAGAGTTGCTTCAGATAATGAGGGGATTAGATAGTGTGAATGCAAAGAGATTTTTACCCAAGGGGAATCAAGAGCCAAAGGACATTTGTTTAAGATGAGAGGGGAAAGATTGGAACCTGAGGGGCAACTTTTTATCACAAAGGTTGTTGGGTGTATGGAACCAGCTACCAGAGGAGGTAGTTCTTCTTCTTCTTCTTCGAGTCCGTTGCAATCTCAGATGTCGTTCTGCCAGTATCTGGCGCAGGTCACAGCTGGTCGGGTCGGGTCGGTTCAGCTGGATCCTGGGGGCTGCACTGGGGGGCGTTGTCACACTCCAGTAGGTGGGACATTGTCTGTACTGCTCCACAGCTGCATGTGTCTTCTGCCTGGTAGTTCCATGCTTTCATAAGTGCTTTGCACCTCCCCTGCTCCACTCGTAATCTGTTGAGGGTCTCCCAGGTTGGCCATGGGAGGTCGTGCCCACTGGCGAGGCGTTCAGTCGGAGTGATTCCTCTCTCCATCCAGTCGTGGGCTCGTGTGTTGAGCTGGTTCCATTCATCTTTCCAGATGTTGGTCCTTGCTGTTTCTTTGGTTGTCTGGAGAGGTGGGACTGTCTGCAAGAAACTGGCTCTGGATTTCAGTCGGGGTGAAGGTGCTGTGGTGTCCGTGCAGGGGGTGCCTGGTATCGATCTCCTGTGCTCTCCGCTCGTCTTGGGCGACGATGGATCGTCTGATATGGGGGGGGGGGCAATACCAGCTAGGGCGTAGAGGCATGGGGCTGGCGTTGTCTTTATGCATCCCGTGATAATGCGGCAGTGTAGTTGAGGGCTGTGTCAACCAGTTTGGTGTGGTGGGAGCGGCTCCAGCTTGAGCGTGCGTATTCAGCTGTGGAGAAGCACAGGGCTAGGGCAGTTGCATGGATGGTTGGTGGAGCAGCGCCCCACTTTGAGTTTACCAGTTTGCGCAGGATGTTGTTGCGAGTGTTGACCTTGGCTTTGGTGTTCTGAAGGTGGGTTTTGAAAGAGAGTGTCCTGTCGAGTGTGGCTCCGAGGTACACGGGGTGGAAGTGGTTGGAGCTTTTGTGGCCATCCCATGAGATGCTCAGTTGTTTTCCTGCATCTCGATTTTTAAGATGGAAGCTGAACAACAGATATTGAACAATTTCTTTTCTTCGGTATTCACCAAGGAGAAGGAAATTGAACTCTGTAAGGTAAGGGAAAAAAGTAGAGTAGCTATGGAAACTATGGGATTCAAAGAGGAGGAAGTACTGACACTTTTGAAAAATATAAAAGTGCATAGTTGGGTTTTTGATGGGTTGGGTTTCAGGTGGTTGTCATCTCTTGGAGGGCGCTTTCCAGGACAGCCTCGATCTTCTGGAAGTTCTCCTGTTGGGTGGTGATGCAGAGGTCATCAGCATAGATGAAGCGGCGGCATTGTGGGGGAAGTGATTGGTCGTTGGTGTAGATGTTGAAGAGGAGGGGGGCCAGTACACTGCCTTGTGGTAGGCCATTCTTTTGGGCTTTCCATTTGCTCTTCTTGCCGTTTATTTGAACGAAGAAGGTAGTTGAGGCAGGTACTATTCAGAAATCAGAGGTGTAAAGGGACTTGGGAGCGCTGGTGCATGATTCTCAAAAAGTTAGTTTGCGAGTTGAATCGGTAGTGAAGGTGGTGAATACAATGCTAGCATTTATTTCAAGAGGGCTGCAATACAAATACAGGAATGTAATGCACTATAAGGCACTGGTCAGGCCCCATGTAGTGTAATGTGAGCAGTTTTGGGCTGAGGAAAGATGCGCTGGAACTGGAGAGTGTCCATAGGAGGTTAATGAGAATGATCCGTCGGGTTTAAAGGGGAAATTGTAAGAGTACAGAATCTTTATGTCCCTGTTCGGTTGAAAGGAAATAGTAAAAATCGGAAAGAGCCATGGTTTTCAAGGGAAATTGGACACTTGGTTCGAAAAAAAAGAGATATCTACAATAATTATAGGAGGCATGGAGTAAATGAGGTGCTAGATGAGTATAAAGAATGTAAAAAGAATCTTAAGAAAGAAATAAGAAAAGCTAAAAGAAGATATGAGGTTGCTTTGGCAAGAAAGGTGAAAGTAAATCCAAAGGGTTTCTACAGCTATATTAATAGCAAAAGGATAAGGGGGGATAAAATTGGACCATTAGAGAGCCAGAATGGACAGCTATCTGCAGAGCCAAAAGAGATGGGGGAGATATTGAACAATTTCTTTTCTTCGGTATTCACCAAGGAGAAGGAAATTGAACTCTGTAAGGTAAGGGAAAAAAGTAGAGTAGCTATGGAAACTATGAGATTCAAAGAGGAGGAAGTACTGACACGTTTGAAAAATATAAAAGTGGATAAGTCTCCAGGTCCTGACTAGGACATTGAGGGAAGTTAGTGTAGAAATAGAAATGTCATTAGAAACGGGAATAGTGCCGGAGGATTGGCGTACTGTGAATGTTGTTCCATTGTTTAAAAAGTGTTCAAAGAATCAACCTAGCAATTATAGACCTGTTAGTTTGACATCAGTGGTGGGCAAATTAATGGAAAGGATACTTAGAGATAATATATATAAGCATCTGGATAAACAGGGTCTGATCAAGAACAGTCAACATGGATTTGTGCCTGGAAGGTCATGTTTGACTAATCTTCTTGAATTTTTTGAAGAGGTTACTAGGGAAATTGACGAGGGTAAAGCAGTGGATGTTGTCTATATGGACTTCAGTAAGGCCTTTGACAAGGTTCCTCATGGAAGGTTGGTTAAGAAGGTTCAACTGTTGGGTATAAATGCAGGAATAGCAAGATGGATTCAACAGTGGCTGAATGGGAGAAGCCAGAGGGTAATGGTGGATGGCTGTTTGTCGGGTTGGAGGCAGGTGACTAGTGGGGTGCCTCAGGGATCTGTGTTGGGTCCTTTGTTGTTTGTCATGTACATCAATGATCTGGATGAAGGGGTGGTAAATTGGATTAGTAAGTATGCAGATGATACCAAGATAGGGGGTGTTGTGGATAATGAAGAGGATTTCCAAAGTCTACAGAGTGATTTAGGCCAGTTGGAAAAATGGGCTGAAAGATGGCAGATGGAGTTTAATGCTGATAAATGTGAGGTGCTACACCTTGGCAGGACAAATCAAAATAGGACGTACATGGTAAACGGTAGGGAATTGAAGAATACAGTTGAACAGAGGGATCTGGGAATAACCGTGCATAGTTCCTTGAAGGTAGAATCTCATATAGATAGGGTGGTAAAGAAAGCTTTTGGTATGCTAGCCTTTATAAATCAGAGCATTGAGTATAGAAGCTGGGATGTAATGTTAAAATTGTACAAGGCGTTGGTGAGACCAAATCTGGAGTATGGTGTACAATTTTGGTCGCCCAATTATAGGAAGGATGTCAACAAAATAGAGAGGGTACAGAGGAGATTTACTAGAATGTTGCCTGGGTTTCAACAGCTAAGTTACAGAGATAGGTTGAATAAGTTAGGTCTTTATTCTCTGGAGCGCAGAAGGTTAAGGGGGGACTTGATAGAAGTCTTTAAAATGATGAGAGGGATAGACAGAGTTAATGTGGACAAGCTTTTCCCTTTGAGAATAGGGAAGATTCAAACAAGAGGACATGACTTTAGAATTAAGGGACAGAGGTTTAGGGGTAACATGAGGGGGAACTTCTTGACTCAGAGAGTGGTAGCGGTGTGGAATGAGCTTCCAGTGGAAGTGGTGGCGGCAGGTTCGTTGGTATCATTTAAAAATAAATTGGATAGGCATATGGATGAGAAGGGTATGGAGGGTTATGGTATGAGTGCAGGCAGGTGGGACGAAGGGAAAAAAGTTGTTCGGCATGGACTTGAAGGGCCGAGATGGCCTGTTTCCGTGCTGTAATTGTTATATGGTTATATGGTTATAGATGATGGGGTGGAAAATTGGATAAGTAAGTATGCAGTTGATACTAAGATAGGTGGTGCTGTGGATAATGAAGTAGATTTTCAAAGTCCACAGAGAGATTTGGGCCATTTGGAAGAGTGGGCTGAAAGATAGCAGATGGAGTTTAATGCTGATAAGTGTGAGGTGCTACATCCTGGCATGACAAATCAAAATAGGACGTACATGGTAAATGGTAGGGAATTGAGGAATGCTGTGGAACAGAGTGATCTAGGAATAACTGTGCATAGTTCCCTGAAGGTGGAATCGCATGTAGATAGGGTGGTAAAGAAAGCTTTTGGTGTGCTGGCCTTTATAAATTAGAGCATTGAATATAGTAGGGAAGTAATGTTAAAATTGTACAAGGCATTGGTGAGACCAATTCTGGAGTATGGTGTACAATTTTGGTCGCCTAATTATAGGAAGGATGTCAACAAAATAGAGAGAGTACAGAGGAGATTTACTAGAATGTTGCCTGGGTTCCAGCAACTAAGTTACAGAGAAAGGTTGAACAAGTTAGGTCTTTATTCTTTGGAGCGCAGAATGTTAAGGGGGGACCTGATTGAGGTCTTTAAAATGAAGAAAGGGATAGACAGAGTTGACATGGATAAGCTTTTTCCATTGAGGGTAGGGAAGATTCAAACAAGAGGGCATGACATGAGAATTAAGGGACAGAAGTTTAGGGGTAACATGAGGGGGAACTTCTTTACTCAGAGAGTGGTGGCTGTGTGGAATGATCTTCCAGCAGAAGTGGTGGAGGCAGGATCGATTTTATCATTTAAAAGTAAAGTGGATAGGTATATGGATGGGAAGGGAATGGAGGGATATGGTCTGAGTGCAGGTAGATGGGACTAGGGGAAAATAAATGGTCAGCACGGACTGGAAGGGCCGAGAAGGCCTGTTTCCGTGCTGTAATTGTTATATGGTTATATGGTTATCCCAGGAATGAATGGGTTAATATTTCATGAGCAGTTGATGGCACTGGGCTTGTACTCCCTGAAGTTTTGAAGGATGAGTGGGAACCTCATTGAAACATATTGGATAGTGAAAGGCTTGAATAGAGTGAATGTGGGGAGGATGGGAGAGTCTAGGACCAGTGGGGGGAGAGTCTAGGACCAGAGGCCATAGCCTCAGAATTAAAGGATGTACCTTTAGAAAGGAGATGAGGAGGAATTTGTTTAGTCAGAGGGTGGTGAATCTGTGGAATTCTTTGCACAGAAGGCTGTGGAGGCCAAATCAATGGATATTTAAGGCTGAGTGACAGATTCTGACGAGTACGGGTGTCAGGGGTTATGGGGCTAATGTGATTGCGACGAAAAGATAGATCACCCAGGACAGAATGGCGGAGTAAACGTGATGGGCTGAATGGCTTAAATCTGCTCCTAGAACTTATGAACATGAACTATCACAAAGTTTAAAGAACATTTGGACAGGTACATGGATAAGATAGGTTTAGAAGAATATGGGCCAAATGCTGGCAGGTGGGACTAGAGTAGATGGGACATGTTGGACGGCGTGGGCATGTTGGGCCGAAGGGCCTATGTTTGTGCTGTCCGGCTCGATGACTCAATATCAAAACCTCAAGCTGGGCAACTTGAAGCTCTAGCCCATCTCTTTCCTCCGTCCATCAGAGGCAGCTCCAGGTTATCATTATATCTGTTGGTCCACAGAAGAAAAACATTCCTGTGGCATTTTCAATAAGAAACGCCTTCTCTGCTATGCCAGGCAGTTGTTCAAATGTGTTCAAGACATAAGATACAGCATGGCCCATCAAATCAGCGGTGAACACTGATCACCCATTCCCATTCGCCCAGAAACATAGAAAATAGGTGCAGTAGTAACACCGCCATTCAATATGATCATGGCCGATCATCCAACAAGTACCCCGTTCCTGCTTTCTCCCCATATCCCTCGATTTTGTTGGCCCGAAGAGCTAAATCTAACTCTCTTGAAAACATCTAGTGAATTGGCCTCCGCTGCCTTCTGTGGGTGAAAAGTTTTTTCCTCATCTCAGATCTAAATCCCAATCTCAATCACAATCACAATCACAATCACAATCCCAATCACAATAATACTTTATTAGCCAAGTATGTTTTGCAACATACGGGGAATTTCATTTGCCAAGTCAGTCATACAATTAAAAAGCAGTGGAACACACAAATTACATTTTAACATAAACATCCACCACAGTGACTCCTCCACATTCCTCACTGTGATGGAAGGCAAAAAAAAGTTCAAATCTTTTCGCTTCTTTGTTTTCCTGCAGTCGGGGGCCTCGAGCCCTGCTTTGACGGGACGATCTTGACTCACGTAGCCAACAGCATTTTGGTCCTCCATATCGGGGCGATCAGCTCCTGCATCGGGGTGATGCCAGCTCCCCCGCGCCGGCGATCGAACCCCGTGTCGGGGCGATCAGCTCCTGCATCGGGGGGATGTCAGCTCCCCCGTGCCGGCGACCGGACCCCGTGTCGGGGCGATCAGCTCCTGCATCGGGGGGATGTCAGCTCCCCCGCGCCGGCGATCGGACGCCGTGTCGGGGCGATCAGCTCCTGCATCGGGGGGATGTCAACTCCCCCGTGCTGGCGATCGGACCCCGTGTCGGGGCGATCAGCTCCTGCATCGGGGGATGTCAGCTCCCCCGCGCCGGCGATCGGACCCCGTGTCGGGGCGATCAGCTCCTGCATCGGGGGGATGTCAGCTCCCCCGCGCCGGCGATTGGACCCCGTGTCGGGGCTGGTTGGGCCTCAGCATCATTGGAGCTCCCGACTCCCAACTGTAAAGTCCGAGGCCACGGTTGGAGCGATCCCAGGCAAGGGATCGACTCCGATGTTAAGTCCATGCCCCGCGGTGGGGCTCAAGGTTAGTCCGAGGAGGCCTCCAGCTCCATCGATGGTAGGCTGCAGAGTGACAGGAGGAGCAAACCGGAAAACAATTGCATCTCCGGCAAGTGAAGAAAATGAAAAAAGGTTTCCACCGACCCCCCTCCCCCCCACATAAAACAAACCGGAGAACATTTACACACCTAAAAATGTTTTAAAAGACAAAACAATAGACAGACTGTTGGCGGGGCTGTTAATCATGCAACGCCCCTGGTGGAATTTTTCCTCATCTCAGTCCTATATGGTCTACCCCTTATTCTTAAACTGTGACTCCTGGTTCTGGACTCCCCAACATGGGGAACATTTTTCCTGCATCTAGCCTGTGCAATCCCTTGAGAATTTTATATGTTTCTATAACCATATACCCAACAACGATGAGTCGGCCTACAGGGAGGAGGTCCAGCACTTAGCAGCATGGTGCGCTGACAACAACCTGGCCCTTAACTCCAAGAAGACCAAGGAGCTCATTGTAGACTTCAGGAAGTCCAGGGGCGGCACGCACACCCCCATCCACATTAACGGTACGGAGGTGGAACGTGTTTCTAGCTTCAGGTTCTTGGGAGTCAACCTCTCCGACGACCTCTCTTGGACCCACAATACCTCAACTCTGATCAAGAAGGCTCACCAGCGTCTCTTCTTCCTGAGGAGACTGAAGAAGGTCCATCTGTCTCCTCAGATCCTGGTGAACTTCTACCGCTGCACCATCGAGAGCATCCTTACCAACTGCATCACAGTTTGGTATGGCAACTGCTCTGTCTCCGACCGGAAGGCATTGCAGAGGGTGGTGAAAATTGCCCAACGCATCACCGGTTCCTCGCTCCCCTCCATTGAGTCTGTCCAAAGCAAGCGTTGTCTGCGGAGGGCGCTCAGCATCGCCAAGGACCTCTCTCACCCCAACCATGGACTGTTTACCCTCCTACCATCCGGGAGGCGCTACAGGTCTCTCCGTTGCCGAACCAGCAGGTCCAGGAACAGCTTCTTTCCGGCGGCTGTCACGCTACTCAACAACATACCTCGGTGACTGCCAATCACCCCCACCCCGGACACTTATTGTTATTTATTCAAATAATTTGCTGTGTCGCTCTTCCAGGGAGATGCTAAATGCATTTCGTTGTCCCTGTACTGTACACTGACAATGACAATTAAAATTGAATCTGAATCTGAATCTGATACAACAATTACAGCACGGAAACAGGCCTTCTAGGCCCTTCCAGTCCGTGCCGACCATTTAATGTTTATTTTGTACCCAATCCCTGCAAACTTTGTACAGAGGCCAATTAACCTACAAATCCGCTTGTTTTGTGACATGGGAAGAAACAAGAGCACCAGGAGAAAACTCACATGGTCACGGGGAGAATGTGCAAACTCCACACAGACATCACCTGAGAACAGGATCGAACTTGAGTCTCTGGTGCTATGAGGCAGCTGTCCTGCCGGCTGATCCACTGTGCTGCCATTGGAGTGTGTTATGCTACAGTCCATGTGGCAGGAATTCAGGTGAACCGGCTATTGGGCAATATTGAAACAGTTCAGCACCAACCTCTGTCCTCACTGGAATAGTCAAACTATTATAATTTTATAACAAATAAATATGAGAGCTAATTGGGAAATGAAAACAAATATCAAAAACAAGTATGATCTAAAGCTGCTTGAGAATAATGAGATGGATACACAAGCTAACTTGAAGTGTGCGCATGTGCGGGGTCTCGGGCCAGCGAGGCCTGCGGAATCAGCCATATTTAACAGACGCTTTGAAGTTATGTATTACAGAAATGAGTTGCTTACAGCTTAAATAAAATTTAACTAAATTACGAGTAGCGTAAAAGTTTCATTTGCTTCACAACAATTTAAGCAACTCAAGGGCCTGTCCCACTTACATGTCCTTGGCATAATTTGCGTGCCAAGGAGACGTAAGTGGGACAGGCACTTCAATCTCAGAAGCAGCCTGACATCGGGATGGAGAAGCTATTGAAACCCCAACGCTTGGATCTGGATCCCATCTCACCTGCTGCTGCAAAGGATTGGAAGCACTGGCTTCGTATACTAAATAACTTCTTTGAGGAGTGTGGCAACGATGCACCAGACAGGCTTAAGACATTAATAAGCTCTGTCTCTTATGACGTATATGATTACATAGAGGAATGTACAACTTATGATTCTGCTATTAAAGCACTAAGCAGACTCTTTGTTAAGACACCCAACGTAATATTTGCTTGACACCTCCTTGCTACTCGTAAACAAAAACCTGGTGAGTCACTTGATGAATTTTTATAAGAACTTCAAAGACTTAGTAAAAATCAGTTACAGCTGATCAATATCGACAGGAAGTTATTCGAGATTCTTTTATCAATGGTTTGGCATTGCCTTTAATACGACAGAGACTATGAGAACACAAAACCTTGGATTTACAGTCAGCTGACAATCAAGCTTACACTTTAGACTTGGCTGAGAAAAATTCAGCTGCTTATGGTCCATCTAATGTGTATTCTGCTGCAACTACTACAAACGAATTTCACCCAAGTACAAATATGGAGAAAGCTGAAACAATTTCTACTGATAAAGGTGCCCTTGCTGCAGCATCTAATTATTCAAAAAGGAACTGTTACTTTTGTGGGGGTAATAGTCATAATAGAGAGATATGACCTGCTCGAGAGGCAACGTAATAGTTGAGGCAAGAAGGGACAGTATTCTAGAGTGTACAAGTCCAAAGCAACTACTAAAAGTGTGACTGCTGCCATGTATATGAGAGAGATATTGTAATGAGTCGACTCGAACACACATCAAGATACAACACATGTTTATTAAATCTACATACAGCCAAGATTTGCAGCCATCACATCTCCAAGCTGCTACTCATTCTAACTAGTGTGCGCAGGCTCTTGATAATATGAAGCACATAATAGGCGGAGTCACTACTAACAAGCACAATAATTGGCTAGTATGAAATAGCCAATCTACATCCTTCCTTGCAGAAACAAAAGAAGCATTGGTGGTTAAGCAATATAGGTGGAACGTTAATAATACATTTGCAAAATTACACAAAATTGCCATATCTAACGGGTGGCCTGCAAATCCTTCCGGCCCAAGTGCGGTACGAGTCCTCCTCACCTCCTTTCGCTGTTGAAGAGACCAGGGAGGGAAATGGGGAAACGAACGGCGACCCGATAGGCAGGGAGGGTGATGAGATAAAACCATATAACCATATAACAATTACAGCACGGAAACAGGCCTTCTCGGCCCTTCCAGCCCATGCCGACCATTTATTTTCACCTAGTCCCATCTACCTGCACTCAGACCATACTCCTCCATTCCCTTCCCGTCCATATACCTATCCACTTTACTTTTAAATGTTAAAATCGATCCTGCCTCCACCACTTCTGCTCGAAGCTCATTCCACACAGCCACCACTCTCTGAGTAAAGAGGTTCCCCCTCATGTTACCCCTAAACTTCTGTCCCTTAACTCTCATGTCATGCCCTCTTGTTTGAATCTTCCCTACCCTCAATGGGAAAAGCTTATCCACGTCAACTCTGTCTATCCCTTTCATCATTTTAAAGACCTCAATCAAGTCCCCCCCTTAACCTCCTGCGCTCCAAAGAATAAAGACCTAACTTGTTCAACCGTTCTCTGTAACTTAGTTGCTGGAACCCAGGCAACATTCTAGTAAATCTCCTCTGTACTCTCTCTATTTTGTTGACATCCTTCCTATAATAAGGCGACAAGAAATGTACACCATACTCCAGAATTGGTCTCACCAATGCCTTGTACAATTTTAACATTACTTCCCTACTCCTATATTCAATGCTCTGATTTATAAAGGCCAGCACACCAAAAGCTTTCTTTACCACCCTATCTGCATGCGATTCCACCAGTTATTCCTATATCCCTCTGTTCCACAGCATTCCTCAATTCCCTACCATTTACCATGTACGTCCTATTTTGATTTGTCCTGCCAAGATGTAGCACCTCACACTTATCAGCATTAAACTCCATCTGCCATCTTTCAGCCCACTCTTCCAAATGGGCCAAATCTCTCTGTAGACTTTGAAAATCTACTTCATTATCCACAACACCACCTATCTTAGTATCATCTGCATACTTACTTATCCAATTTTCCACCCCATCATCCAGATCATTGATGTACATGACAAACAACAGTGGACCCAACACAGATCCCTGAGGCACCCCACTAGTCACCGGCTTCCAACCTGACAAACAGCCATCCACCATTACTCTCTGGCATCTCCCATTCAGCCACTGTTGAATCCATCTTGCTACTCCGCCATTAACATCCAAAGATTGAACCTTCTTAACCAACCTTCCATGGGGAACCTTGTCAAAAGCCTTACTGAAATCCATATAGACAACATCCACTGCTTTACCCTCATCAATTTCCCTAGTAACCTCTTCAAAAAATTCAAGAAGGTTTGTCAAACATGACCTTCCAGGCACAAATCCATGTTGACTGTTCCTGATCAGACCCTGTTTATCCAGATGCTTATATATATTATCTCTAAGTATCCTTTCCATTAGTTTGCCCACCACTGACGTCAAACTAACAGGTCTATAATTGCTAGGTTTATTCTTTGAACCCTTTTTAAACAATGGAACAACATGTGCAGTACGCCAATCCTCGGGCACTATTCCCGTTTCTAATGACATTTGAAATATTTCTGTCATAGCCCCTGTTATTTCTACACTAACTTCCCTCAATGTCCTAGGGAATATCCTGTCAGGACCTGGAGACTTATCCACTTTTATATTTTTCAAAAGTGTCAGTACTTCCTCCTCTTTGAATCTCATAGTTTCGATCGCTACTCTACTTTTTTCCCTTACCTCACAGAGTTCAATATCCTTCTCCTTGGTGATAGGCGAACTGGACGGCAAATACCGCGGGGAGACTGCGGCAGTGGGAACAATAGGCGGCAGTTGGGATGCGGGACCGACTGTGGAAGGGTATACGAAACACGAGACATCAGGATGCAGAGTTGTAGGACGCGGTTCCTTCAATGGAAGGATATGTTGACAGTTGCATCTGTAGATGACTCCGTCCGCTTCGACCAGATAAGAGCGCGGCTCTTTGGCAGGGCCGTACATGTGTCCCAGACATGCGTGGCCCTACGTTATCTGGAGACGGACCACTTGTCTACGGCCGAGTGGCTTGCTGGACTTGTCGAAGAACCGTTACTGCGTGTCACGTTTGGATTGTAGTTGCTTCAGAACTGCAGTCGGGGAACATTCCACTTCTGACACCATGTAAAGAGTCGACTCGAACACACACCAAGATACAACACATGTTTATTAAATCTACATACAGCAAAGATTTGCAGCCATCACATCTCCAAGCTGCTACTCATTCTAACTAGTGTACGCAGGCTCTTGATAATATGAAGCACATAATAGGCGGAGTCACTACTAACAAACACTGTAATTGCTCGAGAGGCTACTTGTAATAGTTGTGGCAAGAAGGGACAGTATTCTAGAATATGCAAGTCCAAAGCAACTACTAACAGTGTGACTGCTGCCATGTATATGCCTTCTTTATGTGCAATTACAGCTGCATTTCCTCAGAGTTTGTCTCGTTCAGCTACAACGGTGTTCATCAATGGCCATGCACTTAATGCACTACTTGATTCTGACAGTTCAGAAAGTTTTATAAGTGAACAAGTTGTGTCTCAACTAAATCTAACTATACTTCCTTCAAATAAGGAAATCTCAATGGCTCTGACAACTCTCAACACTCAAATTATTGCATCGTGTATTGTAGACTTTATCCTGAACAAAACTAGTTATAAATCTGTACATCTTGGTATTTTGAAAAATTTGTGTAGCGATATAATTCTAGGTCAGGATTTCCAGAAACAGCACAGATCACTTCATATAATGTATGAAGGAACTATGCCTGATCTTGTATTGTCAAATCCATCAGTATTGTGTGGTGTTTCTGCTGCATCTGTTGAATGGCCTTCATTATTCACGAATTTATCCTCCAAGTGCAAACCAATTGCTACAAAATAAAGACACTTTAGTAAAGATGATAGGAACTTTATCAACACAGAAGAAACTAATATTTTACAAGAAGGTATCATAGAACCCAGCTCTTCCCCTTGGAGGGCACAAGTTGTCATGGTTAAGGACCCCTTGGAGAGACATAGAAAGAGACTCTGCATTGATTACTCTCAAACTATAAACCAGTTCACGGACCTTGATGCATATCCGTTACCACGTATAGAAGGGATTATCTAAGTATAAGATATTCTCTACTTTTGACCTAAAAAGTGCTGACTACCAAATTCCTTTGAAGGAATCAGAGAAGAAATACACTGCGTTTGAAGCAAATGGGAAATTATATCACTACTGCAGAGTTCCTTTTGGGGTAACTAATGGTGTGGCTGTTTTTCAGAGATTGATGGACAAACTTGTTGAACAAGAAATCTTAAAGATACTTTCCCTTACTTTGATAATATAACTATTGCAGGAAAAGATCAAACTGAACATGACAAAAATGTGCAACAGTTTTTAGAAGTTGTACATTCTAAAATCTTACATTAAATGAGGCGAAGTCAATAACATCAGTGTCATCAATTAATATTCTTGGTTATTGGGTTGGAAATGATATAATCAAGCCTGATCCAGAAAGACTCCGCCCATAATGTTGCTCCGGATACTTTAACCCGAGCTTTTTGTGCCTCTGTTCATTCTTTTGCACTCACTGATCTTCACAATGGGCTGTGTCATCCTGGAATCACTCTTTTCTTCCACTATGTTTGTTCCAAAAACTTACCTTTCTCTACAGAAGATGTGAAGATGACGTGTGCTTCATGTAGAATCTGTGCTGAATTAAAACCAAGGTTATTCCACCCTGAAGAAGGAAGATTGACCAAAGCTACTCAACCTATGGAACGTTTGAGTATTGACTTCAAAGGGCCTTTACCATCCTCCTCTCGAAATGTTTATATACTTACCTTTGTTGTTTGTGCGTGGCCCCTTGGGCAAGAGTGACCATAATATGGTTGAGTTCTTCATTAGGATGGAGAGTGACATAATTAATTCAGAAACAAGGGTTCTGAACTTAAAGAAAGGTAACTTTGAAGGTATGAGATGTGAATTGACCAAGATAGACTGGCAATTGATTCTTAAAGGGTTGACAGTGGATGTGCAATGGAAGGCATTTAAAGACTGCATGGATGAACTACAACAATTGTTCATCCCAGTTTGGCAAAAGAATAAATCGGGGAAGGTAGTGCATCCGTGGATAACAAGGGAAATCAGGGATAGTATCAAAACAAAAGATGAGGTATACAAATTTGCCAGAAAAAGCAACCTACCAGAGGATTGTGAGAAATTCAGAGACCAGCCGAGGAGGACAAAGGGCTTAATTAGGAAAGGGAAAATAGATTATGAAAGAAAACTGGCAGGGAACATAAAAACGGACTGCAAAAGTTTTGAAAGATATGTGAAGAGAAAGAGATTAGTTAAAACAAATGTAGGTCCCTTACAGTCAGAAACAGGCAAATTGATCATGGGGAACAAGGACATGGCAGACCAATTGAATAACTACTTTGGTTCTGTCTTCACTAAGGAAGACATAAATAATCTGCCGGAAATAGCAGAGGAATGGGGGTCAAATAAGATGGAGGAACTGAGTGAAATCCAGATTAGCTGGGAAGTGGTGTTGGGTAAATTGAATGGATTAAAGGCCGATAAATCCCCATGGCCAGATAGGCTGCATTCCAGAGTACTCAAGGAAGTAGCAACAGAAATAGTGGATGCATTAGTGATAATTTTTCAAAACTCTTTAGATTTTGAAGTAGTTCCTGAGGATTGGAGGGTAGCAAATCTAACCCCACTTTTTAGAAAGGGAGGGAGAGAGAAAACGGGGAATTACAGACAAGTTAGTCTAAAATCGGTAGTGGGGAAACTGCTAGAGTCAGGTTTTAAAGATGGGATAGCAGCACATTTGGAAAGTGGTGAAATCATTGGACAAAGTCAGCATGGATTATGAAAGGTAAATCATGTCTGACAAATCTTATAGAATTTTTCGAGGATGTAACTAGTAGAGTGGATAAGGGAGAACCAGTGGATGTGTTATATCTGGACTTTCAGAAGGCTTTCAACAAGGTCACACATAAGAGATTTGTATACAAACTTAAAGCACACGGTATTGGGGGTTCAGTATTGATGTGGATAGAGAACTGGCTGGCAGACAGGAAGCAAAGGGTAGGATTAAACGGGTCCTTTTCAGAATGGCAGGCAGTGACGAGTGGGGTACCGCAAGGCTTAGTGCTGGGACCCCAGCTATTTACAATATATATTAATGATTTGGACAAGGGAATTGAATGCAACATCTCCAAGTTTGCGAATGACATGAAGCTGGGGGGCAGTGTTAGGTGTGAGGAGGATGCTAGGAGGCTGCAAGGTGACTTGGATAGGCTGGGTGTGGGCAAATGCATGGCAGATGCAGTATAATGTGGATAAATGTGAGGTTATCCACTTTGTTGGCAAAAACAGGAGGGTAGAGCATTATCTGAATGATGACCGATTAGGAAAAGGGGAGATGCAACGAGACCTGGGTGTCATGGTACACCAGTCATTGAAAGTAGGCATGCAGGTGCAGCAGGCAGTGAAGAAAGCGAATGGTATGTTAGCATTCATAGCAAAGGGATTTGAGTATAGGAGCATGGAGGTTCTACTGTAGTTGTACAGGGTCTTGGTGAGACCACCCTGGAGTATTGCGTACAGTTTTGGTCTCCAAATCTGAGGAAAGACATTCTTGCCATAGAGGGAATGTTCACCAGACTGATTCCTGGGATGTCAGGACTTTCATATGAGGAAAGACTGGATAGACTCGGCTTGTACTCGCTAGAATTTAGAAGATTGAGGGGGGGTCGTATAGAAACTTACAACATTCTTAAGGGGTTGGACAAGCTAGATGCTGGAAGATTGTTCCCGATGTTGGGGGAGTCCAGAACAAAGGGGTCACAGTTTAAGGATAAGGGCTAATTATTTTCGGATCGAGATGAGGAAAACATTATTTACACAGAGAGTGGTGGGTCTCTGGAATTCTCTGCCACAGAAGGTAGTTGAGGCCAGTTCATTGGCTATATTTAAGAGGGAGTTAGATGTGGCCCTTGTGGTTAAAGGGATCAGGGGGTATGGAGAGAAGACAGGTACAGGATACTGAGTTGGATGATCAGCCATGATCATATTGAATGGCGGTGCAGGCTCGAAGGGCCGAATGGCCTACTCCTGCCCCTATTTTCTATGTTTCTATGTTTCTATGTTTCTATGATATTCGAGATTCCCATTTGCTTTTCCTTGTCCAAATATGTCAGCTGCTACAGTTATCAAATGTTTAGATCGACTGTTTTCATTCTGTGGATTTCCAAGTTACATACATTCTGATAGGGGCACCTCATTCATGTCAAAAGATTTAAAGGACTACATTTCTAAGAGAGGAATTGCAACAAGTAAAACAACACCATATCATCCTATTGGAAATGGTCAGGTTGAGAGGTATAACGGCATCATTTGGAAAGCAGTGAAACTGGCTTTAAAGTCAAATGACAAGCCAGATCAGCATTGGGAATGTGTTATACCAGATGCATTACACTCCATCAGATCTCTATAACCATATAACCATATAACAATTACAGCACGGAAACAGGCCTTCTCGGCCCTTCCATTCCGTGCCGACCATTTATTTTCCCCTAGTCCCATCTACCTGCACTCAGACCATACCCCTCCATTCCCTTCCCGTCCATATACCTATCCACTTTACTTTTAAATGTTAAAATCGATCCTGCCTCCACCACTTCTGCAGGAACTGCTGTCAACTGCTACCAATACTACTCCACATGAGCGGTTCTTTAACTTCAAACAGCGTTCTTCTAGTGGTACTTCTCTGCCATCATGGTTGACTAGCCCTGGGCCTGAGTTGTTTCGTCGTTATGTCCGATTAAATAAGAACGAGCCTTTTGTTGATGAAGTTGAACTGACTGATGTCAACCCTTCTTATGCAACTATCAAGTATCCGGATGGACGCCAGTCGACTGTCTCACTTCGTGACCTTGCACCATGTCCGTCTTCTCCATCAGCTCCGTCACTTCTTGATAGCACTAATCGAGAACTTCCTCCTACACTCCCATCATTCCCTATGGAAACTTCTATAAGAAATTCTAAATTGATGATGTAAATAACAATATGAGTGAAGTTGATGACCAAGCAATATATCTACCACCAGCTATTGAAACGCCATTAACTCCTGAAGCTCCAGTGCTGCGATGGTCATCAAGACGTATTAAACCTCCTGACCGTCTCAATTTATAAATAGGAGGGGAGAATGAAGTGGGCACATGTGCAGGGCCTTTCCAGAGTGTGCGGAGTCTCGTGCCGGCGAGGCCTGCAGAATCAGCGATATTTTCCAGACGCTTTGAAGTTATGTATTACAGAAATTAGTTGCTTAAAGCTTAAATAAAGTTTAAGTAAATTACGAGTAGTGTAAAAGTTTCATTTGCCTCACAACATACCTGTTGAGGAATCCCACAATTTAAACTGTAAAATCCAAGAATCTCAAGGAAAACCTATGACATCTGGATGTCTTATTTTGCTGCAAGGCCTTGGCCTTGATTCCTTCCTTCTTTCTAAGGGAGGGACGTAGTAACATGTGAACATTCTCATGCTGCATGTGTCGAATGATCTTTATCGCAGATCAGAAATGTACATTTTTGCAATGATCATCCCGTGAGTCCTTCAAGTGAGACTTTGCTATTTGTGCCAGAATTTCTGCCCTGGAGCCACATTTGCTGTGGGCTTTATTAAAAGAGACCTGTTCTGATTAAATGGAAGGGCATGTTAGTGATTACGATGAAACAGATAGAACAAGACAGTGGGGTGAGAGAAGAGAACATATCAAGCTGTAGAAACATCGGAAAACAGATCAGACAGCTGAGGAATATCAACACAAAATAGTCTCAGTGCCAAAAAAGCAGGAAAACAATTGAACACAGAAGGAAATGTGGGATCTCTCAGATGTTCACTGTCAATCATTGGGAAATGTTGGCACTTATGATTCTGGAAAGAATCAGTCACAGCTGTACAGAGGAATATTCTTTAAACAAAATTGCATATGTAAAATATTGTCATCCTGAGTGTTCATTCAAAGTTCTTTATAACTTATTTTGGAAATATACCATTTTCAAGGATTCCTATTATTTTCAAACAGACCTGATAGACCTAATTCCCTTTTAAGTATAATTTTAACATTGCTTCCCTACTCCTATATTCAATGCCCTGGCCTTTATAAATCAGAGCATTGAATATAGGAGTAGGGATGTAATGTTAAAATTGTACAAGGCATTGGTGAGACCAATTCTGGAGTATGGTGCACAATTTTGGTCGCCTAATTATAGGAAGGATGTCAACAAAATAGAGAGAATACAGAGGAGATTTACTAGAATGTTGCCTGGGTTCCAGCAACTAAGTTACAGAGAAAGGTTGAACAAGTTGGGTCTTTATTCTTTGGACCGCAGAAGGTTAAGGGGGGACTTGATTGAGGTCTTTAAAATGATGAAAGGGATAGACAGAGTTGACGTGGATAAGCTTTTCCCATTGAGGGTAGGGAAGGTTCAAAAAAGAGGGCATGACATGAGAATTAAGGGACAGAAGTTTAGGGGTAACATGAGGGGGAACTTCTTTATTCAGAGAGTGGTGGCTGTGTGAAATGATCTTCCTGCAGAAGTGGTGGAGGCAGGATCGATTTTAACATTTAAAAGTGAAGTGGATAGGTATATGGACGGGAAGGGAATGGAGGGGTATGGTCTGAGTGCAGGTAGATGGGACTAGGGGAAAATAAATGGTCGGCACGGACTGGAAGGGCCGAGAAGGCCTGTTTCTGTGCTGTATTTGTTATATGGTTATATGGTTAAAAAGCACCTATAGTCTGGATTGAACTCGGGTCTTTGGCACCGTAAGCGCTGTAAGGCAGCAACTCTACCACTGTGCCATCGTGCGTTAACTTGAAATTATTGGCAATAACTTCACCCATTGCTTCTCTCCAGAGATGCTGCCGGTCCTGCTGAATTACTCCTGCATTTTGTGTTTGTCTCCAATCGTCTTGGCCCAAGTCTGGGAGTAGGAGTGGGGGTGGATCCGGATCCTACCCTTCTGCTGCTTTTGGAGGTGAGACGTTGCGTCGTGCCACAGTCTTGTTACGCGACAGGCCGGTGGCGGCGAAGGTTTCATGCAGGACGAAGTCCACACTCCTGCACGCCACTCCACACGCCTCCACACCACTCCATGCGCCTGTCCCGCACTACCCACATGCTACCCACATGCGACCCACATGCTAGCAGGTCGCGTAAATGGTGCGCGAATAACGGCAAAGTAGGACAGGCCCTTACAACCCTTTTCACCTTCTGCAGAGACCTCTCTCCCCCTGTTACTGTTCCGTTCACTCATCCCTTCCCACCCAAACCACCCCTTCTCAGAGTACTTTCCCCTGCAACAGCAGGAGATATAACACTTGTCCCCATACCTCCTCCTTGCCTCAATCCAGGGACCCCAGGCATCCTTCCAGGTGAGGCAGAGGTTCACCAGCACCTCCTCTAACCATATCTACTGCACCCGGTGTTCCGGATGTGGCAACTTGCACATTGGCGAGACCAAGCGTAGACTCAGCCGCCATTTCGCAGAACACTCGCGCTCAGCCGGCCAAGGGCTACCGGATGCCCCGGTTGCTAACCAAATAACTCCCCTTCCCACTCCCGCACTGACCATTCTGTCCTGGGCCTTTGCCAGAGTGAGGCCACACACAAACTGGAAGAACAACTCCTCACATTCATTGGGATAGCTTACAAACTATAGGTAAGCCCATTGAATCCTCCAACTTTTGGTAAGCTCCAACTAACCTCCCCACACCCACCCTCAATTCTTCTCTCCCTCCCCTCCGCTTTGTCCCACCTGGACTTCCACATGTTTCTCCCCTCCCCTTCTCCCTCCTGCTACTTTCTTCCCTCTGGATTCCCAATCGCAGCTCTTCAGTTCTGTCTCACACTTTCTGCTCTTATCTCTGGCCTTTATTCCAACCATCTGCCTACTAACCCCCCCCCGCCTGTGTCCACCTTTTACCTGTGAAGCTTTGTCCTGCCTCTCCCCTCTCCAGGGTTCTTCTCCCCCCCCCCCCCCCCACAATGTCTGATGAAGTGGTTTTGACCTGAAACGTCACCTATCCATGTTCTCCACATGTCTGACTTGTTGAGTTACTCCAGCACTTTGCGTCCTTTTGTGTTAGCATCTGCATCTGCAGTTTCTTGCTTCTTGTTTCTACACTTCTATCAGGAGAGGTTAGTGTGCAAAATTAAAGTTAATATGAATAGGGGTAAAATACTAGTATGGATAGAATATAGATGGCACCGAAGTAAAGGGGGTAACACAAAATGCTGGAAAAACTCAGCGGGTGCAGCAGCATCTAGGGAGCGAAGGAGATAGGCAACGTTTCGGGGAGAGACCCTTCTTCAGACTGATGGGGGGTGGGGGGAGGCGGGGGGAAGAAAGGAAAAAGGAGGAGGAGGAGCCCGAGGGCTGAGGGAGAGGTGGGAAGGGGAGGGGACGGCAAGGGTCAACAGAATTGAGAGAATTCTTCACAAATGTCCTCGTTCTTCAGAGAACGGGGTTCCCCTCCCCCACTATAGATGAGGCTCGCACCAGGGTCTCCTCCATACCCCGCAACACTGCCCTCTCTCCCCATCCTCCCACTTGCAACAAGGGCCGAGTCCCCCTGGTCCTCACCTTTCACCCCACCAGCCAGCGCATACAACAGATAGTCCTCCGCCAGTTTCGCCACCTCCAGCGTGACACCTCCGGGGTCGGGTTGGTTATTGCGGACCGAGCGGAGGTGTTCGGCGAAACGATCGCCAAGCCTCCGCTTGGGATCAGCGATATAGATCAGCTGGCATCTAGAGCAGCGGATGCAATAGATGAGGTTGGAGGAGGTGCAGGTGAACCTCTGTCGCACCTGGAAGGACTGCTTGGGTCCTTGAAAGGAGTGGAGGGGGGAGGTGAAGGGACAAGTGTAGCATCTCTTGCGGTTGCAAGGGAAAGTGCCCGGGGAAGGGGTAGAGCAGGAGGGAGGGGAAGAATTGACAAGGGAGTTAGGGAGGGAGCGGTCTTTGCGGAAGGCAGACAGGAGGGGAGATGGGAAGATGTGGCGAGTGGAGGGGTCACGTTGGAGGTAGCGAAACTGGCGGAAGACTATGTGTTGTATGTGCCGGCTGGTGGGATGAAAGCAGGCACGTGCCGTGAGTAATTACTCAGGGTAGGCAGTCAGTCGGCTTAAAAACAATTTTTTTAATTGGTGGGAAAAACGGGAGTACAGGGAATAGTTGAATCAGTTGTCATCTAATTGAATGACAACATTTATTCAAGGGTCCAATTGGGAGGAGAGTTCCCTTCACAGCGTGTGCAGCGTCAGTGCCAGGGGTAAAGTTGTGGGGAGGGCACGAGTACTGAGAAGGAGGGTGTCGGACACACTGCCAGTAACTCACTCACTCACCGCTGCCGCAGCTCTCCGGGCGCAAAGCCACGCACTGTAGCCGGGGATAGAAGAAGCTCGGGGAGCTGCAAGCAGCCGCTGGGATCCGACAGCAGAACTGGCTGCCACTTCAGCGCCTTCTGCCGGCCCGCTCACCTCTGGCAGTGCTCTCCGTCTGAACACCTCTCACCTGCCACTCGCCAATTTCGCTCATTTCAGCGGCTTCCTGCAAATCCTTAAATTCCCACAGCCAAGTAACCTCAATCGCGCTGTTGGAATTTATGGATTTGCGGGACATGAGTGAGGCCATTGAGCGGCAAGAGAGAGGTTTTTAGATGGAGAGCTGCCAGAGGTGAGCAGAAGGCGCTGAGGTGGCGACCAGTTCTGCTGTCATGCCTCTCACAGCCACCTGAGCTGCTTCGCCCCCCTTGCAAGGAGCGTCGCAAGTGGCATTATCCCGATCCTCTCCCTCACAACATTCGTGCCCTCCCCGCAACCATACCCCGGGCCAGACTCCCCAAACGCTGTGAAAGGAGCTCTCCCCCGACCCCCACACCCCGGGAAATACGGTATTCAAAAACATCACCAAGAAATGTACTTACCACATCATTGGTACACGAGCTCCATTCTTCTCTCCCTGTTTCCTAAGACACTTAAAATAATGGCAATCCATATTTGAAAACCCTGCGAAGAAACTAGCGCTGTGCATGCGCAGTAGGCTGCTGCACCTGCACAGTGCTGCAAAGGCAGAATTTCTGCTGCCTTCAGCTCCGCTTGAAATTGACGGCTTCAGGCAGCGCTGACGGCACGTGGGCTGCAGAGAGCATTCCGTGTTACAAGCGCTGCGGTGAAAGGCACGGAGAATTATGCCTACCTAAGAGATCGGTCTCTTACATAGGCATAATTCTCCCATGCCTTTACTATTTATATTTAGTAATTACTATGTTATAATTTTAGTCAGGGCAGGCAGTGCCTACCTTGCCTACCCTGACGGCATGTGCCTGGGTGAAAGGTGAGGACCAAAGGGACTCTGCCCTTGTTGTGAGTGGGGGGATGGGGAGAGAGGGCAGTGTTGCGGGATACGGAGGAGACCCTGGTGTGAGCCTCATCTATAGTGGGGGAGGGGAATCCCCGTTCTCTGAAGAATGAGGACATTTGTGATGCCCTGGTGTGGAACACGTCATCCTGGGAGCAGATGCGGCGTAGATGGAGGAATTGGGAATAGGGGATGGAGTCCTTACAGGAAGCAGGGTGGGAGGAAGAGTAGTCCAGGTAGCCGTGGGAGTCAGTAGGTTTATAATGGATGTCTGTCAGGAGTGTATCACCTGCGATGGAGATGGTGAGGTCAAGGAATGGTGGGGAAGTGTCGGAAATGGTCCAGGTGTATTTGAGTGCCGGATGGAAGTTGGTGGTGAAACGGATGAAGTCAGTCAGTTGTGTGTGGGTGCAGGAGGTGACACCAAAGCAGTCGTCGATGTAACGGAGGTAGAGGTCGGGGAATGGGCCCTGGCACGCCGAGAACAAGGATTGTTCGACGTGCCCGACAAAGAGGCAGGCGTAGCTAGGGCCCATGCGTGTGCCCATAGCTACGCCTTGTATTTGGAGGAAATGGGAGGAGTCAAAAGAGAAGTTATTGAGGGTAAGGACCAACTCCGTTAGGCGGAGGAGAGTGTCAGTGGACGAGTATAGGTTGGTTCTCCGGTCGAGGAGGAACCGGAGGGCTTTGAGACCATCCTGGTGGGGGATGGAGGTGTAAAGTGATTGGACGTCCATGGTGAAGATGAGAGGATGGGGGTCTGGAGAATGGAATGCGTGGAGACAACGGAGAGTGTCTGAGGTGTCTTGAACATAGGTGGCACCAAAGTAAAGATGGTTGAAAGCTTCACGTTTCTAGGAATAGAAACATAGAAAACATAGAAAATAGGTGCAGGAGTAGGCCATTCGGCCCTTCGAGCCTGCACCGCCATTCAATGTGATCATGGCTGATCATCCAACTCAGTATCCCGTACCTGCCTTCTCTCCATACCCCCTGATCCCTTTAGCCACAAGTGCCACATCTAACGCCCTCTTAAATATAGCCAATGAACTGGCCTCAACTACCTTCTGTGGCAGAGAATTCCAGAGACTCACCACTCTCTGTGTAAAGAGGACACAGTGTCCTGGACTAGCCATATGCAATGGCCAAGAAAGCACACCAATGCCTCTACAAGGCCACCTAACAGTAGTAGTGGAGTTGGGGATGGCATCAAACAGGAAATTAGATATGCGTTCAACAAGGGTAAACATTTATAATGGGTGACTTCAATCTACATATAGATTGGGTGAATCAAATTGGCAGGGGTTTTGAGGAAGAGGATTTCTTGGAATGTATGTGGGATAGTTTTCTAAACCAACATGTAGAGGAACCAACGAGAGAGCAGGCTATTCTAGACTGGGTATTGAGTAATGAGGAAGGGTTAGTTAGCAATCTTGTTGTGCGTGGCCCCTAGGGCAAGAGTGACCATAATATGATTGAGTTGATCAGGATGGAGAGTGACGTTGTTAATTCAGAAACACGGGTTCTGAACTTAAAGAAAGGTAACTTTGAGGGTATGAGACGTGAATTGGCCAAGATAGATTGGCAATTGATTCTTAAAGGAACTGCGTGAAATCCAGGTTAGCCAGGAAGTGGTGTTAGGTAAATTGAATGGATTAAAGGCCGATAAATCCCCAGGGCCAGATAGGCTGCATCCCAGAGTACTTAAGGAAGTAGCCCCAGAAATAGTGGATGCATTAGTGATAATCTTTCAAAACTCTTTAGATTCTGGAGTAGTTCCTGAGGATTGGAGGGTAGCAAATGTAACCCCACTTTTTAAAAAAGGAGGGAGAGAGAAAACGGGGAATTACAGACTAGTTAGGTTGGGTGAGTGGGCAAATGCACGGCAGATGCAGTATAATGTGAATAAATGTGAGGTTATCCACTTTGGTGGCAAGAACAGGAAAGTAGACTATTATTTGAATGGTGGCCGATTAGGAAAAGGGGAGATGCAACGAGACCTGGGTGTCATGGTACACCAGTCATTGAAAGTAGGCATGCAGGTGCAGCAGGCAGTGAAGAAAGCGAATGGTATGTTAGCATTCATAGCAAAAGGATTTGAGTATAGGAGCAGGGAGGTTCTACTGCAGTTGTACAGGGCCTTGGTGAGACCACACCTGGAGTATTGTGTACAGTTTTGGTCTCCTAATCTGAGGAAAGACATTCTTGCCATAGAGGGAGTACAGAGAAGGCTCACCAGACTGATGGCAGGACTTTCATATGAAGAAAGACTGGATAGACTCGGCTTGTACACGCTAGAAATTTAGAAGATTGAGGGGGGATCTTATAGAAACTTACAAAATTCTTAAGGGGTTGGACAGGCTAGATGCAGGAAGATTGTTCCCGATGTTGGGGAAGTCCAGGACAAGGGGTCACAGTCTAAAGATAAGGGGGAGGTCTTTTAGGATCGAGATGAGAAAAACATTTTTCACACAGAGAGTGGAGAATCTGTGGAATTCTCTGCCACAGAAGGTAGTTGAGGCCAGTTCATTGGCTATATTTAAGAGGGCGTTAGATGTGGCCCTTGTGGCTAAAGGGATCAGGGGTTATGGAGAGAAGGCAGGTACAGGATACTGAGTTGGATGATCAGCCATGATCATATTGAATGGCAGTGCAGGCTCGAAGGGCCGAATGGCTTACTCCTGCACCTATTTTCTATGTTTCTATGTTTCTACCGCCTTAGAAGGCTTCAGAAGTTCAGCAGTTCTCCAACAACTCTCACTAACTTCTACAGATGCGCAGTAGTAAGCATTTTATCAGGATGCATCACAGCATGGTTTTTGACCAGCTCCATCCAAGACTGCAAGAAATTGCATAGATTTGTGGGCGCAGCCCAGACCATCACACAGACTAACCTCATTCCATTGACTCCATCTCCTCTTCACGCTGCCTCGGCACGGGCAGCGGCATAATCAAGGACCAGTCTCACCCAGTCACTCCTTCTTCTTCCCTCTCCCAAGGGGCAAAAGGTACAGATTCTAGATTCCTCTAGATTCTCTCACACCTCTAGATTCAGGAACAGTTTCATCCCAGCAATTATCAGGCAACTGGATCATCTCATCAACTACTAGAGAGCATTCCTGAGCTGCTATCAACCTCATTGGAGATCCTTGGACTATCCTTGATCGGACTTTACTGTCTGTTATCTTGCACTAAACGTTATTCCTTTCATCATGTATCTGTGCACTGTGGACGGCTCGACTGTAATTATGTATTGTCTTTCCGCTGACTGGTTATCACGCAACAACAGCTTATCATTGTACCTTGTTACACATGACAATAAACTAAACTACACTAAACATAGATTGACAGGCAGGAGACAGGGACCAGGGTTTTTTGTGGCAGCAAATAGTGACTACTGGAGTATAACAGAAATGAGGGCTTGGGATCATGCTGCTCACAAGATTTATCAATAACTTGGATGGGGAAACTAAATATGATATTTCTAGCTTGGTTGATAACACAAAATTAAATGGGTTGTAATTTGTGAGTTTATAAAACAGCATCAAGGTGATTTAAACAGGCAGAGCAAGTGGCCAAAAATATTTTTGGATGCAGTGCATCCTGGATAAATGTGAAGTCATCCACTTTGGCAGGAAAAATAGAAAAGTAGATTGTTATTTAATGGTGATATGTAGTAAAATGATGATTTACAAAGAGATCTTGGTGTCCTTGTCCCCTAATTAGCAGTGCAGCAGAAACATAGGAACTGCACATTTTGAAATCCTGAACAAAACAAAGTGCTGTAGAAACTCAGCGGGTGAGGCAACTTCTGTGCGGTCTGAATTGATCAGTCTGAAGAAGAGTCCCAACACAAAGTGTCATCTGTCCATTTGTCTGACCAGCTGAATTCTCAGCACTTTGTGTTTTGATATTGGTATCGCGAGCAGTTACGAAAGCAAATGGTATTAGTTTAGTTTAGTTAAGAGATACGGAAACAGGCCCTTTGTTCCACCATGTCTGCACCGACCAGCGATCCCCACATACTAACACTATCCTACACACACTAGGGACAATTTACAATTATACCAAGTCAATTAACCTACAAACCTGCACGACTTTGGAATGTGGAGGAAACCGGTGATCCCAGAGAAATTCCACGCAGCAGCCTTAGACAGGATCGAACCCGGGTCTCTGGCGCTGTAACCGCTACCGCTAGCTCTACCACCAATATGCCGACCACTGTTTTATTATTTTTTTAATAGTTATGGATAAAGACACGGCGGGCCCACAAGTTAAAATTCTGAATTGAGCCAAGGTCAACTTTGATTTTATTTGACAGGAACTTGCTAAAATTGATTGGAGTAGGTTGTTTGCATTTTTGTTTGCGATTTTACATCCATACCAAGCCAATTAACTGAAAAACCTGTACGTCTTTGGAGTGTGGGAGGAAACTGGGTATCCCGGAGAAAACCCACGTGGTCACAGGGATAACATTCAAACTCCATACAGACAGCACCCGAAGTCAGGATTGCACAGGGTCTCTGGCGCTGTGAGGCAGCGACTCTATCGCTGGACCACTGTGCCGCATGTATGTTGGCCTTCATTGCAAGGGTATTGTGTATAGAAGTAAGGATGTCTTACTATAGTTACACAGGGTCTTTGTTACGACTCCCGAAGGCAGGTACCTCAGAGTCGCGTAACATAATCAAAAACCAGGTTCAAGTTTAAGAAAATAGTCTTTAATTTAGTTAAAAGACAAAAACCGGAACCCGAGTCAAACAACACAGTCAAGGACAAGAATCGACTAACAAACCAAATATAACAGTACTCCTGCCAGCCTCGCAATGGACCGTCAAACCGGAGTCTCTAGCCTGCCTAAATAGAGATAACCCTGAAACAAAATACACGAAAACCCTCAGGTCAGCCCTTATCCGTCCCAATACAACTTTAAATGACAAATATAGGTAACAATACACAAAGTTCTATGCCATGCGGCCAGGCCTCCTGCTGCTCAGACCGGCAGCTTGTTCACTAGTCAGGGTCGGCGAAGAAGAGAGAGAATTCTGGGAACTCCTGATATTTAAGCTTCCGATGAGTCACCGGCACCTGACGCAGCTTGGCCAATCGGGTACAGGAGCCTTTAACCACTTGATTCCTGACTCCCAGCCACGGGGCCTGCACTCAGGAGCGAAACAGAAAAGGTAAGTACATAGCATTCACCGGGTTGGGGGGGGAAGCGCCTAACAGCCTTGGTAAGACAACATTTGGAGTATTATGCACACTTTTGTTTGCCTTGCCTAAGGAATTGCATACTTGCCATGGAGGGAGTGCAACACAGATTCACCAGGCAGTCATATGAGGAGAGACTGAATCAACAAGGTGTGTGTTCACAAGAGTTTGGAAAAATGAAAGGAGACCTCAATGAGCGCTTGAGCAAGTCTACACAGGCTGGATGTAGATAGGTTATTTTCCTGTCAGAATAGTCAGGGTTAAACATGGAAGCTGGGGAATATATTGAATTTTGCACCATTGAAGGTAGTTAGGGCCAAGCCACTCAATACAATTAAGAAGGAGATAGTTAGGATTCTGGAATCAAAAGGCACAACAAAGTATATGGACATGCAGGTTAGCCATGATTCTATTGAATGGCAGAACAAACTTTTCCTCTCTCATTTTTTTCTGTCTTCTGAGTTTCTACTTTCACCCATATTTGATGTAATTAACATTTTAATATTTTTGACATTAAAAATTTAAAAGATAATCATATTTCAGTTCTGTATAGCTTTATTTTAAAGTTCTAAATGATGCTATAATATAATCATCACTAGTTTTCCAGAATGGCCAAACTGGCCATGATACAATATTGAAAGGGACGTTTCCTTATGTCAATTTTGGTTTATTCAATTTAGTGCTTATTTAGAAAAGCAGTGTTATTAAAGTTGCTATTTAAAACTGCACGGTATAAACTAGCCCAGGTAAAACTAGGTTCAAGAATACCAAGACACAGGCAATTATAAACGCCCTTGGACCTGTGGAAAGACATCTTTGGCAAGCATGTGCAACTGTGGGGAAATACAATGGGCACATTCTTGATGACATTAGTGTGTGTACAGCAGGAATCGACATGAAGTATCCAAAGCATGCCACTCATAATGTTAATCAGCATGCACTTTTGACTGCAATAGTTGTGTGATTCCAACTCAAGTTAGTGCAGATTGCAAGGAGAGTTATGGGATATTTTGAAGGACTGGACTGACCTCAATACTTCTGATTAAATTAATTGTTTATTTTCATTGATAGGCAATTTTATTTTAGTTCAGAGATGTGGAAACATGTCTCTTCATAATTTCATGTTCATTAATCATAGGAGCAAAATTAAGCCATTCGGCCCATCGTCTAGTCCTGGCTGATCTATTGATTCCTCTCCACCCCATTCTGCTACCTTCCCCCATAACCTTTGACACCCTTACTAATCAAGAATCTGTCAACCTCCGCTTTAATAAAAACTTAATGACGTCCTCCACAGCCGTCTGTGGCAATGAATTCCACAGATTCACCACCCACTGACTAAAGAAATTCCTCCTAATCCCCTCTCTAAAGGTACGTCCTTTTATTCAGAGGCAGTGTCATCTGGTCCTAGACTCTCCCACCAGTGGAAACATCCTCTCCACAGCCGCTCTATCCCGGCTCTCCACTATTTGGTAAGTTTTAATGAAGATCCCTCATTCTTCTAAACTCCAGTGAGTACAGGCTCAGCTCATCAAACACACATAGGTTAACCTATTCATTCCTGGGATCATTCTCGTAAACCTGCTCTGACCCGTGCTAATGTCACACATCCTTCCTCAGATATGGAGCCCAAAATTGCTAACAATACTCTAAATGCGGTCCAACCAGTGCCTTATAAAGCCTCAGCATGTTTTTATACGATCCCTGTTTGTATATTCTAGTGCTCTTGAAATAAATGCTAACCTTGCATTTGCCTTCGTGCTACTGATTCAACTTGCAAATTAACCTTTGGAATCCTGCACCAGTACTCCCAAGACCCTTTGTACCTCTGATTTCCAAATCCTTGCCCCACTTAGAATATAGTCTACACCTTTATTCCTACTACCAAAGTGCATGACTGTACACTTTGCTATGGCCTTTGGCCCACCAAGTCCACACCGACCATCAATCACCCATATACTTGTTCCATGTTATTCCAATTTTGCATCCTACACAGTAGGGGGAATTTGCAGAAGCCAATTAACCGCCAAACCTGCACGCCTTTGGGGTGTGGGGGAAACTGGAGCACCCGGGTCACAGGGCGAATGTACAAACTCCACACAGATGGCACTCGTAGTCAGTATTGAGCCCTGGCACTGTGTGGCAGCAGCAGCACGATGGGAAGATTGCACACAGGGCAGCAAGACTGAGGGGTCATCTTTGTATAAAATGATGAGTCAAGACTGCACACTGTCTTTATCCCAGGGTTTGGAAATCAATAACTAGAGGCCATGGTTACAGGGGAGAGATTTAAGAGGAACCTGAGGGGAAACATCTTCACGCAGAGTGTGGTCGGTCCATGCATCAGCTGCCAGACAAAGTGGTTGAGGCAGGTACAGCAACAGCATTTAAAGGTCATTGGAATAAATATATGGATAGGAAAGGCTTTAGAGGGATGTATGTTAAATGTGTGTAAATGGGAACAGTGCTCGTGACCATCCTGGTCAGCATGGGCCATGTGGATGGAGGACTCATTTCCCTGCCGTATAACTGTGACTCTAGAACTCTACAATGCCGGAAGGAAAAGGAGCAAGAGATGAATTTGGGAAGTTCTGACATGCCTGACCAGATTGTTTCTTGTACCTGAATCTCTCTGAGATACGGTGTAAGAGATGTCAGTATTCCAAAAAAAGAGTTCTTTCTAAAATATGTTGCCTTCATTTGCTGCAACTATATGCTCAGTTCAAGACAAGGATCACAACGTTTCTCTCTGCTAAGATGAATACACATCCATGTCCCAGTTCCTCCCAGGCTTCAGATAGAGATGTCTGTAAAACATTCTGTCTTTGTACAGGATGTCACTGAGGCTCCCTATCTGTTACTCCCTATCGCCACGAAGATTGAATGTGTAAGAAGGAACTGCAGATGTTGGTTTAAACTGAAGACAGACACAAAAAGCCGGAGTAACTTAATGGGTCAGACAGCATCTCTGGAAAAAGGAATAGGTGACATTTTTGAAGAAGGGTCTCCACCCAAACGTCACCTATTCCTTTTCACCAGAGATGCTGTCTGACCTGCTGAGTTACTCCAGCTTTTTGTGTCCATGAAGATTGATTCCAGCTTGTGTTGAAATATTCCCTTCACATCTTTCTGAAGAAGGGTCTCGACCCGAAACGTCGCCATCTCCTTCGCTCCTTAGATGCTGCTGCACCCGCTGAGTTTCTCCAGCCTTTTGTGTACCCCCCCTTCACATCTTTCTAGTGTGACTGTGAGCAACAACCTCTGTAGTTCAGTGGCTGGGATCCTGGCAGATATCAGGATGCTTTTCTTTGTGCAGGAAGGAACTGCAGATGCTGGTTTAAACCGAAGATAGACACAAAATGCTGGAGTAACTCCAGCTTTTGTGTCAGCCTTCCTTTGTTTCTGCTTGCTGTTTGAAATTTGATTGAGCAGACAAATAGGGGTGTCAGAGTTACATATCTATTGCCGGGACTGGAGAAATCCTCTGATTCTCATAGACGATGATGGTCTACCTAACATTGCATAAGCTAGGCACTGTCTTGCGATCAGATTACATAGCCTCTGGTGAGCAGAAACATGAGGAGGAGGAGAAGGCAAAGTAAGGGTGAAGACAACACCTGCAGCTTGAATATCAGAAGAAAAGATTAGAAATCAAATAAATACAGAAAATGATGGAAATATTTGGCAGGTGTGGCAGTATCTGTGGAAAGAGGACTATAACATAGAACATAGAGAGGTACAGTGCAAAATAGGCCATTTGGCTCACAATACTTGATGCCGTTAAACCTCATCTGCCTGTACATGATCCATATCCCTCTATTCCCTGCACTTCCATGTGCCTATCCAAAAACCTCTTAAATGCCACTGTCGTACCTGCCTCCACCACCACCTCTGGCAGTGCATGCGAGGTCCCCACCATTCTGTGTAAAAAATTTGATTCTGACAAAAGGTCTTTGACCTAAAACATTAACTCTACTTCTTTATCCATAGATGCTGAATATTTCCAGGATTTTTCTTTTGAACTTCAGCAGATTTTTCCAGCTGTCGTCTGAGAAGAACAATTCATAAAATTGTAGAGCACGCAGCTCCAACCCCTAATTTCATTTCGGAGTCACGTGAGTGACTTCGTGAAGAGCCCGCCGGCGCGCATGCTCGACGTATCGTCGCATCGCGTTGCTGCGACGGCTGGCGGTGGAGCGCGCTCCTCGCCAGCCCTTCCTAAGGGAACCACTGAGGTAAGTATCCTACCTTAAGTTGGTGGTCCTTGTTGTGTTGCTTTGTTTTCGCAGCAAGGACATGGATGGGAGCTCCAAGGGCCGGAGAACGTCTGGAAGAGGTCGCCGGTCAGCAGTCCCGGAGCCATTGATATCGGCAGTGCCTGCAGCGCAGGCCGGGACTCGGGCGGGAATGTCGGTAAGCCCTGTGTTTACAGGTCCGGATCCGCCAGCACACCACAGTTCGGAGGAGTTCGACGAGGAGGAGTGTGGTGTGCCGCCAGAGCAGGAGGACCCTGCCATGGCAGTCAGGTCGTCAGCAGGCTTGCTGGCGACCTCAAGCAGAAGGGTGCGTACAGCTGCACGGCCCTTTTCACCCAGCCCTCCGAGCAGGGGAAGGGCAGGAGCCCGGAAGTCTAACCCTGTAGGGGCTAAGGCTTTGCCTGCCGCCGAGGAGCGGTCAGGTTCCAGGGCGGGACCCGGGGCGGCTGTGAGGTCCAGTCGACGCCCCCCAACTCTCGACGCCGGGACGGGTCTGTTGGGTCGGGTCTCGTCACGGTCGCCGAGCCCCCCATGGATGGGTGGGCGAGACCATGCGTCGGCGAGGTCCACGATGTGGGCAGCCGGCAAGCCCGCGCGGGCATCAGGTATCCAGGCTGCGGCTGGTGCCGACACTACGCCGCAAGTGCCCCTAGTGGCAGCGGCTTCAGCTCCCGCTAAACGGAGGCGGTTGAACACGCCCGCGCGGGAATCGCGCAGTTTCGCTTCGGCGGCTGTTAGCGACGACTACCGGCACCGGGTGGGCCTCGATGAGGTGCGGGCCGATGATAGGGGCCCCGGCCGGAGGACTCCGACCACCTGAGTGTTCAGGGTGAAGGGCGTATTGACCGTATGGAGCGGCTGCTGGAGCTCCTGCTTCACGGTCAACAGCAGCAAGCGTCCAGCAGCGACAGGCACAGGGCTGTTTCACCAACTTCCACCATCAGCCTGGAGCAGCAGGATGAGGAGGTTTTGGTCGATCCCATCCCACCTCCGTCCGATTTACCAGCGGAGGGCCTTCTCGATGTGGCCACTAAGTTCGCGGCCCCACACTCGTCTGGGCTTCCCCTGAACTCGAAATTGGCAGCCACGGTGGACTTCCTCAACAACCATCAGCTCCAGGAAGAAGTTCTCATTCAGGCCATGAGCCGTCACAAGGCTCCATCCAACTGCAACTCCCTCAACGTGCCTGTGGTCAATACGCCGATATGGGGCAACATCAGTGCGGCTATCCGTCAACAGGAGCTGAAAATTCAGCGGATCCTGAAGCTCCTCACGGCCGGTATTACCGCCTTTGTGCGGTCGGTTGATGGGGATGAATTAAATTTGGACCAGGAGGATGCTCTGGCTCTATTGTGTGCAACTCAACATGAGATCAATGGGTTCCGCAAAAGCAGCATCCGCCCGGCGCTCAACCCTAAGTTTGCAGGGTTGTGCAAACCACCGCCGCCGCCGCCGCCCCGTCAGCTCTTTGGCGAAGATCTCTCTAAGAGGGTCAAAGAGCTTGACGAACAAGCCAAAACGGTGGGACTCATGCGCTCTCACAGTGCCCCCACGCCGTCGGGCTCGAAAGCTCCGCTTGTTCGGCCACGAGGGTCTGCCAGCACCTCTACAAGGACCTACCCTCCAGCTCCACCCCGTTACCAACAGCCCCAGCACCAGGGGGCTTTTTTAGGACAAGGTCGGCAGAAACCCTGGTGGAAGATGAGGACGCCGCGCCCTCGAGCCAACCCAGCACCTGCACGTCCACCCACACGTGTCAAGGACCGCCGGTAACCACGGAGGTGAGGCGGTCTGGTTCTCTCTTTTCTCTTTGTCTAACCTCACATGTTGGTGGGCGCCTTCGGTTCTTTTTGGGTGCATGGGGTGATATTACTGGTGATGAGTATGTGTTATGAAATGTTCAGGGTTATAGCATTGAGTTTCTTAACGGGGACATTCCTCCATCCCAGCACAGGCCTGGTCGAACATTTACACTGTCTGCTGCAGAACAGGCAGCAGGCTATAAGGAAATTTTGAGGCTAGAACAGAAGGGAGTGATAGAGAAAACGGTTCATGAGCCCGTTGAATTTGTTTCCAATATATTCACTCGACCCAAGAAGGATGGAGGCTGTTGAGTCATCATTGACCTGACTAGTTTAAATACTTTTGTAACATATACTCATTTCAAAATGGACACTTTTGAAACAGCCAAATCATTGATTTCACATGGTTGCTTTATGGCATGCATTGATTTACAAGATGCGTACTATACTGTATCCATTCAAAAATATTATAGGAGGTTTCTGAAATTTATCTGGATGGGTCAACTCTGGCAATATAGGGCTTTGCCAAATGGGCTTACCACAGCCCCTCGATTATTCACTAAATTGGTGAAGCCAATTATGGCTTATTTACGACAACGACATCATATAGTAATGGCCTATTTAGATGATATCTTAATTGTGGGCCACACCCTGGAATTGGCTCAACAGGGTGTTGCAGCTGCTGTCAATTTATTTCAACAGCTGGGGTTCATTGTCCATCCAGCCAAATCAAAGTTCTGCCCCTCCCAGGTAATTCATTATCTGGGGTTTACGGTGGACTCTATTCACATGAGGGTCACCATACCAACTAATAAGGTTGAGGAGGTCACCCAGGTTTGTCAAGGTTTAATCAGCGCTGGTATACCATCGATTCGCCATACAGCTACAGTAATTCGCAAACTTGTAGCATTGTTTCCGGCAGCCCGATATGGGCCTTTGCATTATCAGAATTTGCAAAGGGCCAAGATCGCTGCATTAAGACAGCACGCTGGTCATTATGATCGACCAATGCAGCTGCCGCCTGAAGCGAGGGATGAGTTACGATGGTGGGTGCGCCACATTAGTAACTCATTTAAGCCTATTATTGAGGCTAATCCGGTGGTATACTTGCAAACTGATGCGAGCTCTTATGGCTGGGGAGGTACGGATCATTACTCTAGTTGCGGGGGCAGATGGGATACCCTTGAGGCTACTATGTTGTTGTCACAAGGGATCAACTATTTGGAGCTCCTTGCAGCATTCCACGGACTTCGTGCTTATTGTTCCAAGGTTTTTGGGGCACATGTCCGTCTCCAAATAGACAACACCACAGCGGTGGCATATTTAAACCATATGGGCGGTACCAGGTCAGTTTCGTGTGATAAATTGGCTAACTCAATTTGGCTCTGGTGTGTTCAAAGAGACATTTGGATTTCAGCTACCTATTTGCCAGGTGAGTTTAATACTGTGGCGGACACCAGGTCACGCAAGTTTAATGACAATATTGAATGGATGTTGCATCCTGACATTTTTGCCAAAGTCACAGCCAAATTTGGGAAACCGGATATTGACCTTTTTGCGTCACGGTTGAACCATCAGGTACCAACATACGTCTCGTGGGAACCAGATCCTGGGGCTATGGCGCTAGATGCATTCTCGCTGGACTGGGGGAATTGGTTTTTCTATGCATTCCCCCCGTTTTGCCTCATCAGTCGGGTATTACGAAAGATTCAGATGGATGCAGCCAAGGGCATCCTTATTATACCCGACTGGCCTACACAGCCGTGGTATCCGGTGGTCTTTGACATGCTCAGTGAGCCTTGGGTTCTTTTGAAGCGTTGCCCAGAATTGGTTACTCACCCTGTCTCAGGGGAGCCACATCCCTGCCATGGCTCTTTAAATTTGTTGGCTTGCAGGTTTTGAACAGGCCGTTAGCCCAATACGGCCTCTCAACTCGGACCATGGATACCATTGCGGCGTCGTGTCGAGAGTCAACAAGGCGAAGGTACCGCTCACATATCAAGAAGTGGGAAGCCTACTGCAGCCGCTCTCACATCACGTACGATGCCGTGACTATAACCGACGTCCTGGAATTCCTCGCGGGGTTGCACCATGATGAACACTTAAGTTACAGTGCCATCAACAGCGCCAGGAGCGCGCTGTCATTCTACCTCAAGATTGAGGTGGGATCCAACAGGCTAGAGTCCAGACTCATGCGGGGTATATTCAATATGAATCCGCCTACACCACGCTACAATATCACCTGGGATGTCAGGGACGTTTTAACCCTGCTCAGGACGTGGTCCCCCATAGAAGGGCTCCAGCTGGACAAACTCACCATGAAGCTGGTGATGTTACTAGCGCTGACTTCAGCACAGAGGGTACCGACACTGCATAAACTACGTGTCGACAGAATGATGTCTACCCCTACAGAAGTAGTCTTCTTCGTTGATGAGCTACTAAAGCAGCATAGACCTGGGTGCACAGGGCTGCAGCTGAAGTTCCCGGCATACCCCGCAGATGCTAGGCTGTGTTTAGCCTCCCACATCCGTCACTACGTCAAGGTGACGGCATGCATCAGAGGAATGGAGAGATACCTGCTTGTCACTCATAAGAGACCTCATCATCGAGTGACAGTCCAGACGATATCCAGGTGGCTCCGGGTCGTCTTGGGTAAGTCAGGTATCGACACTAATGTGTTCAAGTCTCATTCCACCAGGGCTGCATCGACGTCAGCGGCGAGGGTCATGGAGGTGCCCATGGGCCATATTCTCGCCACAGCAGGATGGGCTAATGAAGCTGTGTTTCAGCGATTTTATAACAAGCCTGTTGCTGCTCCTCTACAGTTCGTGGAAGCCGTGCTGAATGCAGGTCAAGAACGTGGAGGTGTCCCCGCATGATGGGTTTTTGATTTGTTGTTAATAAATATGCTCTTGTTTTGCAGTATGAACTATTTGAGCAAGTTTGTTCCTCCCATCCATCCCTGCTAGTGGTGTGTCAGCATGGACGTGGTCCAGGGCGTGTAATCACAGAAGCTTTGAAGTCTTCACGAAGTCACTCACGTGACTCCGAAATGAAATGGTAAGATTGAACGAGAACTTACCAGTTCGAAGGTTGATCGTTATTTCATGAGGAGTCGCGGTGAGGGATTTCGTGCCCTCCACGCCCAACCCTCAATCACCTTCACCTGGTAATTTGAGTCTCTTTCATCTTACTATGCCAAGTCATTTCTGTTACTGGTTTCTGTGATTCCACACCGCTACTTTGAAGAATGTCGAGCATGCGCGCCGGCGGGCTCTTCACGAAATCCCTCACCGCGACTCCTCATGAAATAACGATCAACCTTCGAACTGGTAAGTTCTCGTTCAATCTTACTATTCTTTATTCACAGACACTCCTTTGCCCTTGCTTCTATCAATGATCAACGTGGTATATGCTTGATCACAAAGCAAAATTAAAAGGCCACCACAACATAAACATAAACATGTTGTGGTGGTCAACAAAATAGAGAGAATACAGAGGAGATTCACTAGAATGTTGCCTGGGTTCCGGCAACTAAGTTACAGAGAAAGGTTGAACAAGTTAGGTCTTTATTCTTTGGAGCGCAGAAGGTTGAGGGGGGACTTGATTGAGGTCTTTAAAATGATGAAAGGGATAGACAGAGTTGACGTGGATAAGCTTTTCCTATTGAGGGTAGGGAAGATTCAAACAAGAGGGTATGACGTGAGAATTAAGGGACAGAAGTTTAGGGGTAACATGAGGGGGAACTTCTTTACTCAGAGAGTGGTGGCTGTGTGGAATGATCTTCCAGCAGAAATGGTGGAGGCAGGATCGATTTTAACATTTAAAAGTAAAGTGGATAGGTATATGGACGGGAAGGGAATGGAGGGGGAGTGCAGGAAGATGGGACTAGGGGAAAATAAATGGTCGGCACAGACTGGAAGGGCCGAGAAGTCCTGTTTCCGTGCTGTAATTGTTATATGGTTATATGGTTATATTGCAAATTAAATTTATAGCTTAAATCATTCCACCTAATGTATAAAAGTGGACAATAATCTGGCATTTGCAGGCTTAGTTTTAGTTTAGTTTAATTTAGAGATACAGGCCCTTCGGCCCACCGAGTCCGCAGCGACCAGCGGTCCCTGCAAACTAACACTATACACACATTAAGTTAATTGTAGGTTAATTAACCTACAAACCTGTACGTTTTTGGAGTATAGGAGGAAACCAAAGATCTCGGAGAAAACTCGCGCAGTCACGGGGAGAACGTACAAACTCTGTACAGACAGCACCTGTAGTTGGGATTGAACTCGCATCTCTGCCTCTGAAAGCACTGTAAGGCAGCAACTCTACAGTGCTGCCCTAGATCAAACTACATTTTCTTGCTCCTCTGCAACAATTTACAGCGTCTGAATTGACTCTTGATGAAGCTGATGCCTGCGATATGCTTCCCCCTTAGATTAGCTGTAGCACACATATCCCTGGAGTCTTTCCACATGTAGATTTGTCTCGACGTTGTCCTTGAAATGATGTACTAGGTACAGTACCGTACGTATCTGAGCTGATGTCTGTTAATAATCTATTGTCTGTGTATATTCATTAGTATTGCTTTCATGGTGGCCTTTCATTGCCTGGCCAGGTTGCAGTTCTTGGGAAAAGAAAGGAGACGTTAGAAACACTCCAGCCACAGGCTTTGGTCCCCGCAACAAACAATGTGTTGGTGCTGACTCCATTGATTTCCTTCAAAAATGTCTGAGATTGAACCAGACTGCTCACTTCACTGGAAACAGTTCATCTGAAGATGCAGTGAGACCAAATTCACCACGTTGTCGAGATGAGTTACATCAATCTCTGTAAAATCTCCATGTAAAGTCACCCAACTTCCTCAACTATAGATTCAACTCTCTTCCAAGCCTTCGTCAAATGTCAAAGCTTTGGTGAGGCTGCACTTAGAGTATTGTGTTCAGTTTTAGTTACCCTGCTCACGGAAAGATGTCAATAAGTTGGAAAGAATGCAAGAAGATTTATCAGGATGCTGCCAGGGCCTGAGGTACAGAGCGACCTCGGGTAGGCCAGGACTTTATGCCTTGGAGCGTAGGTGAAGGTGTATAAAATTATGAGGGGAATAGATAGGATGAATGCACACAGTCTTTTTTTCCCCCAGTCAGAGATTTAAGAACTATAGGACATAAGTCTAAAGTGGGAGAGGAAAGATAGGGACTTGAAGGGCAACTCTTTCACACTTTTTCACACAGAAATCGCTATCAAAACATGGGGGGGGGGGACACAATTTCTTGATGGCCGTGCACACACACACACACACACACACACACACACACACACACACACACACACACACACACACACACACACACACACACACACACACACACACACACACACACACACACACACACGCGAAGCTTTGGAGGCTTCGGCCGTGGGCCCTGTGGACGGTAACATCGGGAGCTGACCTACTTGGTGACCGACTCCGAACTGCAGCAACAGCAGCTTCATCTGCCCCGAAATGTGAGACTTGAATCGGCCCGTTTGCGGGGCCTTTCATTGCCCGAAATATTTCTATGTTTCTATGTTTCTAAATTGGCTTAAAATTGGCCGGCAGGGGCTTCAACATCGGGACCCTTGACGCAGCAGTTTGACTGCTTGACCGCAGGGCGATGGAAGACCTGCGGCCGATTTTAAGGCGTGCCGGGCGATGAAAGGCCCTGAGAACAGGCCGATTCAGCCCTTAGAAAGCGTCTGATAAGCGCTTGAAATTTTCAAAAGCAACAATGCGATAAATAAAACTTAAACAAACAAAACTAAAGCAAATAAAGGCAAACTGAAGAACCAACTTTGGAGGGGGAAAAGAGAGAGAGAGAGAGAGAGATGGGAAAAACGTACTAAATAACGTGAGTGACCGTGAATGAGGGACTTACCTGTAAGCCAGCCAGGAAACCCGTTCGACTGGACCCCTTAATGACCTGACCCGATTAAATCCGATACCCGTTTAAATCTTTCCCATCCACCAATACATCCAATTAGTTCAAATGGTAATTGTATCCGCATCAGACAGCTTTAAGAAATTCTCCATGAATACCTTCAGTAATACTTGAAGATCAAAACACAATTGGTGACACATCGTGTTAATACGATGTTAATGGAGACATTTAACAAGCGCTTAACGGTCACACCCTCACTGTCCTGCGGAAAGCGGAGATTTTAATCTATTAAATTGTCCCCCACCTCTCAAAACATGGGAGGAATGTGTCCCACCCATCCCACCTGGGATTTCTGACTATGGGGATTATGAACATGTTGCAAGTGTAATAATTGAGGAAGGTACAATAGCAACATTTAAAAGGCATTTGGACAGGTATATAGGTGGGAAGGGTTTAGAGGGTTACGAGGCAACCATACACTAATGGGACTAGTTTGGATGGGGCATCGTGGTCGGCATGGACATATTGGGCCGAAGGGTCTGTTTCCATGCGCTATAACTCCATGACTCTTCCTCTATAAGTGTAACTAAATGCTTTAGTCCATGTGCCAAAAAGCATTACCTGTGATTCTGTCTGATCTACATTACCCCATTGAGAGGCAACTCCTCAATTTTAAAAGCATCTTTTATACTTTCACATCCTGTCATAGCGTTGCCTCCTTCCTAGATTTGTAACTTCCTTTATCCCTACTAACCCCTCAGGGTATTTGCACTCCTCCAATTTTTGCTTCTTTAAGATTCCTGAATACAATGACTCCAACATTAGGCTTGACATTAGGCATTAGGATGACTCCAACATCATGTCTTCACCTGATGAGTCCCTCAGGTTTGAAGTTATTCCATTTCTTAAACCTTTCCATTTCTCTTTAAAGCTCTCCTCAAAATCTAGCTCTTTGACCATAGTTTTCATATAATCACTACTGGCTTAATGTTAAATTGTGCTTGAAAAGTCAGCACGTTGGCGCAGCAGTAGAACTGCTGCCTTACAGCATTTTCAGTGCCAGAGACCCGGGTTCGATCCTGACTATGAGTGCTGTTTGTACATTCTCCCCGTGACCACGAGGGGTTTCTCCAAGATGTTTGGTTTCCTCCAACATTCCAAAGACGCGCAGGTTTGTATGTTAATTGGCTTTGTATAAATGTAAATTGTCCCTAGTGTGTGTGTAGTATAGTGCTAATGTGCGGGGATCGCTGGTTGGTGCAGACTCGGTAGGCCGAAGGGCCTGTTTCTGCATTGTTTCCCTAAACTAAAAAAAACATCTTTTGATGTCTAGCTTTATCATTGTGGCGTGGGGAAATACTAGGTGCACCATTACACCAACAGCCACTTATTAACCATAGGGGTGTGATGGATGGGAGATGGGATTTGAGAAGGAGGAGTATTAAAGGATTCATTCCTGCAACTACCTCCAATCTCTGCAACCAACCAACACCCAACACCATCTCTTCTGAGACAATTAGGACTTCCAGTCCCTTCCAGTCAACCCCTACTTCTGCTGATTACGTGCAACCTTGTCTTGCAAGATAGACAGAAATGTGCCAGTGTTTGTCGTGCAATTTGTTTGGAGGATGCAGTTGACATGGTTGAATAAATGGCCATTTGCACAAGGTGAGAGATGAGGGTGTGGGACTTTCTTCAATATTATGTGAGGGATCAGTGAAGCGTAGGCACGTTAGATATGTGTCCTGATTGCTAAACCTTGTTTTCTCAGTGTCTGTTGTGCTTGGAGCAGTGACACAGACCAGTGCAACAGTTGACGGTTGAAGTGGCCTTTGTAGAAACTCCCACGAACATTAACTATTCATGACGAACCTTTGAACATTGCTCTTTGTCATTCACTTCTGACTTTGACCATCAATGCCATTTATTGACTCTACTTGCTGTGTCTGTCTGTAATGGTTTCCAGCATATTGCAGATAAATCACTTTCCATCAGCCACACATTTCTGTCCAGTGTATGAAAAATCAAAAGAGAGACACAAAATGCTGGAGTAACTCGGTGGGACAGGTAGCATCTCTGGAGAGAGGAATAGGTGAGGTCTGAGCTCCAACCTCAGTCTGAGGAAGGGTCTCGACCCGAAATGTCACCCATTCCTTCTATCCAGAGATGCTGCCTGTCCCGCTGAGTTACTCCAGCTTTTTATGTCTATCTGGGGGTAAACCAGCATCTGCAGTTCCTTCCTACACATTAAAAATATCAGATCAACTTGTTCAAATGAGTGATGAACTACGGCCACAGTGCACATCCCGTTTGATAGGCACAGGCGGAAACTTCGCCTGATGATAAGCATACTAAACCTTGAACTCTTACTCGTGCATCCAGCCATCAAGAGGAGGTTAGATAGGAGGTTAGGTTGCAGAGGAGTTGGGTCTTTATTCTTTGGAGCACAGAAGGTTAAGGGGGGACTTGATTGAGGTCTTTAAAATGATGAAAGGGATAGACAGAGTTGACGTGGATAAGCTTTTCCCATTGAGGGTAGGGAAGATTCAAACAAGAGGGCATGACATGAGAATTAAGGGACAGAAGTTTAGGGGTAACATGAGGGGGATCTTCTTTACTCAGAGAGTGGTGGCTGTGTGGAATGATCTTCCAGCAGAAGTGGTGGAGGCAGGATCGATTTTACCATTTAAAAGTAAAGTGGATAGGTATATGGACGGGAAGGGAATGTAGGGGTATGGTCTGAGTGCAGGTAGATGGGACTAGGGGAAAAATAAATGGTCGGCACGGACTGGAAGGGCCGAGAAGGCCTGTTTCTGTGCTGTAATTGTTATATGGTTATATGGTTATATAGATAGTAAAGCAGTGTAAAGTCAGAGTACTGACTCTTTGGAATCAATGGGTCAATTGGGCATCACAAACCATATCCTTTTTTTTGTAGACAATCAAATTTACCATCAGTGTGTTCCGTCGTGTTTCATATTCTCATCCTGTAATAAAATAACTGAAATGGTACAGAATAATCAGTAATGTATTAAAGCTAGGAGAATGCAAGGAATCTGAGATCAAATTCCCCATTCCCTAATTGTTGTGCCTGCGTCCAAATCTGGGCATGTGATTTCAAAACAATAGCTCTGTAGATTAGAACCAACGATCCATTTTATATTTCTGGCCAAGACACAAACATTCTGTTTGGCCTTCACTTGAGGTTAGATCAGGACGTTGTGACGTTTCAATGTTCTGACAGGTGTATCAGCTACTGCTGATGAGTGGTGGTACAACAGGTGGAAGCTGTTCATCATCTTTAACATCTTGCATCTTTCCAGTCTTGGAAACCTGTGTCAGTGATGTGTTGTAACTATTCACCATCATTACTTTTATTTCATTTCATTTATTTATTTATTGCCATTTGATAAAAACATGCTTCCACATGAATCATGAACGAAATTTGTACTCTGGTCCGAGCAGCGTAATAGTACAGTAAGACATCAATAAAGTGCAGTAAAGACATCAATAAATTCTAACATATAAAACCTTCCACCATAAAATCTAAATAATAATGAGCCTATAAATAAATAGTAAAAAGAAAAAAAATAGCATGGTTAAAAGGCAGCAGCATAATAATGTCTTGGCTTTGCAACTGTCATGATATTCTTCATGTTGAGGCCTTATTTCTCTCTGGGCTCCTGTTTACAGTTATAATTTAGTTTATTGTCATGTGCACCAAGGTACAGTGAAAAGCTTTTGTTGCGTGCTAACCAGCTTTGAATGCTCTCAATATTTGTATTGTAAAAACTCTCTTTTTTAATGCTCCTTATAGTTTCCTCTATCTTTCTGTCAAATATTTCCAACTGCTACAGTTACAATGGGGGTCTTAAAATAATTTGAGCTATTTTTGGTTCCATTGTTAAATTCCATTGTTGGGGAGAAAGATCTCAAAACCAACCAGAATAATGAAAATGCATTTCAAAAACAGAAGGCATAAAATATGTCGAAAAGCTTCTGGTCCTTTGTGAATTACCGTGGCATAATACTTTGATTGGGGATTCACATGATCTAAAGTGGCTAACATTCCTGATCAGACTTCAACCATTTTAAAAGCCCATCAGCAACCTCTAGTGTTAACAAGCTGTACTGTGGTGCTCATTATTGTCTACATTTTCTAAATATTTTTTTCTGATGAATCAAAACATTCTGCTTTTCCACCACACACAGATGTCCATGTTCTCCAAATTCTGGCATAGTTTGGTAATGTTCGTCCCTCTGAACAAGTTGGTAAGTTAGAGTTCAATTTGCCCAAAGCCTTTTGGATTTTGATCAATGCATGGGGTCATGTCTTAAGAACTTGATTGAGTTATTTGATAATGTGATGAAGATGATTGAAGAGGGTAGGGCAGTGGATGTTGTCCACATTAATTTTAGTAAGGCATTTGATACCGTCTCTTATGGGGTAGGCTTATCCAAAAGATTAAGAGGCATGGATCTGAGGAAGGGTCTCTACCCGAAAAGTCACCACTTCCTTTTCTCCAAAGATGACGTCTGACTGGCTGAGTTGCACGAGCTTTTTGTGTCTATCTTCAAGAGGCATTGGAACCACAGTGACTTGGTTGTTAGGATTCAGAACTAGCTTACTAAAAAAGAGAGAGGATCCTGGTAGAAGGGTTGTTATTCTGGCTGGAGGTCTGTGATTAGTGGAGTTCCTCAGGGATCTGTGCTGGGACATCCGTAATATTTAAAGAATATGGACGTAAATATAGATGGGTTGGTTAGTAAGTTTGCAGAAAACTCCAAACTTGGTGGAGTTACAGACAGTGAGGAGGGCTGTCAAAGTATACAGTGGAATGCAGATCAGCTACAGAAATGAGCAGAGAAATGGCAAGAATATGTGAGATGTTTGGCTGTCAGATGCAAAGGGAAAGTATAACCATATAACCATATAACAATTACAGCACGGAAACAGGCCTTCTTGGCCCTTCCAGTCCATGCCGACCATTTATTTTCCCCTGGTCCCATCTACCTGCACTCAGACCATACGCCTCCATTCCCTTCCTGTCCATATACCTATCCACTTTACTTTTAAATGTTAAAATCGATCCTGCCTCCACCACTTCTGCTGGAAGATTATTCCACACAGTCACCACGCTCTGAGTAAAGAAGTTCCCCTTCATGTTACCCCTAAACGCCTGTCCCTTAATTCTCATGTCATGCCCTCTTGTTTGAATCTTCCCTACCCTCAATGGGAAAAGCTTATCCACATCAACCCTGTCTATCCCTTTCATCATTTTAAAGTCCTCAATCAAGTCCCCCCTTAACCTTCTGCGCTCCAAAGAATAAAGACCTAACTTGTTCAACCTTTCTCTGCAACTTAGATGCTGGAACCCAGGCAACATTCTAGTAAATCTCCTCTGTACTCTCTCTATTTTGTTGACATCCTTCCTATAATTAGGTGACCAAAATTGTACACCATACTCTAGAATTGGTCTTACCAATGCCTTGTACAATTTTAACATTACTTCCCTACTCCTATATTCAATGCTCTGATTTATAAAGGCCAGCACACCAAAAGCTTTCTTTACCACCCTATCTACATGCGATTTCACCTTCAGGGAACTATGCACAATTATTCCCAGATCCCTCTGTTTCACAGCATTCCTCAATTCCCTACCTGTTATGCTCTGTCCACGTTCTAGATAGTACGACACAGACCTCTATGGAGTCGAATTGATTAGTTGAAGTGGAAGATGCAGCACGGAAACAGGCCCTTCGGCCCATTGAGCCCATGCTGACCATCGAGCACCCGCTCACACTGGTTCGATGTTATTCCACTTTTGCACCCACTCCCTACACACTAGGGAGAATCCACAGAGACCAATTAACCTACAAAGTCCCATGTCTTTGTGATGTGGGAGGAAGCCGGAGCACACAGAACAAACCCATGTGGTCACAGAGAGAACATGCAAACTCCATACTGGCAGCATCCGGGGTCGAGATAGAACCCTAGTCTTTGGTGCTGTGAGCTGCTCTACTGCACAGTGGCACCACGGGTAGAGTTACTGCCTCATGGTTCCAGAGACCTGGGTTCAATCCTGACCTCAGATACTGCCTTTGTGGTGTTTGCACATTCTCTCTGTGACCACGTGGGTTTCCTCTGGGTGCTCCGGTTTCCACACACATCCCAAAGACTTGCAGGTTTATAGGTTAATTGGTCTTGTTAAATTGTCCCCAGTGTGTAGGGAGTGAATGAGAAAGTGGGATAACATAGAACTAGGGTGATCAGTGGTTGGCATGGACTTGGTGGGCTGAAGGGCCTGTTTCCATGCTGTGCCTCTAAACAAAACTAATTCATGATACTGAAGTATATAGGCGTATGTTACCGTTTATATTTCTTTGTGTTGTGGAGGAATTATTCAATGAATGACAGGAAAGGGTCAATATTTTCACCACACTTGTCTTCACATTTCAATTGAAGTTGGTGTGTTTGACTGGTATTGAAGTGGACTGTCATCACATTAAATTTAGCAGAATCTAACAAAATGGGAAGAGAAAAATGCTACTTAATTACAAAATGATGTTGATTTCTCCAGTATTTTCTGATATTGAAAATCAATCTGAATGAAATAGGCCAAACATGGGCAAGTGAGACGAGCATAGCTGGAGCATAGTTGGTTGACATGGACAAGTTGGGGAGAAGGGCCTGTTTCCATGCTGTGGTACTCTATGATTAACTGCTCCAGGAAGAAACAACAAGATCCATACCCTGGCTCCACCACCACCCCCATCCCATATGCTGTATAAAAAAGAACCACATTTATTTCCAAAGGTGGGGGCAGCAAAATGAATCAGAGGCACAGATACTGCTTTCATCACCCACCTTATAACCATATAACAATTACAGCACGGAAACAGGCCCTCTCGGCCCTTCCAGTCCGTGCCGACCATTTATTTTCCCCTAGTCCCATCTACCTGCACTCAGACCATACCCCTCCATTCCCTTCCCGTCCACATACCTATCCATTTTACTTTTAAATGTTAAAATCGATCCTGCCTCCACCACTTCTGCTGGAAGATCATTCCACACAGCCACCACTCTCTGGGTAAAGAAGTTCCCCCTCATGTTACCCCTAAACTTCTGTCCCTTAATTCTCATGTCATGCCCTCTTGTTTGAATCTTCCCTACCATTAATGGGAAAAGCTTATCCACGTCAACTCTGTCTATCCCTTTCATCATTTTAAAGACCTCAACCAAGTCCCCCCTGAACCTTCTGCGCTCCAAAGAATAAAGACCTAACTTGTTCAACCTTTCTCTGTAACTTAGTTGCTGGAACCCAGGCAACATTCTAGTAAATCTCCTCTGCACTCTCTCTATTTTGTTGACATCTTTCCTAAAATTAGGCGACCAAAATTGTACACCATACTCCAGAATTGGTCTCACCAATGCCTTGTACAATTTTAACATTACTTCCCTACTCCTATATTCAATGCTCTGATTTATAAAGGCCAGCACACCAAAAGCTTTCTTTACCACCCTATCTACATGCGATTCCACCTTCAGGGAACTATGCACAGTTATTCCTAGATCCCTCTGTTCCACAGCATTCCTTAATTCCCTACCATTTACCATGTACGTCCTATTTTGATTTGTCCTGCCAAGATGTAGCACCTCACACTTATCAGCATTAAACTCCATCTTTAAGCCCACTCTTCCAAATGGCCCAAATCTCTCCGTAGACTTTGAAAATCTACTTCATTATCCACAAGTTTGCAGAGATTCCTGGGAATGGGTAACTACTGGTTATATGGTTATATGGTTACTTTGGGAAATTAATTCCCAACCTCAGCAAAATATCTGCTCCCCTGCGACATCTGACTCACAAAGATACTGCATGGTCTTGGAACCCACACATCAGAGGGCATTCAAACTCCTTAAATTGTCCAGTGCTCCTCCCCTCACTTATTTCCATTTAAAACTACCGGTGATACTTACCTGTGGTGCCCCCCAATATGGGCTTGGAGCTGCTTATCTCCAGAATTCCATTGAAGTTAGACTACAGACCTGTCGCCTCCCATACCTTGTCCGGGACTGAACAGCGATACGCCCAGATCGAAAAGGAATTACTAACCGTGGTTTTTTCCTGCACAAAATTCAAGGACTTTATTTTTGGGAAGTCCGTGGTTGTTGAAACAGACCACCAGCCGCTGGTCACCATTCTGTACAAACCCATTCATGTTGCTCCTGCTTGCCTGCAATGCATGATGATGCAGCTACAGAGTTTCGATTTCACCCTACAGTCTACAGACATCCATCTGGCTGACACGCTGTCAAGAGCCCCAGGTAAAACCAGCTAACAACGACCAGTTCACAGTAATGATGGTGTCGTACATACCTACAGAGTGCCTAAGTGACCTGGCAGAGCAAACGGCTGCAGTTACAATTTTACAGATACTGTCCTCAGTCATCCGGCGTGGCTGGCCGGATAAACAATATCACGCACCACTTCCTATTCGCCCATACTACCTGGTCCGCAACGAACTGGTGCAGCAGGACGGTGCCGTAATCAAGGGTCACAAGCAGGCACGTGCCGTCAAGGTAGGCAGTGTCTACCCTGACTAAAATTATAAAAAGTTAATTATTAAATATAAATAGTAAAGATTTACAATTCAATTACTAAATTCAGTATTTATTATTTTTTATATTTTTTTATATCTTTATTTATTTATTAGAAGTTCCATAAGTTACATCAGTGTACATCCCTTATATTACAGTCATTGTAACCCTTAATTTTTTTAATGCTTTAGAAAAGAGAGAAAAGAGAGAGAAATACCAGCAAAGAAAGTAGAAGAGTGAAAAAGAGATGTGAAAGTGCCAAAGTGTGACAGAGGGAACGGAAACCCTTGAAGAGCTAGAGACCGGAGATTAAGAGATAGACCCTGGAGAGGAAACAAAAAGAAAAAGGGAAAGAAAGAGAAAGGAAGAAGGAAAGCCAGTTACTTTATTATAAACATCTCGCAAAAGGAATCTACCAACTCGACAGATTTTCTTCCCCCTTTTACCAAGACCCGACACCGGTACTTTTTTGAGGTATTCTTGCACCTTATCCTTGTAGTAGATTTATAAATGCAGACCACGTCTTATAGAAACAGTCTGATCTTCCTGGCTAGTCGGAGTCTCATATCTTCCAAGTGTAGTGTTTCGAACATAGTTGAAATCCACATATTAACTGTTGGTATAGGAGTATTAAGAATTTTAAAGAGTATCCAGAATTTTAAGATTAGCTTTTTTCCAGTTATTAAGCCATATTCAAATAGAGTCTTTTGAAACACATTTAATTCAGGGCTATCTTCCGATATCCCGAAGATAATCCAGTCTGCTTTTGGAGTCAGTTTTATTTTAAATATTTTTGTGAAAATTTCAAAAATTTCAGTCCAAAATGTTTGAATTTTTGTACAAAAGACAAATGAGTGCGCTATATTAGCTTCTTGACACATATAGGTGAGACGTTGGGAAAAAGTTTACTTATTTTAGTTTTTGATTAGTATAATCGTGTAAGATTTAAAATTGTATTAATTGTGTTACATTAATTGAACATTTATGCACATTTAATAAATATTCTTCCCACCTTTCTTTGGGAATTTTTATACATAATTCTTTTTCCCAGTCTCTCCTGATAGCATCTGTTGTTGGTATTTCTGCATTTAGAATAATATTATATATATATATGATATTAGGTTTGCTGATTCTGCCTTTGTATTCATTACTTCTTCCAGTAAGTCTGGAGGGATATTGTGATAGTCTTGTGCATATTTTTTCAGTTAGTCACAGATTTAGAAATATTTAAAATACTGATTGTTTCCCAAATGGTATTTTAGTTGTATTTGTTTATATGATAATAGTTTTCCCGATTCATACACATCTCCGAAGATTTTAATTCCAGCTCTTTCCCATTGTATAAATGCTTTATCTATAGTTGAAGGTTTAAATGAGGGTTTTTTACTGATAGGAGATAAGAGAGATAAATTTCTTAATTTTAGATTGTGTTTTATTTGTTTCCAAATTCTAATTGTACTGTATATAATTGGATTATTGTTGTAATTTGTATTATTCATCGATGTTGGAGAGAGAAGGATTGCTCCAATATTATAAGGAGAGCAATCCTCTTTCTCCATGATCATCCAATCCGGTTGCTGGGGAGAGTTATCCATCATGTTTCTGATATTTACAGACCAGTAGTAATACATAAAGTTGGGGAGTGCTAATCCCCCTACTACTTTGGGTTTATTCAGATGAGCTCTTTGTATTCTGTGGGATTTATAATCCCAAATAAAATTTGTGATATCTGAGTCCAGTTTTTTAAAAACCTTTTTGTGTAAATATATTGGGATAGATTGGAACAGGTATAAAATTTGTGGTAGAAAAGTAATTTTTTAAACTTTTTGGGTAAGTATATTGGAATAGATTGGAACAGGTATAAAATTTGTGGTAGAAAAATCATTTTTATAGCATTTATTCAGCCTATGAAGGACATCGGAATCGTTTTCCAAAATTTAATCAAGTTATATAGTTTCTTAAGTAGAGGGTTATAATTTTCATCAAACATATCTTGATATCTTCTAGCAATTTCGATGCCCAAGTATTTAATTTTTTCCGTGGCTATTTTGAAAGGAAACTGTCAATAAAGTCCTTTGGTTTTATTGACATGATTCCCCTCTTATTCCAATTTATTATATATCCTGAAAATGACCCAAACTCTATTAATTTTAAAATATTTGGTATGGCAATATGAGGTTTTGTGATGTACAATAGTACATCGTCAGCATATAATGATATTTTATTGTTGGAATATTTTGTTTTATATCCATGGATATTTGGATGTTCTAAATCTTTCCGCTAGGGGTTCAATTATGAGGGCAAATAACAACGGTGATAATGAACATCCTTGTCTATTACCCCTTGATAATTGAAATTTCATAGATAAATTATTGTTAGTTAATATTCTGCCTGTTGGCTTATTATATAGTAATTCAATCCATAGAATAAAATTCTCTCCCAGTTGAAATTCTTGCAATACCCTGACCATATATTCCCATTCGACCTGATCAAATGCTTTCTTTGCATCCAACGATATGATTGATAGTTTTTGATCTTCCGTTTGGTGTGAATGCATTATATTGAGCAGACATCTCAAATGATTAGGGATAAACCCCGTTTGATCTGGAAGTATTAATTTACTAGCATATTTGCTTAGTCTTCTAGCTAGTATTTTCGCTAATATTTTTTTATCTGTATTTAACAACGCAATAGCTCTGTATGATCCAGGTTCTTCCACATCTTTATCTTTCTTAAGTATTAGTGTGATCATGGATTCTGCTAGTGTTTCAGGTAATATTTGTTCTTTGAAGGCATAAGTATACTTTTTCTGTAGGCGAGGAGTAAATATGTCATAAAAACGTTTATAGAATTAATTTCTAAATCCGTCGGGACCTGGTGTTTTTCCATTTTTTAATGAGATTATTGTTTCTTCTATTTCCTTATTTGAGATTTGTGCTCCCAATTCCTCTTGTTCCCGCAACTGTAATTTAGGAAGGTTACAATTATCCAAGAACTCTGTAACTTTGTTGGTGCCCGTTGTCGTTTTAGATGTATACAGATTCTCCTAAAATTGTGCAAATCTTTTATTAATATCACTCGGCAAGGTCAATATTTTCCCTTTGTCTGATTTAATCTTTAAAATTGTGTGATCCTTTTCTCGATTTTTTAACTGACGTGCCAGAAGTTTGTGGGGCTTATCCCCAAATTCAAAGTGTTTCTGTCTTGTAATTTGTAATAATCTTATGACTTTCTCTGATAATAATTTATTTAATTTGAATTTCAGTATTATTATTCTATTATGTTTATCCGTAGTGGGGTCTTTAGCGTTTTCTATGTCCAGTTGTCTAATTTGTTCTTCTAACTGTCTTTGTTCGTTCTTATTTTTCTTATTTTGAAAAGCTTGGTATGAAATTATCACGCCTCGATTAAATGCTTTAAAAGATTCCCATAATAGTGTAAGTGATTACGTGTGGCGTGTCGTTTATTTAAAAAAAAAGGTCCATTTGCTCTTTTAAATATATACTCCCTTGCGGGTCTTTTAAAATTTGAGGATCGTACCTCCAAAACAGTTTGTTCTTAGTCATTCCTTCCATTTTTATAAAAAAAGTTATTGGGGAGTGATCTGAGATCGTATTTGTGTGGTATTTGGTTTAGAAGTATGGGGTATTAGTTTTGTATCCACCAGGAAATAATCTATTCGTGAATATGTCTTGTGTACCATAGAATAAAACGAGTAATCCCTGCCGGTCGGATTTGCAATCCTCCAGACATCTGTTATGTTTGTGTTTTTTATGTATGTGTTTAGAAGTTCGCTAGTTTTGGATTTCGTAATACCTCTCTGTTTTTGATTGGATTTATCTAAGTAAGTGTCTAAAACACAGTTAAAGTCTCCGCCGATTATGACATTTTGGTAGTTATATTCTGCAATTATATTCAAGATTTTATTGAAAAAGTGCGGGTTGTCAAAGTTGGGCGCGTATATGTTTACCAAGGTAATTGGGGCAGCATGGATCTCCCCGGTAACTATCAAATATCTCCCGTCCTTATCTGTTAAAGTAGTTTTGGGTTTAAATGGAATGCCTTTGCGAATAATAATAGACGTTCCTGTGGATTTAGACGAGTATGACGAGTGAAAAGTTTGTCCTATCCAGTTTGCCCTCAATCTAGCTTGGTCTTGAAGTTTAAGATGGGTCTCTTGTAAGAAAGCAATATCTGTGTTGTATGCTCAAATCTTACCGAATCTAATCGAAAAGCACCTTTTCTTCAGAAACCACTTCAAAAATAAGTTCTGCAGGCTTCGTCTGGCTTCCCCAGGAGTGTTTTGTAACTGTTCACTGAGAGCTCTTACCAGGGGAAGAATTTTTCATTTATAATACTTTAAGCCTCCATTAAATTCACAGCGCTTACTGATGATGTAAGCGTAGCCAGAAAAGTAGCCAGAAAAGTATCCAGCAAAGTAGCCAGAAAAAGCAGCTTACCAGAGGACTGGGAGAAATTCAGAGACCAGCAGAGAAGGACAAAGGGCTTGATTAGGAAGGGAAAAATAGATTATGAAAGAAAACTGGCAGGGAACATAATAACTGACTGCAAAAGTTTTTATAGATATGTGAAGAGAAATAGATTAGTTAAAACAAATGTAGGTCCCTTACAGTCAGAAACAGGTGAGTTGATCATGGGGAACAAGGATATGGCGGACCAATTGAATAACTACTTTGGTTCCGTCTTCACTAAGGAAGACATAAATAATCTGCCAGAAATAGCAGGGGACCGCAGGTCAAAGGAGTACTTGAGTGAAATCCAGGTTAGTCGGGAAGTGGTGTTGGGTAAATTGAATGGATTAAAGGCCGATAAATCCCCAGGGCCAGATAGGCTGCATCCCAGAGTACTTAAGGAAGTAGCTTCGGAAATAGTGGATGCATTAGTGATAATCTTTCAAAACTCTTTAGATTCTGGAGTAGTTCCTGAGGATTGGCGGGTAGCAAACGTAACCCCTCTTTTAAAGAAGGGGGGAGAGAGAAAACGGGGAATTACAGACCAGTTAGTCTAACATCGGTAGTGGGGAAACTGCTAGAGTCAGTTATTAAAGATGGGATAGCAGCACATTTGGAAAGTGGTGAAATCATTGGACAAAGTCAGCATGGATTTACAAAAGGTAAATCATGTCTGACGAATCTTGTGGAATTTTTCGAGGATGTAACTAGTAGCGTGGATGGGGGAGAACCAGTGGATGTGGTGTATCTGGACTTCCAGAAGGCTTTCAACAAGGTTCCACATAAGCGATTAGTATATAAACTTAAAGCATATGGCATTGGGGGTTCAGTATTGATGTGGATAGAGAACTGGCTGGCAAACAGGAAGCAAAGAGTAGGAGTAAACGGGTCGTTTTCACAATGGCAGGCAGTGACTAGTGGGGTACCGCAAGGCTCAGTGCTGGGACCCCAGCTATTTACAATATACATAAATGATCTGGATGAGGGAATTGAAGGCAATATCTCCAAGTTTGCGGATGACACTAAGCTGGGGGGCAGTGTTAGCTGTGAGGAGGATGCTAGGAGAATGCAAGATGACTTGGATAGGCTGGGTGAGTGGGCAAATGTTTGGCAGATGCAGTATAATGTGGATAAATGTGAGGTTATTCACTTTGGTGGCAAAAATAGGAAAACCGACTACTATCTAAATGGTGGCCGATAAGGAAAAGGGGAGATGCAGCGCGACCTGGGTGTCATGGTACACCAGTCATTGGAAGTAGGCATGCAGGTACAGCAGGCAGTGAAGAAAGCCAATGGTATGTTAGCTTTCATAGCAAAAGGATTTGAGTATAGGAGCAGGAAACTACTTCAGTTGTATAGGGTCTTGGTGAGGCCACACCTGGAGTATTGCGTACAGTTCTGGTCTCCAAATCTGAGGAAGGACATTATTGCCATAGAGGGAGTGCAGCGAAGGTTCACCAGACTGATTCCTGGGATGTCAGGACTGTCTTATGAACAAAGACTGCATAGACTCGGTTTATACTCTCTAGAATTTAGGAGATTGAGAGGGGATCTTATAGAAACGTACAAGATTCTTAAGGGGTTGGACAGGCTAGATGCAGGAAGATTGTTCCCGATGTTGGGGAGGTCCAGGACAAGGGGTCACAGCTTAAGGATAAGGGGGAAATCCTTTAGGACCGAGATGAGAAGGAATTTTTTCACACAGAGAGTGGTGGGTCTCTGGAACTCTCTGCCACAGAGGGTAGTTGAGGCCAGTTCATTGGCTATATTTAAGAGGGAGTTAGATGTGGCCCTTGTGGCTAAGGGGATCAGAGGGTATGGAGAGAAGGGAGGTACGGGATACTGAGTTGGATGATCAGCCATGATCATATTGAATGGCGGTGCAGGCTCGAAGGGCCGAATGGCCTACTCCTGCACCTAATTTCTATGTTTCTATGATGTCATCAGCACGACGTCCAGAGGCTCCAGTAAGTTTTTTTAATCGGTCCAGACCTGTGGACCCGGTTTTAACGTGAAAAATCGCGGATTTTAGGGAGTGGAGCTATGTGCAACGTCTGTTAAGATACCATGGTGCCACCGGAAGTCAGTATTTATTATTGAATGGTTATTATATTAATAATCGATCTTAGGAAGGCTTAATTCTCCCGTGCCTTTCATCCAAAGTACGCGTAACACGTGTAACTATGTTCGACCTATGTGCCGTGGACGCTGCTTCATGCCTTCACTTGCAACGGGCAATAAAGGCAGCTGAAATCCTGCCTTCCACCGTGGACTGAGCACAAGGTGCTGCACATGCCCACAGGAGAGGAGTCCAATCTGCGCATGCATATTTTTAAGATTTAAAAAATCTGACTGACTGCCTACTTGACCGATCTACGAATGCGCGGTTTTATGCTTTTCTGCACATGCGCGGTTTTTAACCATTTTTTTAAAGGTGTGGAAGCAACCATATTCCGAGCAAAGAGCATGTTTTTCTGGCCTGGAATGACCAAATTTGTGCGTGAGAAAGTTGAAGCCTGTGCTATCTGCAACATCCTGATGCCACACCAACAGTAGCAGTCCCTGCTCTCACACCCTGTTCCTCCTCTGCCTTGGTCCACACTTTCTACTGACATATTTGTGTGGTGTGGCAAACAGTATCTGGTTCTCGTTGACTCGTATTCGGGCTGGTTCAGAATCGACCTCTCCCAAAGCCCAACATCTGCAGTAATCCAAAAGTTGGCGCACCATTTCACCGTACATCTCTTGTCAGATAACGGCAGTGTTTTAAAACTTTGCTCAACAATGGGATTTTCGCCATGCCACCAGCAGTCCAGAATTCCCACAATCAAATGAACTTGCAGAACGGGCTGTCTGGAGCGCCAAGCCATTGATGGAATGCTCACACCTTGAAAAATCCGATACCTACCTGGACCTGCTCAGGCTGAGAAACATCGTCCGTGACCCAATACTGGGGTCTCCTGCCCAACGCCTGATGTCCCGACAGACCCATGCTGCGCTGCCTGTGCTCCAACAACTACTGCAGCCACAGGTTCGTTCACCACCTGCTGTCCAGAAACAACTCCAACTGAAACGCGATACCCAAAAGCGATTTTTTGATAGTCCTGCAAACCAGGTACACCTCTTTCCAGTGGCCAACTCGTTCACCTTCAAACTAACAAGGGCCGTGGCCATTTGGGTTTCATCCACAGTCCCATAAAAGAGCCACGCTCATACCTGGTGACTGCAGACGGAGGGATCTACAGACGCAACTGTCAACATCTCCTTCCTGTGAAGGAACCACGTCCTGATGTCTCGTGTCCTGATACTCCACGTCCAATCTACCCATCTACTGATGGACTTTCCCTTCCCTCACAGTCTGCCGCTGCAGTCCCACCCCTGGTTGTGTCTCCAGCTCCCTCACCACCATGCTCGGTGCCCCGCTCGCCCGCCTTGCTGTGTTTGTCCCCTGGGTCCCCAGCGCTCCCGCTGCCCAGGACCCCGGCACTCTCGCCGGTGAAGGTTAGAGATGCGGACTTAGATACAGGAACTTTGTTTGCACCATCTGAACTTCCTTGTATCAGCATTTTAGCATGTTGGTTACATTATTAATCAGTCAGCATCTAGTAATGTGCTTATACATATATATCACTTTACTGTAGACATGTTTCACTTTTTATTCTCACAAGGAAAGATGTAGATTGGTTACATTGCTTACGAACCAATGTAGTGGTTTATTATTATAAGCCTCCGGCTACGGGACTCAAGACCGCCCGTCAACGGGGGGCTCGAGGCCCCCGACTAAGGAAGAACAACAAGGGAAGGACTTGGAATTTTACTTTCACCTTCCATCACAGTGAGGAGTCTGTCGGAGTCAATGTGATGGATGTTTATGTTAAAATGTGTTTTCTGAGTCTGTTGCTTTTTAAATTGTATGACTGACCTGGCCGGTGAATTTCACTACACCAATTGGTGTATGTGACAATAAATGAACTTATGAACTTATCTATTCCCCGCCTGATTTTAAGTAATAAAGTCCTAGCTTGCCCAACCGTCCCCTATAGCTCAAGCACTTGAGACGCGGCAATGTGAAAGGTGTTAATTTCCCTTCTGGCAACAATGCAATATCAATGGTTGTGGTAGTAGCAGAGCCTGAAACATCTTCCTGCTGTCACTGTTTTACCATTGATATATTCCATGCAGTCTATAAAACATTAAAGATGTTGGAATGTTGAACAAAAACATGAAATTCATTATTGCATGTACTAACATTGAAACAGAAAGTCTAAGAAAGAACTGCAGATGCTGGGAAAATCGAAGGTAGACATAAAATGCTGGAGAAACTCAGTGGGTGAGATAGCATCTATGGAGGGAAGGAACTCCTCAGTTGGACCTCTACATCAGCGAGACCAAGCGCAGGCTCGGCAATCGTTTCACTGAACACCTCCGCTCCGTCTGTCTTAACCAAGCTGATCTCCTAGTGGTTCAGCGCTTCAACTTCCCCTCCCATTCTCAATCTGTCCTTTCTGTCCTGGGCCTCCTTCATTGTCAGAGTGAAGCCCAGCGGCAATTGGGGGAACAGCACCTCATATTTTGCTTGGGTAGTTTACACCACAGCGGTAGGAACGTTGACTTCTCTAACTTCAGGTTGCCCTTGCTTTCCCTCTCCATCCTCTTCGCCTTCCCAGTTCTCCCATTAGTTTTACTGTCTCAGCCTACATTCTATCTTTGTCCAGCCCCTCCCCTGACATCAGTCTGAAGAAGGGTCTCGACCGGAAACCTCGACCTCTCACCCATTCCTCTCTCCAGAGATGCTGCCTGACCCGCTGAGTTACTCCAGCATTTTGTGTCTACCTTTGAAACAGAAAGTGATCATCTTCAGGCAAACTTTATCCTGATATTTGCATTTAAATGTCCGGGTAGCCTGGTTGCTGTTCACAGAGTCATAGAATCGTAGAATCCACACAAAAACACTCTGTTTGCCCAACTCATCCATGCCGACCGGGATGACCCATTTGCCTGTGTTTGGCCCATATACCTTTAAACCTCCTATTCATTTACCTGTGCATGTGTCTCTTAAATGTTGTTATTACACCTCCTCAATTACTTCTTCCGGCAGCTCATTCCATATACCCACCACCCTCTGTGTGATAATGTTACCCCTCAGTTTCCTATTAATTCTTTCCCTTCTCACCTTAAACCTATATCCACTAGTTTGTGATTCCCATTCCCAGGGTAAAAGATTTTGTGCATTCACCCTAACTACTTCCCTTATTCACTTCCATAAGATCACCCTAATGCCCCTGTCCCACTTAGGAAACCTAAACGGAAACCTCTGCGCCCCAACCAAGGTTTCCGTGCGGTTCTTGGAGGTTTTTGTCAGTCTCCCTAATGGTCGAAAGTGGTTTCTTCTTCTAAGTTCTGGCGATTATTTCAAAAAACTAAAAACCGGCCACGACTAAAAATAAGTTGCCGTTTTAAAAATCGGTGATTTTGTAGTCGAAGCCGGTTGCGATGCTAGTTGAAGGTGGTTGCCGGAGGTTGCAGGTAGTAGAAGGTAAGACCTTTTTTTCGCCCAGTGTTATTCCACCAGGGAGGTCTTACCTTCCACGACCTGCAACCATCCTAGCCTGTCCAGTCCCTCTCATGTTGCCCATGAGTGCGGCAAAATCCTCACAGAAACATAAAAACATAGAAAATAGGTGCAGGAGTAGGCCATTCGGCCCTTCGAGCCTGCACCGCCATTCAATGTGATCATGGCTGTTCATCCAACTCAGTATCCCGTACCTGCCTTCTCTCCATACCCCCTGATCCCTTTAGCCACAAGGGCCACATTTAACTCCCTCTTAAATATAGCCAATGAACTGGCCTCAACTACCTTCTGTAGCAGAGAATAGTAAGATTGAACGAGAACTTACCAGTTCGAAGGTTGATCTTTATTTCATGAGGAGTTGCGATGAGTGATTTCGTGAAGAACCCGCCGGCACGCATGCGCGACATTCTTCAAAGTAGCGGTGTGGAATCACAGAAACAACAACAGAAATGACTTGGCATAGTAAGATTGAAGAGACTCTAATTACCAGTTGAGTATGATCGAGGGTTGGGAGCGGAGGGCACGAAATCCCTCATCGCAGCTCCTCATGAAATAAAGATCAACCTTCGAACTGGTAAGTTCTCGTTCAATCTTACTATTTCATTTCGGAGTCACGTGAGTGACTTCGTGAAGACTTCAAAGCTCTGTGATTCCACGCCCTGGACCACGTCCATGCTGTCACACACCACTTATGAGGATGGATAGAAGTAATCAACTTTCCAGACTGCTTGGACTGAAAAACAAGAGCAACATTTGTTAACAACAAAAGAAAACCCCTCATTCGGGGACATCTCCACGTTCTTGACCTGCATTCAGCACGGCCTCCGTGAACTGTAGAGGAGCGGCAACAGATGTATTGTAGAACCGCTGGAAGGTGGCTTCGTTAGCCATCCTACTGTGGCAAGAATATGGTCCATGGGCATCTCCATGACCCTTGCCGCCGACGTTGATGCATGCCCTGGTGGAATGGGATTTGAAGATATTAGTGTCAACACGTGACTTACCCAAGACGATCCTGAGCCACCTGGATATCGTCTGGACCGTCACTCTATGGTGAGGTTTCTCCATTCCTTCAGTTTTCTCGTCACTTTCACATAGTGACGGATATGGGCGGCTAAACATAGCCTTGCATCAGCGGGGTATGCCAGGAACTTCAGCTGCAACCCTGTGCACCCAGGTCTATGCTGCTTGAGTAGCTCGTCTATGACGAAGACTACTTCTGCAGGGGTAGAGACCATCCTGTCGATCCGGATTATGCGGAGTGTCTGTACCCTCTGTGCTGAAGTCAGTGCCAGTAACATCACCAGCTTCAGGGTGAGTTTGTCCAGTTCCAGGCCCTCCATGGGCGACCACGTCCTGAGCAGGGTGAGTATTTCCCCGATATCCCAGGTGATATTATAGCGTGGTCTGGGCGGATTCGAATTGAATATTCCCCGCATGAGTCTGGACACCAGCCTGTTGGATCCTACCTTAATATTGAGGTAGAATGACAGCGCACTCGAGGCGCTGTTGATGGCACTGTAGCTCAGGTGTTCATCATGGTGCAACCCCGTCAGAATTCCAATACGTCGGTTATGGTTACAGCGTCGTATGCAATATGGGAGCGGCCGAAGTAGGTTTCCCATTTCCGGATGTGAGAGAGGCATTGCCGCCTGGTGAACTCCCAGCATGACGCTCCGATGGTATCCATGGTTCTAGACGAGAGGCCATACCGCAGTGATGGCCTGTGCAGAACCTCCAAGCCAACAAGTTTAGATGACTGTGGCAGGGATGTGGTCCCACTGACACAGGGTTTGTACCAATTATGGGTAATCCTCTAAGAGGACCCAAGGTTGACTAATCATATCAAGGACCACCGGATACCATGGCTGCATAGGCCAGTCGGGTATGATAAGAATGCCCTTAGCAGCATCTGTCTGGATTACCCGCAACACCTGACTGATGAGGCAAAATGGAGGAAATGCATAGAAACCCATTTCCCCCAGTCCAGCGAGACGCATCCATCGCCATTGCCCCAGGATCGGGTTCCTACGAACGTATGTTGGTACCTGATGGTTCAACCGTGACGCAAAGAGGTCGATATCCGGTTTACCAAATTTGGCAGTAATTTTAGCGGTTATTTGGAGATTCATCATCCACTCGATGTTGGCATAGAATTTGCGTGACCTGGAGTCTGCCACTGTATAGAGCTCACCTGGGAAACAGGTAGCTGAAATCCAAATATTCCGTCGAACACACCAGAGCCAAATTGTATTTGCCAATTGATCACATGAAAGTGACCTGGTACCGCCCATATGGTTTAGATATGCCACCGCAGTGGTATTATTTATTTGGAGACGGACATGAGCATCAGTAAGGCTAGAACAATAAGCTCGAAGTCCGTGAAATGCTCCCAGCATCTCCAAATAGTTTATCCCTTGTGACAACAACAGGGTAGATTCAAGGGTGTCCCATCTGCCCTCACAACTGGAGCAGTTGTCCGTAGCTGCCCAGACATGGGAGCTTGCGTCTGTTTGTAAGTATACCATCGGATTGGCCAAAATGATGGGTTTAAGTGAGACATAAACATTGTCAATCTTCCATTGTAACTCAATCTGTGCCTTGAAAGGCAGCTGCATTGGTCTATCGAAAAGTCTAGCGTTCAGTTTTAACGCTGAGACCTTGGCTCTCTGCAAATTTTGATAATGCAAAGGCCCGTATTGGGCAGCTGGAAAAAAGCTACAATCTTGCCAATCACCTTAGTAGTTTGTCGAATTGATGGTATACTGGCCCAGACTAGACCCTACCATAGTTGGGTGACATCGCCAACCTAGTTAATTGGTATGGTGGCCCTCACGTGATTGGAATCCACCGTAACCCCAGATACCCTTAACCCGTGACGTTGATTTATCTGGATGGATAATGAACCCCATTCCCTGAAAAAATTTCCATGGTGGCTGAAACTGCCAGTTCGGCTGATTCCCAATAATTAGGATATCACCTAGATAGGCCAACACTATGTGATTTTGTCTCCTAGTGTAGCCAGTATTGATTGGAGCAATTTAGAAATAATCTAGGGTTGTGTAAGCCCATTTGGCAAAGCTCTGTATAGCCAGAGCTGATCCATCCAGATAAACGGCAAGAACTTCCTGTGGTATTTCTGAATGGATACTGAATAGCATGCATCTTTTAATCAATGCATGCCACAAAGCAGCCCCCAGAATCCAAGAAGTTAGATGTCTGGAACGTTTCCAGTTTGAAATGGGTATATTCTACAAAAGTATTCAAATGGGTCAAATCAAAAATAACCCGACATCCTCCATCCCTCCTTGTGACTGTAAATTTTTCAGCATAGCCTACTGCCGCTCTTTGCTGGACAGTGTAAATTTCCGATCTGCATATGCTGGGATGGAGGGATGTCACCATTGATGAATTCAATCGCATGGCCTTGAATACTTTGTAAGATAAACTCATCAGACGTGATGGTACCGCATGCCCCCGGAAAGAGCCGTAGTCTCCCACCAACATGTGAAGTTCAACATGCAGGTGCATGAAATCCAGACCACCTTACCTTCATGGTTATCGGCGGCCCTTGATATGCATGGCCGGATGTGGAGGTGCTGGATGCTGAAATTGAGGCGGAGCTGGAGCGTAGGTCCTTGCTGGCCTAACGGCAGGGCCTTGTGGCCTGAAAAATAGCACTCCCTGGCCTGCTGCCTGGTCGAGATATGTGACCGCATGAGTCCCACCGTCTTAGCGTGGTCATCCCGCTCCTTGACCCTCTTCGGGAGGTCTTCCCCGAAAATTTTGATTCTGTTGCAGGAGGAGCTCCAACATCCGCTCCATCCTGGCCAATACGCCCCTCGCCCTTAGAACTCGGGCGGACGGAATCCTCATGTTCTGCTGAACTGCTGAGGCTTCGTTCATCGGTCCGCACCTCGTCGAGGTGAACCCGGTGCCGGGAGTTGTCGCTGCCAGCCGCCGCAGCAAAGCTGAGCGATTCCCGCGCGGAAGGTATGCTCAACGCCTCCTCGGCGGAGCTTGATCCCGCTGCCACGGAGGGCAAACGCGGTGGAGAGTTGGCACCCAATGCCTCAGCACGGTGACCCGACGCCCGCGCGGGCTTGCCGGCTGCCCACATCATGGACCTTGCCGACGCATGGTCTCGTCCTCCCATCCATGGGGGACTCGGCGACCGTGGCGTATTGACTATGGTGGCGGCCAGTTTGGGGTTGAGGGGTAGTCTCGATGTCTCTGACAATCCTCTGGCTGCCTCAGGCTCCTGCTGACGATGGTGAAACCTCCCTGTGCCCACTGGAGCTGGATGCTTCCTCCCGTTGATTCTGTTGCAGGAGGAGCTCCAACATCCGCTCCATCCTGGCCAATACGCCCCTCGCCCTGAGAACTCGGGCGGACGGAGTCCTCATGTTCTGCTGAACTGCTGAGGCTCCGTTCATCGGCCGCACCTCGTCGAGGTGAACCCGGGGCCGGAAGTTGTCGCTGCCAGCCGCCACAGCAAAGCTGAGCGATTCCCGCGCGGGAGGTACGCTCAAACGCCTCCTCGGCGGAGCTTGATCCCGCTGCCACGGGGGGCAAACGCGGTGGAGAGTCGGCACCCAATGCCTCAGCACGGTGACCCGACGCCCGCGCGGGCTTGCCGGCTGCCCACATCATGGACCTTGCCGACGCATGGTCTCGTCCTCCCATCCATGGGGGACTCGGCGACCATGGCGGGACTCCTCCCAAATGACCTGTCCCGGCCTCGGTGGTTGGGGAGTCCACTGGTCCTGACAGGTCTCCCAGTGGACTTGAGTCCCGCCATGACACCAGTCCGCAGTTTAGCGGCAGGTGACGCCTTTGCCCCTAAAGGGTTAGGCTTCCGGGCTCCATCCCTCGCTCTTCTCTGAGGGCTCAGGGAGAAGGGCCGTGCAGCAGCACGCGAGCCCTAGCCCAGATCGACCAACGAGCCCGTTGGCGACCCCGATACGGAGACAGGGTCTACCTGCTCCTCGAATCAGCACTGGAGCTCCTGCTCCTCGAACCAGCACTGCGGATGTCCTGGCCCTTACTGCTTCCACGTACCTGTGAGGAGAGAACACACTCACCACAACAGGAACACCAACTCCCACTGGAGCTCCGGTGTATCGGTGGGTCGGGCCATGTACCAACAGGGCTCCCCGACTACCACGCCTATTTCCCGGCCCGACTCACAGGTGCAGCCGTTGAGGAGGGCTCCGGGATAAGTGGCCGGCGACTCCTGCAGATGTCCTGGCCGTTACGGTTTCCACATTCCTGTAGGGAGAGAACACACTCCCCCCCCCCCCCAACAGGAACACCAACTCTAGGGGGCTTAGCCTTACCTGAGTTAGCCCTCTGAAGGGCTGGTGGGGAGCCGCGCTCCACCTCCAGCCGTCGGCAGCAATGCGTTGCGACGATATGTCGCGCATGCGTGCCGGCGGGTTCTTCACGAAGTTACTCACGTGACTCCGAAATGAAATTCCAGAGACTCACCACTCTCTGTGTGAAAAATGTTTTCCTCATTTCGGTCCGAAAGGAATTCCCCCTTATCCTTAAACTGTGACCCCTTGTTCTGGATCTCCCCAACATCGGGAACAATCTTCCTACATCTAGCCTGTCCAACCCCTTAAGAATTTTGTAAGTTTCTATAAGATCCCCCCTCAATCTTCTAAATTCTAGTGAGTACCATATAACCATATAACCATATAACAATTACAGCACGGAAACAGGCCATCTCGGCCCTTCAAGTCCATGCCGAACGACTTTTTTCCCTTAGTCCCACCTGCCTGCACTCATACCATAACCCTCCATACCCTTCTCATCCATATGCCTATCCAATTTATTTTTAAATGATACCAACGAACCTGCCGCCACCACTTCCACTGGAAGCTCATTCCACACCGCTACCACTCTCTGAGTAAAGAAGTTCCTCCTCATGTTACCCCTAAACCTCTGTCCCTTAATTCTAAAGTCATGTCCTCTTGTTTGAATCTTCCCTAATCTCATAGGGAAAAGCTTGTCCACATCAACTCTGTCTATCCCTCTCATCATATTAAAGACCTCTATCAAGTCCTCCCTTAACCTTCTGCGCTCCAGAGAATAAAGACCTAACTTATTCAACCTATCTCTGTAACTTAGCTGTTGAAACCCAGGCAACATTCTAGTAAATCTCCTCTGTAGCCTCTCTATTTTGTTGACATCCTTCCTATAATTGGGCAACCAAAATTGTACACCATACTCCAGATTTGGTCTCACCAATGCCTTGTACAATTTTAACATTACATCCCAGCTTCTATACTCAATGCTCTGATTTATAAAGGCTAGCATACCAAAAGCTTTCTTTACCACCCTATCTCTATGAGATTCCACCTTCAAGGAACTATGCACAGTTATTCCCAGATCCCTCTGTTCAACTGTATTCTTCAATTCCCTACCGTTTACCATGTACGTCCTATTTTGATATGCCAAGGTGTAGCACCTCACATTTATCAGCATTAAACTCCATCTGCCATCTTTCAGCCCATTTTTCCAACTGGCCTAAATCACTCTGTAGACTTTGGAAATCCTCTTCATTATCCACAACACCCCCTATCTTGGTATCATCTGCATACTTACTAATCCAATTTACCACCCCTTCATCCAGATCATTGATGTACATGACAAACAACAAAGGACCCAACACAGATCCCTGAGGCACCCCACTAGTCACCTGCCTCCAACCCGACAAACAGCCATCCACCATTACCCTCTGGCTTCTCCCATTCAGCCACTGTTGAATCCATCTTGCTATTCCTGCATTTATACCCAACAGTTGAACCTTCTTAACCAATCTTCCATGAGGAACCTTGTCAAAGGCCTTACTGAAGTCCATATAGACAACATCCACTGCTTTACCCTCGTCAATTTCCCTAGTAACCTCTTCAAATAATTCAAGAAGATTAGTCAAACATGACCTTCCAGGCATAAATCCATGTTGACTGTTCCTAATTAGACTCTCTTTATCCAGATACTTATATATATTATCTCTAAGTATCTTTTCCATTAATTTGCCCACCACTGAAGTCAAACTAACCGGTCTATAATTGCTAGGTTTACTTTTAGAACCCTTTTTAAACAATGGAACAACATGCGCAGTACGCCAATCCTCGGGGACTATTCCCGTTTCTAATGACATTTGAAATATTTCTGTCATAGCCCCGGCCATTTCTACACTAACTTCCCTCAATGTCCTAGGGAATATCCTGTCAGGACCTGGAGACTTATCCACTTTTATATTTTTCAAAAGTGTCAGTACTTCTGGAGTACAAGCCGAGTCTATCCAGTCTTTCCTCATATGAAAGTCCTGACATCCCAGGAATCAGTCTGGTGAACCTTCGCTGTACCCCCTCTATGGCAAGAATGTCTTTCCTTAGATTTGGAGACCAAAACTGTACGCAATACACCAGGTATGGTCTCACCAAAACCCTGTACAACTGCAGTAGAACGTCCCTGCTCCTATACTCATAAATCCTCTCTGCAACCTTTCCAGCAAAATGTCATCGTTCTTATAGCAGGATGACCAAAACTGAATCCAATACTGCAAGTGTGGTCTCACCAATGTCTTCTTCAACTGTAACATAACATCCCAACTACCATGCTCAATTTGCTGCCTGTTAAACAACGTTATCCCCACGCTATCTACAAGCAGCACTACTTTCAGGGAACTAAGTTGTTTTAATTTTAGTTTAGAGATACATCGTGGAAACAGGTCCTTCAGCCCACCGAATCCACATCAACTATCGATTATCAGTTCACACTAGTTCTATGTTATCCCACCTTCTTGTCCCCTCCCTACGCCCTCGGGGAAATTTACAGAGGTCATTTATCCTCCAAGAATGCATGTTTTGGGTATTTGGGAGGAAACTGGAGCTCCATAAGGAAGCTCGCATCGTATGAACAATGTGCACACAGGAGCACCCGAGTTCCGGAATGAACCTGGGTCTCTGGCACTGTGAGGCATCAGCTCTACCAGATGCACCACTACGCCACCACATTTGTATTTCTAGGTCTCCCCACTTTACAGCACTCACCAGGGCCCTATCTGCTGGTTGAGGCAGATATGATAGTGGCATTGAAGACACCTTTGGATCAGCATATGGATATGCAGGGAATTGAGGAATATTGGTTATGTGTGGGCAGAGTTGATCGTGGCATCATGTTCGGCGTAGCCATTGTGGGACAAAGGGTCTGTTCTTGTGCTGTACTAACTGTTTTAAATAAGTAACATTGACCTGTTCAATTTGGTTCAGTATATCCCACACTGAGTTGTACAAATGTGAATGGCTGGTTTTTACTTAACACTTTGTTTTCACAAGATCACTTCTACATTGACCACGAGTTTTACCGAATATTTCAAGAGAACACGACCATTCAAACTGATTCACTTATAGTTGCACATATCATTCTATCCCACTTGTAAATTGGTTCAAAGATGACCTTTCTATTTTTGATACGATACGATATGATAGAACTTTATTTATTTCCAGGTGGGAAATTGATCTGGCAACAGTCATAAAACATAAGATACATGAAATTATAATGATGAGTGGAGAAGATTGGGGATGTGCACAGATTTAGGGGGGGGGGGGGAGATGGGGTGGGGGGGAGGAGTTGTACACTTTGATAGCCACTGGGAAAAAATATCTCCTGTGGCGTTCTGTTCTGCATCTTGGGGGATTCCTCTTTTATAAAAGTTATTCTGCTGCTGCCCTGGAACTAGATGCCTATAGTGTCAATAACACAACAGAGTCCTAAAGCTCATAATATAGTTGAATATTTCATTGAAGATAGACACAAAATGCTGGAGTAACTCAGCGGGACAGGCAGCATCTCTAGAGAGAAGGAATCTCAAGTCTCTACATCATCAACTCGCTAAATTTCAATAATCTTTGCTACCAATACTCCCTTTACGCAAGGATGATAAAGGAATGGAATAGGTTACCTCCCAACACACGTGCTGCACCCGATGTTGTCATTTTAAAGGGGGCTGAGCAACTAGATCTCAATTTGGTCAAAAAGGCCCACTTCAAAATGTAATCACTACTCTACTCACTGCGACCTGCGCGAGATAACCACTGATGAGATGTTTGTGCAGTAATCAACCAGAACCAGAACCAGAACCAGAACCAGAATGGGTGACATTTCGGGTTGATACCCTTCTTCAGTGATTCTTATATTCAGATATTTCAATGTGTAGCTAAATACATTTCCATCTTTTAGATGTGGCGTTTTCTTAGAGAAGAAAAAGAAGCAATGGCATTTTTTTATATTGCTTTCCCAAGCGACCTGGCTAATATTCTGGCCTCAATGAATATTCTCCAAATGTTTTGGTTGCCCAACTATGTGATGCTTTAAGTACACTCTTTCCACAGATGCTACATGACCAGCTGAGTGTTTTCTGCACTTCTGCTTTAATATCAAAAGTTTTTAATTCACATAAACTGATTTGGTATGTTTTAAATGATTTATATTGTGTGAATAGATATCAGCTTTTTATGAGACTAACTAGAAATCTGTTATCCATTAGTTGTGCACCATTAATGCTTTAAACAAGTACTATGATGAAGGAAAATAGTACTCTGGTTATAAATTCATCCTTGATCACGTGCTAAATGCTTGATATAGTATTGTTTATAATGTCAGACGTGGGAAACTATCACATGAAAACTTGGCATGAGCAACCAGGGATGATTTTACTTCGGAGTCACGTGAGTGACTACGTGAAGAAGCCCTGCCAGGCGCATGTGCGTCATTACGTCTGCGCATGTCGCACTGAATGGGCTGGAGGGCACAGCTCCACCAGCGGTAAGTAGAAAACTCACAGGTAAGTGGTTTTGAAAACTTTGCCTGGGAGTATTTAACTCCGTAAAGCTGGCTCGAGAAGTCAGTAGGAGTTGGTGGTATGGAGCGGTCAGGTAGGAGAGTTCGCTCTAAGCGTGGGTCCACGGATTCACTAAATCGATCGGGTCGGGAGATTAGCGCGGGAACGCCGGTTCCGATACCGGGTGCCGTTTTACCGACAGCCGTTTCATTAGAAAGTGAACTTTCCACACCAGTTCCAGTTACTCAGGGGGCCGAGGCCACCGACAGCCATAGAAAGGCAAAAAGACAATCTATTAGACCCATGTTGTTAGACGAGTCTGAAGAAGAATGTGACTCCCCTCCAGATAATAAAAGAATGTGGGGGAGGATGCAGAATATGGAGAAGATGCTCCAAACTCTGATAAAACAAGGGTCTAAGGACCCAGTGTTTCCCCAGGCAGCTGTTCAACAAGGCCCATATCAAGAGGAATATGTGGACTATCAGCAAGGGGATTTCCTTCCAGTGCCTTGTTTAGGACTGGAGGATGCCTCCCTAATATATGACTTGGGAGAAGCGGGGCAGGATGCAGCTGACCTCATGTCTGGTGTCCCTGCTTATGTGCAAACACCAGAGCATAAGAGCCACGCTCCTGGTGTCCCAGATATTGCAATGAGTTTTGCTATTCCGGAGGGGACTGGTGAGGCAATGGACAAGTACTTTGCAAACAACGTTAGTTATTTAGTGTCTCACCAGCTCCAGCAATTTATGATGCAAGAGACTACCTATCAATATAAGACACCTGTTTACTGTGCATCACTGAAAGTGCCCACGGTGAACCCAGTAACCTGGGCATCCATGAGTCCTTCTATGAGAGGACAGGAGGTTCGGCATCAATGCGTCCTCCAACTGGTGGCTGCAGCAATTACTGCATTTGGCATTATGGTCAAAGGGACCATGATTACTCAAACTCAAAAAGATATGTTGGCTCTATTATATAATGCATTCTTTGAAGTAAAGAAAATCGCCATCAGGCCAACTCTCAATCAAAAGTTTTGATGCACTATGTAAGGCGACAAATATACAAACGCCTAAGTTCCTGTTTGGAACGGACCTTGTCAAACAAATACGTGATATTGATGATGAGCAAAAAGCAATTGGTTTGATGAAGCCAAGCATATCACGGCCACCTATTCGCAAACCAGAGTTTGTGTACTGAAGGTCGGATCCAGGTGCTGGACCGAGCAGGGGGAGGCCAGTGGGGCAACGAGGTTACCCACCAAGACAGAGCGGCTTCAACCCCAATATGAGCAGACAGCAGGCTTACAGGCCAACTGCAGAGGTACAGGGAACTTTTGTTAAAGGTTCTGATGCACAACCTCCTATTGGAGGTAAATTACAATTGTTTTACAATGAATGGTGCTGTATAACATGTGATATGTTTATACTAAATTCTGTGTCAGGTTCTACCATTGAGTTTATCTTAGGGATAGATCCACCTCAGCAGCACAAGCCAAATAAAATGTTGGTGTTTTCTGCTCCAGAGACTGAACAGGTTAACAATGAGATTAAGAATTTATGCCAAAAAGGAGTGATTGAGAAAGCCATTACTCATCCTCAACAATTTGTATCCAATATATTCCCCAGACCTAAGAAAGATGGGGGTTGTAGAGTAATTCTGGACCTCACTCACTTAAATTCTTCAGTTCCCTATAGACATTTTAAATGGACACATTCGTTACTGCAAAACAGCTGGTCTCACAAGTTGTTATATGGTAACTATTGATTTGCAAGATGCATATTATTCAGTGCCAATTCATGCTCATTATCGCAGATATTTGAAATTTAATTGGATGGGACAGCTGTAGCAATATAAAGCATTGCCTAATGGATTAAGTTCAGCACCTAGGTTATTTACTAAATTGTTAAAACCTGTGCTGGGGCTATTGAGGGCCCATAATCACATTGTCATGGCTTACTTAGATGATATCTTAATTATCAGTAACACTAAAGAGTCAGATGAAAAGTCGGTTGCAGTAACCAAAAATGTGTTTGAAACATTGGGGTTTTTTGGTCCATCCAACTAAGTCTAAATTACAGCCAACCCAAAATATTGAGTATTTGGGATCTCTTATTGATTCAGTAGATATGACAGTAACATTACCAACAGACAAGGTTGTGGATATTGCTGATGTCTGTATTTGCCTCACACAAAAAACTTTATCCCACCATCCGAGAAGTTGCTAAGGTCATTGGGAAATCGGTAGCAGCTTTCCCTGCAGTACAGTTCAGTCCTTCGCATTATCAACATTTACAAAGAGCAAGAGAACAAGCACTAAAAGAGCATGCAGGCCATTTTGACTGGGTTATGCAGTTACCAACCACAGAATTGCAGTGGTGGATTGTTAATGTTAGTCAAGCTACCAATAACATTTTGGTGCAGGAACCTTCAAAGATTTTACAGACTGATGTAAGTGCTCTTGGATGGGGGGCTACGGACATTAAGTCTAGCTGTGGGGGTAGATGGAATGAACAAGAAGGTTGGATTCTACACACACAAGGAATTATTGGGGGCATTTTATGGGTTAAAGGCATTTTGCTCCACATCAATAAATTACATGTTCAACTCCAGATTGATAATACCACGGGAGTGGCATATATTAATCATATGGGAGGAGCAAGATCAGTTTCATGTGATAGCGTGGCTAATCTTATATGGCATTGGTGTATTTCGAGAAACATCTGGGTTTCAGTCATCTATCTACCAGGGGTAGACTATGTGGTGGCAGACCATAGGTCACGAAAATTTAATGACAATTTAGAATGGATGTTGAATTCTAAAGTTTTTCAAACAATTGCCACTCAATTTGGGTTGCCAGATATTGATCTGTTTGCATCCAGACTGAATCACCAGTTGCCTAAATATGTTTTCATGGGAGCCAGATCCAGGAGCAGTAGCTGTGGATGCATTTTTGTTACATTAGGGGGCACTCATGCTTTTATGCTTTTCCTCCATTTTGTCTGATTACGAAATGTCAAACCAAAATAGAGCGTGAGTCTGCCACAGGCGTTTTGGTGGTCCCAGATTGGCCAACACAACCATGGTTCCCATTGGTACTCAGAATGATGGTTCAGCCATTCATGATGGTTCCCAGCTGCAGTAATTGTTGGTGCATCCGGTTACAGGAGAAAGTCACCCATTACATGACCGTATCAATTTGTTGGTCTGCAGGTTCTGACCAGACCATTCCAAGGCTTTGGATTTTCGAACAGGACCATGGAGGTTATCACTGCAACCTGGAGGAGCAGTAGTAAAAAAACAATATGTGGTTCACATAAACAAATGAGAGATGTTCTGTGTACAATCAAATATATCTTATCATACTGCAAGCATAAGTGATGTGTTGGAGTTCTTTGCTAAGTTGCATTTTGATGAGCACTTGAGTTATAGTGCTATTAACAGTGCTCGGAGTGCTTTGTCCTCCTATTTAGTGCAGTCCTCAGGACAACAACCTATCAGGGCTCATCCGTTAGTATCCCGATTTATGAGAGGAATTTTTAACAAAAACCCTTCTAAACCTAGATATACAGAAATCTGGGATATTAGTATAGTTCTCACACTGCTTCGGCAATGGGCTCCAATTACGTCATTGTCTATGCAGATATTAACTCTCAAAGTGGTTATGCTAATGGCGCTGGTTTCAGCACAACGTGTACAAACATTACAATTGTTACGAATAGATTGTATGCATTTGTCTGTAGATGACATTACATTTTATGTCGATGGTTTAATCAAACAAAGCAGTCCAGGTATGGCAGGAACCAAGGTGACGTTTAAAGAATATCCTCTTGACCAAATGTTATGTGTAGTTAAACACTTAAGCCAATATCTTGAGTTAACAAGGAGTCTCAGAGGTTCTGAGACAACACTGCTCATTAGTCACAAAAAGCCATATAAAGAGTGTCAGTACAAACTATTTCTAGATGGTTGAAACAGGTTCTCAATTATGCTGGAGTCGACACTCATGTATTTTAATCTCACTCCACCAGGGCAGCTTCAACATCCGTGGCGAAGGCTCAGGACGTGCCGCTAGACCAAACCCTCGCGGCCGCAGGATGGTCTAGAGAATCAACATTCTCACAGTTTTATGACAAATCTGTACAGACAGTGCCACGGTTTGGGCATGCTGTTTTTGGGTTCCGTTTAATTGATATTAAATGATAATTTAATGATATAAAACATTTGCTTTGTTTTATATCATTGTTTGTTATTCTCCCATGGGATAGAGGGGTTATTACTGATTTTTGTTATTATTATTTAAAATAGTTATTGAATATTTGAAGCAATGTTCAATATATTATTTATTCACTACTGTGTTAACCGAAGCAGTTGTCGTATAGAGTGCATCTACGGCATGTAAACACAGAGCTTTGAAATCTTCACGTAGTCACCCACGTAACTCCGAAGTAAAATAGTAAGATTAAACGAGAACTTACCAGTTTGAAGTTTGATCCTTATTTTATGAGGAGTTACGTTGACGGATTAAGTGCCCTCCGCTCCCACCTTCATAATCTAAAAGATCATCTGGTAGTTCTAGTCCTTTTAAAGCCTTACTATGTTACTTCGGCTATTTGTTTTCTGTGTTTTCACGCCGCTGCTTTGAAGTATGACGCGCATGCGCCTGGCGGGCTTCTTCACGTAATCCCTCAACGTAACTCCTCATAAAATAAGGATCAAACTTCAAACTGGTAAGTTCTCGTTTAATCTTACTATTTTATGCCCTGCTGAAGGCACGTTAAAATACAACTATAAATAAAAGTACTTCAGTGATGATGGAAATGGTGCTACTAACACAGATGTAGCTTTATTAATTTAATACTGGCATTTAATTCTGTTTTACAGTGTGTGGGTATGAAACATTTAGAAAAATACACAGCTTAAAGAAACCAGAATTAGCAAATTGTTAGTTTCAAAGTGCAGCAGCATCTGAAATGAATGCATTTCACTGGTTCTGTGACTTAACATTTCTTCAGCTATCAGATCAGCAATCATTGATTAAACAATATTTTATTGCTAATTATGTGGAATTTAGTTTAGTTTAGTTTAATTTTTGAGATGCAGTGCGGGAACAGGTCCTTCGGCCCACCGAGTCCGCACCAACCAGCGACCCGCGCACATTAACATTATCCTACACACACTAGGATCATTTTACATTTTACACCAAGCCAATTAGCCTACAAACTTGTACGTGTTTGGAGTGTGGGAGGAAAACGAGGATCTTGGAGAAATCCCATGCAGGTCACGGGTGAATGTACAAACTCTGTACAGACACCACCCATAGTCAAGATCGAACACGGGTCTCTGGTGGTGTAAGGCAGCAATTCTACCGTGCTGTCCATCATATGGCAATTCATTATGGGAGTGCTCAAATTCATAAAACAACAATAATACCTTGCGCTAGATTAACAAAAAGCGTTTCAAATTATTAAAAAGCTTATGCTTTGTGTCAATGTTAATTTTGACACTATTGCCAAACATCTGTAGTCTAAAAAATGACCATAACATGTGCACATATTGAACTGACTTAAGTAGAATACTGGAGGAGATTTGTTTCATTGTTATCCAAAGTGAATGGCCAAACATGAAAGTCCAGGCCACTCATTGAAAAGAAGGAACGAAAGGCTAAAATAATCAACATTTATCTGCTTTAAAATGTTGAAAGCTTTGGCAAGACACAGGCGGAAAATGTTTTGTGCTAAAGCTAAAGAATATGGCAAGATGTACAACATGAATAGATTAAGGAGAATGAAGATACACTGTGGTACTTTAGAGACATGGGAGGGGTGTCATTAGGGGGCCAGGGGTGTATTGTCCTTTCTGTAAATCCAGAAAAACAGATAATCCAGAAAGGCTCTGGAACAGAGGGTGCAGGAAAATCAGTTCAACCTGTACTAATGAAAGCAAGCTGTTCTTTCAGCTTTAATATCCCCTTGGTTTTCATTATTGTTTCAAGACCCCTAATTTAATAATTAACTGCATGTTAAAGAAAAATGATTGCATTTGAACAGCTGGAGATATTGTTTCAAAACATGAATCTGGGCATTTGGACAACTATTGTAGAGAATTCTAACAATTATATTTACACTCTTCAGTAAATGCCAAGAACATAATTACTTTTCAAATAGTCTTCTCCCCCTTGGAATCGCTCTGTTGATTGAGTTCTAAAACTGAGAATGTTTCCCTTCACAACTTTCTGTTATGTTCAGAAAAAAAAGAATGCTTGGAGAACTCAGCAGACCTTGCAGCGTCCGTGGAGGTATAAGTCGATGTTTCAAGTTGAAACCCTGCATCAAGGGGAAAGATGAAAGATTGCGAGAAGTATCAGTACAAAGAGGGCTGGGATGGAGGCTGGTAGGCAGCAGGTGGAATCAGATGGGGGGTTACACAAAAAGCTGGAAAAACTCAGCGGGTGCAGCAGCATCTAAGGAGCGAAGGAGATAGGCGACGTTTCGGGTCGAGACCCTTCTTAAGACTAGTGAGGGGATGATGGCAGATAGGTGGGATAAAGAAAATGAGAAGAAAACAGTGTTAACATAGCCACAATGTGTGTGAGAGGGAGGATACTGGGAATCTGAGTTACCTGAAAAATTCAATGTTGATACGAAAGTTACTCAAGTAGAATATGAGATGTTGTTCTTCCAAAACTAGTTTGGTGTCTCCATGGTGAAAGAGAAGTCCGATTTACATTTGGCTCGTATTCAACACACTGACCCGTTAACCCTCCTTCCTACTATTAGATACTGCTTAGGATAAACGGAATCAAGGGATATGGGGAGAAAGCAGGAACGGGGTACGGATTTTGGATGATCAGCCATGATCAGCCAAATGGCCTACTCCTGCAACTATTTTCTATGTTTTTTTACTTTCACACTAACCCATGTCTTTGAGCTTCCCCTTCGCTATACTCTTCTATTGTGTGCATTAACCACTAGATGTTTGCAGGACTAGAGAGGGGCTTGTAGCGAGGGGTGGGGGTGTCATTGTGAGGGAAGAGCAGCAACAACCGGTGTGTTATTTAATGTTCACGAACATTCTTCAAGTACTGCTCATGTGCTTGTTTTGTAGCTCTGCACCTCCTCACTGATCAGCTCTGTATAGAATGTTACACGGTGATTTCACTTTTATTTATTCACAGTGGGCTCTGGGGAGTATTTTGAGCAGTGGGATCTGGGATATTTCGCTTCCCTGAAAGTGGCATCATAAGTAGGTGTGGTGGTTAACAAGGCTTTTGGTAAATTGGCCGTCATCAGTCAGGGTATTCAGATCTGTACCACGCTGAGGCCAGGCAACAACTCTCAGACACCTCCTCCCACCTGTCCTTGGACCATGATCCCACAGATCAGCACCACGCCATCATCTCTCAGACCATTTCTGATTTTATCACTTCCGACTGTCTGCCCTCCAAATCCTCCAACCTAATCGTTCCCCAGTCCCGCACAACCCGGTTTTACCTTCTCCACAAAAGCCATAAACACAACTGCCCTGGCAGACCCATGGTTTCTGCCTGCTCCTGTCTCACTGAAATGATTTCCACGTACCTCAACTCCATCCTATCCCTTTGGTCCAATCACTCCCGACCTATGTCCAAAATACCTCACACGCCTTTCATCTCTTTAATGACCCACTTTCCGAGCCCCCACTCTGTCATACAAGTCTGAAGAAGGGTCTCGACCCGAAACATCACCCATTCCTTTTCTCCAGAGATGCTGTTTGACCTGCTGAGTTACTCCAGCCTTATGTGTCTATATTGAGTATAGAAGTTGGGATAGTTGCAGAAGATGTTGGTGAGGCCACAATTGGAGTGCTGTGTTCAGTTTTTGTCACCCTGCACTAGGAAGGATGTCATTAAGCTGGAAAGAGTGGAGAGAAGAGTTACAAGCATGTGGCCAAGAACTGAAATAAACTATAGCGTGAGGTTAGGCAGGCTAGTACTATTCCTTGGAGCATGGGAGGCTGAGAGATCAACTTATAGAGGTCTATACAATCATGAGGAATAGATAGGGTGAATGTGCAGAATCTTTTACCCAGAGTAGTGGAATCATAAACAAGAGGACATATGTTTAAGGCAAGAGGGGCAAAATTTAATATGAATTTGAGGGGCAACTATTTTAACTCGAAGAGTGGTGGGTATATGGAACAAGCTGCCAGAGGAGGTAGTTGAGGCAAATACTGCAGAGCATTTAAAAGACACTTGAACAGGTACATAAAATACTTTCTTGCCATAGAGGGGGTACAGAGAAGGGTCACCAGACTGATTCCTGGGATGGCAGGACTTCCATATGAATAAAGATTGGATAGACTCGGCTTGTACTCACTGGAATTTAGGAGATTGAGGGGGGATCTTATAGAGACTTACAAAATTCTTAAGGAGTTGGACAGGCTAGATGCAGGAAGATTGTTCCCGATGTTGGGGAACTCCAGAACAAGGGGTCACAGTTTAAGGATAAGGGGGAAGTCTTTTAGGACCGAGATGAGAAAATCATTTTTCACACAGAGAGTGGTGAATCTGTGGAATTCTCTGCCACAGAGTGTAGTTGAGGCCAGTTCATTGGCTATATTTAAGAGGGAGGTAGATGTGGCCCTTGTGGCTAAAGGGATCAGGGGGTATGGAGAGAAGGCAGGTACGGGATACTGAGTTGGATGATCAGCCATGATCATATTGAATGGCGGTGCAGGCTCGAAGGGCCGAATGGCCTACTCCTGCACCTATTGTCTATGTTTCTATGTTTCTAAGTAGGAAAGATTCAGAGGGATACGAGCCGAACACAGGCAAATGGAAGTAGCTTAGAAAGGGCAACTTGATCGGCATGGATGCGTTGATCCGGAGCTGTATGATGCCAAAGCTGTATGATGCCAAAGCTGTATGATGCCAAAGCTGTATGATGCCAAAGCTGTATGATGCCAAAGCTGTATGATGCCAAAGCTGTATGATGCCAAAGCTGCATGATGCCAAAGCTGCATGATGCCAAAGCTGCATGATGCCAAAGCTGCATGATGCCAAAGCTGCATGATGCCAAAGCTGCATGATGCCAAAGCTGCATGATGCCAAAGCTGCATGATGCCAAAGCTGCATGATGCCAAAGCTGTATGATGCCAAAGCTGTATGATGCCAAAGCTGCATGATGCCAAAGCTGCATGATGCCAAAGCTGCATGATGCCAAAGCTGCATGATGCCAAAGCTGCATGATGCCAAAGCTGCATGATGCCAAAGCTGCATGATGCCAAAGCTGTATGATGCCAAAGCTGCATGATGCCAAAGCTGCAGTTTCCAAGCTGTATGACTCCATAACTCAGAAAACAACACGTAACATTTTGAACATATTCCAGCATTTTGATTTGGTTTGTTTACTATTTTACTAACAGGTATATAATTGTGTTTTTCTATTAAATGGCAAAACATCGATGAAAAGGATAATTCAAGGAAGTTACAATATATACATTTTTCAGCATCACCTGTCGCAGAGGCCAAGTTCATATTCACAAAGCTACACAGTATAGTGAAGTTGTTGCAATTTACAGCAAATGTTAGCTGGAGGTCCTCAGCCACAGTCCTTTCTTACTTTCACCAACCTTCATTAATTTCATTGCAAGTTAAATCTCTCAACAAAAGCATCCTTCCAGAGGTTTACAAATGAAGACTCTATGAGGAATTTAGGAAGAATGCAGCCATTGCTTGCTGAGGGCATGCATTTGAATCGCCTCATACTTAACACTTCAACTATCTGACACTTTCATCCCTGGGGATTTCGCATTCACAAATGATAATGAGGGAAGCAGCAACCCATTCACAACAAGAATAAAAAAGGACAATTGTAATGGAGATTAGGGCACACGCACCAAGCAACTTCTCTCATTTGCAATTTGCAAAAAAAAACTTAACAACAAATTGTTAAAAGAAAACAAAAGATATCATCTTCGTTCACTCAGCTGCGCCCTGCGGTTCCTTCTCAGGAGGTCCCTCACTAGATGGACCTCACACACTCATGTGATTTGCTGGGCTGTAATCACGCGATTGTGGATTTGCACTTCAAGGAACAGTTAACGTGTGGACGAGAAACACAACATCTTGTCATTTTAATACAAAGTTGTCTAACAATACGAAATAAATCTGCTCCCATGTCGTCAAAGGTCTCTGATTTGCAGAAAGAATAGCCGTTGTTTAGCGGAGTCTCTTTGGCAACGAACAAGTCATTGTTAGGTCATCTGTCCGATTTGTGAACATTCTTCCAGCGTGGTTTCGTGAAGTTCGCAGGAACGTTACAGATTCTGATGATTTTATTTTACACACGAATCCTTCACACCTCAGGTATCCACTTCAGACCTCTGCACGTTGAACATGTCATAGTTGCCGATGGTGTACACAACTTTGTTTTTCTTTCCACAACAACACCGAATACTGGATCAACTGAGAATATTTAAAGTATTGATTGTTCGTAGGTCTTTCAAATGAAATTCTCAGAATCTCAATTTGTTGAACTGAAGTGTGCATCCTGCCAGACCTCACATGCTTACTCTGTTCATTGCATACGTGGAATGCACTGGAATAAATTCAGTCAGATAGTGGTCGGGAATCCCACACACTCTTCCCCTTCTGTTGGCTTTTTGATTTCTCTCCATCTTCATCAGAATACGATGGCACTGCTAAAGATATAACAGGTTAGCGGGTTGAATCAACATTATTAGAGATAGTGATAAGGTGCTTGAACAGAAACACCAAGCACCACACAAGCAGAATTTTATTGTTTGCACTTTTAAGAGGATTCCTTTTTTGTCTCACACCCTCATTCCCTCAAGAAATTTATCTCCTGCCTTATTCTGACGATGAAATATTTTAAGTTGCTCACTGAACTGATGCATCCAACTAATAGATCGGCACAAAAGACTGGAGTAAAAGTGGGATGAGGCAGCATCTCTGGAGTGAAGGAGCGGGTGACGTTTCACGTTGAGACCCTTCTTCAGATTGAGTCAGGAGAAAGGGGAACGAGAGATATAGATGGTACTTGGGAGAAATGAATGGAAGATTTGCATCAAGCAATGATACTCAAGGAAATGTGGGGCACACAATAGGCCACTGTTGGCTGTGGGATAGGTGGCAACAACTATACAGAAAGCTTCCATCTATTTAATATGTGTATATGACCTTGTTAGTCTTGAAACGTTTGTAAAACAGAATCTATCAATTGCACATATAATCCAGCAGATGTTTGTCAAACTGCAATTAACTAGCATCATTTCTTTATTTTCCTTTCCTCGTTCTATTTTAAGAGGGAACCTATTGTAAATACAGCAATTAATAACGTGAAACTGCATGTATTTTTTAACAATTTTTTGTCTAGATATTCTTTAGACTTTAGAGATAGAGCGTGGAGACAAGCCGTTCGGCACACCGAGTCTGCGCCGACCAGCGCTCCCCCCCACACACGAGCTAATCTACACACTAGGGACAAACTACTATTTATAGAAGCCAATTAACCTACAAACCTGTATGTCTTTGGAGTGTTGGAGAAAACCTGAGCACCCTAAGAAAACCCATGTGGTCACAGGGAGAACATACACACTCTGTACCGACAGCACCCATAGACAGGATCAAACATGGGCCTCTGGCGCTGTATGGCAGCAACTCTGCCGCTGCACACTAAATTCATTTGTATCGTTCATTAATGAAACCTCATGTACACAGGCATTCTACTGCATTGGTGACATGGTGCTAATCTCCAGGTATCCAAAGCACATGCCAAAACATTGTTGAACAATTAGTAAAATATTTAAATAAGAGCCGTAAGCTCACCGTGTGTTGCCTTTGTTATATTGGACTGCGTGGATTTAGCTACAAACAGGTTAGTTACTACTTTGTGTAGGAAGGAACTGCAGATGCTGGTTTACATTGAAGATGGACACAAAATGCTAGAGTAATTCAGCGGGACCGGCAACATCTCTGGAGTGAAGGAATAGATGACGTTTCAGGTCAAGACCCTTCTTCAGTCTGAAACAGTCCTGAAACGTCACCCATTCCCTTTCTCCAGAGATGATGTCTGACCTGAGTTACCCCAGCTTTTGGTGCCTATCTTGTCATATTTGGATCCAGTTTGCCACCCTTCTTTGGACACTGTCAACGTTAACTTTCTGACCAGCTGCCATATAGGACTTTGTGAGAAGCCTGGCTCACACCATGTAGATTACGTTCAATACACCACAGGTGTTGATCCTCCTTGGCAGTATCCCTTCAATATACTTTCAAATCGTTTACTATGCTTTCCCTTACTGGACCAGAGACAGATAATTTTTACGTTTTACCTTCACACTCCGGACAGCATTTATGGTGTCGTTTTACTATGTTTTCGCAGGTTAGAACTGGACACTTCTCTCTTTGACACTTTGTGGAACCTTCCTGAAATTACATAATTAGCGGATTTTGTTACAGCATTCCTGATTCACAGTTACATGCAGAATTTCACATTTTGTTGCTTGCTTTTATCCTTCATTCAATGGTAGCACTCTTACCTCCGACTCGGAAAGCTATGAGTTTAAGTCCACTTCAGGGATTATATATACAACCCTCTGACTTTTTATCACAGCTACAAGTGGATACTGAGCTGTCAGAATCCAGTTACAATGATATTTCTGAGTAAAATTTTACTCCTCTTCTTCCTGATAACAATTCACTCCTCCTCCCCTCTTCCTTCCTTATCTTTTTGTCTCTTTTTAGCTTCTAGCCTTTGTCAATTCACCCCCTCCTTCACCTATGCCCATCTATCACTTGCTAGGATTTTGCCCACACCTACCTCTCTCTCTTACAGCTCCCCCCCCTCACCCCTCTCCCCAACTCCATCAGTCTGAAGAATAGTCCCAACCCAAATGGTAATCTGCCTTAGAGATTCTGCCTAACTCACTGCGTTCCACCAGTTCTTTTTATTCATAGTCCCTTCTACCTTGAGGACGATATAGCTCTGTTCAGAAAAGAGAAGCAAAGTTTTCCCTGGAGTTCTGGCCATCATTTATCCCTCAATTATCATCAGTAAAACAGGTTATCAGGTCCCTCTCTCACTGTTGCTTAATGGATCAAACTGTGTATAAATTGTCTTCCTGAACTTCCTTACATCATGACAGTGGCTTCACCTGTAAAGCATTTTAATGTCACAGAGACATACCATGGAAACAGGTGCATTGGCCATCACCACCCATAATCTCTCCCCCACAATCTCATCAACTCCTCCCATAATCCATACGCATGGGGCCCGAGCGAGGAAACCAAGCCCCCAACACAAATTCATGAAGTCACAGAGAGAATGTGCAAACTCAACACAGAGAGAACCTGAGGTTTGTACTTTTGGAACCATTGAGCTGTTAGTTACAACCTAGGACTTTGATGCTTTGGAGCAGTGGCTCTATTGGCTGTGCCAATGTACTGACCATTTTATTGATATTTCATATATAATTCCTTTATATGGCTACAAGTATAATAAATTGGCTATTTGATTAAGTCACATATTTAAGTAGTAATAATTATTCACCATTTTGCTTACTCAATTTGTTTTCTATCTCAATTTGTTACTGAAGATTAAGCCGGCTGTTACCAGTTATCAGCTGCTATCAGACAACTGAATTATCCCACCACAAACAGAGAGCAGTGTTGAACTACCATCTACCTCATTGGTGACCCTCGGGCTATCCTTGTTCAGATTAAACGTTATTCCCTTATCATACACTGTAATGGGTCGATTGTGACCATGTCATTCACCAGCTCGTTAGCACAGAACAAGAGTGTTTCACTGTACCTCAGTACACGTGACAATAAACTAAACTGATAAACTGAGGTAACGTCGAGAGGAGAAGGAATTCTCCTGCTCCAGAGCTTCCACTAACACTGTTTTAATTAAGTTGGAACGGGTGATGAGATAGGGTCATCTTTTTACTCCCACTCTCCCTCAACTTGGGGCTTAAAGCCTCCTGGCAATTGTAAAAGGTGAAGACTGAAACAGTATTCCACCAAAGCAGTCCAACACCTTGTACTTTGTGTTCTTATAATTTAATATTTTCCAATGTAAGTAAAACAATTACATTTAACAATAACTTGCAGTATTAAACTCCCAATGTGATTATTCATAAATTTAGTTTAGTTTAGAGAAACAGGCGGCCCACCGAGTCCCCGCACATTAACACTATTCTACAATAGCGACAATGTTTACATTTTTACCAAAGCCAATTAACCTACAACCCTGTATATCTTTGAAGTGTGGGAAAAAACAAAGTTCTTGGAGAAAACCCATGCAGCTCATGGGGAGAACGTACAATCTCCATACAGACAGCACCCGTCAACGGGATCGAACACGGGTCGCTGGCGCTGTAAGCGCAGGAACTCTACCACTGGGCCACCATGCCACCACCGTAGCTTACAGAATATCTTAGAACTAGGGTTAATTTTCTAACTTTGAAAACCAGATGAACAAATGAATAACTTTGCTAGTAGCATCTTGGCAACTCTAAGTAATAGCCCAACATTTCATGCAATATCAGCAATTTGATGTGATTCTTAATGTTAAACAGAATACCTACATCACACCAGCAAGTAATGCATTTCATTTCCCCAAACGGAGGGACTTCAGGATGCCACTTATTATTGTTCATGTACATATGACGGCCAAATTTGCAGGGCCTGGGCCCATCAGCCTGCATCAAGTCTGTGTGGTCAAAAGGGGGAATCTCTGGAACTGTGGTAAAAAAACAAATTTCAGAAGCAAGTTCAGGGTATGTGTCCGCAACTATGCACAGTCTATTTCAGATTGGTATTGTGCTTTGGGTACTCTGGTTTTGATATTTTGCTGATGTTACCCCACAACTGCCCATTTAGTTCTTGCAAGACAATTCCAACTAGTTAATTTGCTCTTTCATGTATGTTCTTTAAGTACAGTGACGTGATTTGGAAGCCCGCAGAAGTCATGAAATGTGCTCCACAAGTACAAGTGTTTTTTTTGTCTTTTCCTCATATGCATCACAGTAAAAGATTGAATAACACAAAACACTAACCTGGACATTCCTTGCAACAATTTGAGGCATTCCTTCTAACAGGCTGGCTACAAGGCAGAGTTGGGCATTGAACCTTCTCACAATGTACCTCCCCAGTTGCCCCCTTTGAAACAAGAAATATTTAATATTAACTTTTGTCACCCATGACATTTTTGAATACCGTCCCCATATTGGGAACCTTCATGCAAGTCATAATTTTGCTTCTTTCAGTAAAACCATCTCCTTCTCTATCAGTCGGAAGAAGGACCCAAAACACTGTCAGTTCATTTCCCTCCACAGATGCTAATTGCCCCATTGAGTTCCTTCACATTATAAGCATAGAATTAGGCCATTCGGCCCATTGAATCCACTCCGCCATTCAATCATGGCTCTGCCTCCTTATCCCTTATCCCTCCTCATCCCACTCTCTAGTGCACATTTGGCTCCAGTGATTCCAACTGCAGGTAATCAAATACAATCAGTACGCGGTACCCCACACATTTAATGCTCAAGTTGTAGATCCAATTTTCCTCTGCAAGATCCTACTTCAGATTGAATTATATGATATTGATTTGTCTAGAATTGTTCTGTCCATCTTTTTGAAAGTTGATCATGACCATTCTCAACTGTCATTACACCTAATAGAGCTCCAAAACGTGACGAAGATTCATCCCTTAAATAGACACATGCGCATGGATTTTTGAAATCTAGATCCACTTGTCAACAAAACTGAATTTTAGAAAAGGTTTGCCGTGCACAAATGCTGCATGTTTAGTGCTGACGATCAAGGCTGAATTTCTCTACAATTCCATCAACTCTTCCTGGATCCCAAGATGTATCCCGATGTTTTAATCTTTCCTCTGTTTAACTGACCTTAATTTCTTTTGAATCATCACAACATTCAAAGCTCATTCTTACTCACATCACGGTTCACCTCATTTCTAATATCCTCTGTTCTAATGCCAAGGCCTCTATTCATACACAAACATATTTTATGATATAATTCCCATAGATTTTCCGCAAAGAGACAGGAGCTACTCAAAGTTCATCACATTCACTAACTAGATAGTGCTAAAGTGAAAAGAACTATTTTTAAAATGTCTCCTGTTAAACATTAGAACATTTCTGCACAAAAGATGGTCAGAATGAGTTATCTACCTTGCAGGTGCACACAGCACATTTCACGTAACCAAATGGCGGTACAAAGGGATGCCAGGTTGTCCCAGCAGGATGCCATTTCCGGTCCCCATCAAAATAACAGCCTGGAAAATAACAAGAGTTCTTTTATATTAGTGACATTGGCTTAATGTGTGCTGTTCAGGGTCCCAGCACACACTGTATCTACCAAGATATAACTGGCATTAAAACATTAACACAAAACAGTTCAGCACAGGAACGGCCCACAATGCTTGTGCTGAACATGATGCCAAGTTAAACTGAACTCATCTGCCTGTACATGGTACATATCCCTCTATTCCTTCCACTTCTATGTCCCTATATAATAGCCTCTTAAACACCACCATCACATCTCCATTAAAAGTTCTGACTATCGATGTTTCTAGACTGTCTACGTATCTAAATTTCTAAAAATGTATATATTCCTATTAAATTTCCCCTCAACCTCTGATGTTCCAGAGAAAACAGTCAATTTATCTAATCTCTCCTTGTAGCCAGTCCTCTAATCCAGGCAGCATTCTGGTAAATCTCCTCTGCACACTCTTCGAAGCCTCCACATCATTCCTGACATGAAATGACCAGGCAATACTTCAAATGCAGCCAAACAGAAGTCCTATGGAGCTGCATCATGACGTCCTGGCTCTTATACTCAATGTCCCTGGCAATGCAGGCAAGCGTACCATGTACCTTCTTTATCACCCTATCTACTTGTGATGCCACCTTCAGTAGCTACAAGCTTGGACTACAAGACCTGTCAACACATTGATGATATTAAGGGCTGTCATTAACAGGGGCAATGTTTTTGAAAGTGGGGGTGCTGACTGAACAATGATCACCGGCCTCGGGGTACCCGGTGAGGGAGCGGAGCGACTAAGCGGGGGGAGGGTGGCACAATTATCATTTTTTGTTGTTGCTCGACCTCCAAAAACTGGGCCATCCCAGACTGGATAATACAGGCCATCCCCCAACTCAAAAAGTGGGGGTATATATCCCCCCCCCCTCTCTCTCTCGCACTCCCTCGGGGCTGACTCTCTCTCCCTCTCTCACTGGGGGCCGACTCCCTCTCTCTCGAGGCCAACTCCCTCTCACCCTCTATCTCTATTGGGCCCGACTCCTTCTCTCAGGGCTGACTCCCTCTCTCTCTCTCTCCCGGCCCACCCTCCCCCCTTTCCGCTCGACGGCTAATCACAGGATGCTCCTCAGCTTCTTCCCGCAGGCTATAAGACTGATAAATGGACTTTGCCCCCAAGTATCGCGCACCAACCACCAACCCGGACACACTGAATCAGAGCCATTGTCGTGCTGCTGCCAATTGGAACTCATGATGATATATGTATTTTTATTTTTATTTCTATTTATTTTTTACCGCACACTGAATGGACACTGGTTGAACAACGATTTTTCGTTTCCTCTGGGTATGTAAGTACTCAGGAAAATGATAATAAAGATTTTCAATTTCAATTTCAAGTTCAATTTTCAATTCAATTTCAATTTCAATTTTCAATTTCAATTTCAATTTCAATTTCAAACACACTCTTCTATTGACCTCTACAAGTATCCGCCTAATGCCTCCAAAATTGGCCTTGCCCCAATTTAGGATCTTAACCTGTGGGCCATGCATATCCTCCTCCACAACTACTTTAAAGATATTAGAATGATGGTCACAGATCCCAAAGTGCATCTCCACTACTGGCACTTCAGTCACTTCCTTTACTTCATTCCCCAAGAAGAGGTCCAGTGTTGCACACTCACTAGCATGTATTAAGGAAGCTTTCTTGGACATATTTTACAAATTCCATCCTGTCCAAGCCTTTGGATAATCCAGTTGATATAGAGGAAGATGAAAGCTCCCACTAATACTACCCCATTTTGTTTACAGCTACCTGTAATCTTCCTACACATCTGCTCATCTAATCCACACTGACTATAGGGAGGCCTGCAATAAAGTGTCCTCAATATAATCATTCCCTTCCTATTTGTAAGTTCTACTTACGTAACTTCACTGGATGAACCCCCAAGAAATATTCTCTTTGAGCACTATAGTTATGTCCTGGATGTTGTAGGAAGGAACTGCAGATGCTGGTTGAACCAAAGATAGACATAAAATGTTCCTCTGCCATGTACCTGCCCTCACCAGCTCATGGTGCCGAGGGAATAATACAGAGATTACCTCTCTCAAGGTCCTGCTTTTTAACCTCTTTCATCGCTCCCTATATTCACTCTGCAGCACTTAATCCCTTTGCATGAAAGTACATCGATTTTGTATTATTGAAATTCACTTTTGTAAAATATACAGCTTTTCACATTATTGTTACATTGTGCTTTCCAATGACAGTACACAAAATAATTCAAAATTCACCTATTAATGTATTTGTGCTTAAGATATCCCGCTTAATTGTTGCAGCATTGTGAAGTACTGGGGTCCCTTTTGTTCTGCAACAGTATTTCTAAATAGGAGGGCATAGGTTTTAGGTGAGTGGGGAAAACATTTATAGGGGAACTGACGGGAAACCTTTATCCACAGACACTGAAGTAGCATGGAGAACAAACTGCCAGAGGTAGAGTCGGGGGCAAGTACAACGTTTCTAAGGCACTTGGACAGGATAGGAACGGTTTAGAGGGATGTGGGCTAGACTTGGTTTGGCAATATGGTCGGCATAGACGCGTTGGGCTGAAGGACCTGTTTCCATGCTGTATAACTCTATGATTCTATGATTCCAGCGCGAAAGGTTGCAAACCCTTTAAATTATGCTGGACCACATTTGTACCAAAAATATTTACCATTTTTTTCACCAACTATACTCAGACAGATTACATCGTATGGAAAATAGGAGAACTCCTGTGTTAAATATTTACACAATAACAATTGACTTACGATTGGATAATCAAAATCATTATTTTGTTATTAAAATTACAAATTTACCTTCAACCTGGTCGGTTCCCTTCTTGTTTTCATTTTTTGCTTCAATTATATCTGTTCAAATATAACAGAGCAAGGCATGAATTAAACAAATGTTTTCAAAAGATTCCTGATGCAACTAATAGGAAATTTCCATCAGGTTGATTCAACTCCTGATGAGCTGAGTGATATTTAACTAAATATATAAATACAAAATGTATCCAGCTGCTTAATTTACGCCACTGCACCATGATGGTTTCTGCCATGATCTGCTACTCGGATGACACATTGTTTTGCATTCATTAAAACATACCTCGACAAACTGGACAGCATTTATCTTCGACGTGAACAATTTCTGTGCAGTTCAGAGGAAGACATAGGATTGGATCACATATTACGGTCCTTTTCTGAAAGAGTAGATAAATGTGCCACATATGAGTATAAGGGCCATGCTAAAAAGGAGCTGGCAAAACAAACACAGATAAACCTTCACACAATGAAGCTGGCTTGCATTATATCACCTGGCAACTACAGGTGGAGCATTTCCGGTCATAATCTGGGGTCCACTGGGACCCATGGGCTCGCTGTTGCCCTTCAAAGAAACAGGAATTTGGATCTTTCTTCAACTGTTCGGGATCAGGTTTAAATTCATGAAAGAGATCGTCTTCGTACTCTGATTCTTTCGGTATGACAAATCCTTTTGACTCGCATTGGTTTTGAATCAGCACCTGAAGAAGATTACAGTTTTAATACATTTAATACATTGGTTCATAATGTTCACAAAATCATGGCCTGCATGGACATATTCACCTACAACTTTATCGCTTGTGGCTAAAGGGATCAGGGGGTATGGAGAGAAGGCAGGTACGATTTACTGAGTTTAATGATCAGCCATGATCACATTGAATGGCGGTGCAGGCTCAAAGGGCCGAATGGCCTACTCCTGCACCCATTTTTCTATGTTTGTATGTTTCTAATAGCCTGGGCTTTATCCATCTGAATATATCACTGCAACTGGGCGGCACGGTGGTGCAGCGGTAGAGGTGATGCCTTACAGCTCTTGCAGCTCCAGAGACCCGGGTTCGATCCCGACTACGGATGCTGTCTGTACAGAGTTTGTACGTTCTCCCCGTGACCTGCGTGTGTTTTCTCCGCGATCCTCAGTTTCCTCCCTCACTCCAAAGACATACAGGTTTGTAGGTTAATTGGCTTGGTGGATGTGTAAAATGTCCCTAGTGTGTGTAGGATAATGTTAGTGTGCGGGGATCGCGGATCCTTCGGGCCGAAGGGCCTGATTCCACGCTGTATCTCTAAACTAAACTAAACTATTGTAATAAGAATGTTATTAAATAGGTTATTTCTAACACAATTCCATCATATCTTATTACACATCATGAACAAACCAGTGGCATTTTACAATTAACCAAAAATTCAAGTGCATTAGTTCGAGACAAACCAACAATTTTCAAATGAAAATGCTGGAATTGCAGTCTGCCTCAGTTTTTGAATGATGGATAGTTTTTGTAAACCAATCTTACTTTTACTTAAAGATGAAGATAGACACAAAAAGCTGGAGTAACTCAGTGGGTCAGACAGGAAAAAAGGAATAGGTGACGTTTCGGATCGAGACCCTTATTCAGACTGAGAGTCAGGGGAAAGGGAAACAAGAGATATAGACTGTGATGTAGAGAGGTATAGAACAAATGAAAGATATGCAAAAACATAATGATGATGAAGGAAACAGGCCATTGTTAACTGTGTTCTAGGTGAAAACGAGTTACAGACAATGAGACTCAACAAGACGACTCTGAAACAACTTAGATGGGGCGGGATGGTGAGAGAGGTTTGTAAGGGTTATTTGAAGTTAGAGAAATCAATATTCATTCATTTGTTTACATACCGGTCCTCGTATCTCTCCTTTGGGATTCAGTTTTGTGCTAACTTGAATAAATGCGGTTCCTCGATTAAGATGCTGGAGCAGTTCCGTGGCGATATCCTTTAATATTCCTTGGGCCTACAAGACCATTACAAAGTACATTCTTTAAACCATTTGTAAAAATCAAAATGGCCATACATTCCATAAATGATTTATGATTTGCTTCAATTTACTTTAATTTTTAAAATACCAATAATTAACTTTGCATTCCATTAGTATTTTAATACAATATCAGTCCGAATCCAAGGCAATATCTTTAGTTTATGCTCAAATCTTACTCAACTATAATCTGTTGGAGGCTGTAATTCTGAGATATAAAATGGACTGTCATCCTAAATATTGATGGGAATTGGGTGGGCAAGATCTATTTTTGAGGCAGACAGCTCCTTTAAAGAAAAATTACATTTTCTTCCAGACTTTAATGAAGGCGTTGTCTTTCTCCAAAGGTCTGGTTCCACAGACATCTGCAGATCAGACTTAGTTAATATTCTTCATTCGAGAGGCTAGATGAAAAGTGTGGATATCTTCATGTACCTATGCAATCGATTTGTTTTTATGAAATGATGTATTTAACTTTATAAACAGTCCATTTGGAGAGAAGTAGACAGTTGTAGTTTGGTGAAGAGGACTGTGAATTCCAATCTATTCTCCCTCAACATCTGCTTCCAGGAACTTTGAAACCAGAATTGGTGGCTGATTCTCCTCTCTAGCCTGTGAATGCTCCATTGGCCAAACTGAACGCAGGCAATTCACAGCACAGCAAGAATCCATGGAATAGTTTGATGTGCTGGCTACATATTTAATGTGTATGTTATCAATAAATAATATTCTGAAGATAGACACAAAATGCTGGAGCACTAGGCAGCATCTCTGGATAGAAGGAATGAGATAGGAGAAGGAACTATCCACAGATGCTGCCTGTCCCGCTGAGTTACTCCAGCATTTTGTGTCTATCTTCGGTGTAAACCAGCATCTGCAGTTGCTGATCTGATATCTTGGTGCTAAACTCTTTAACTCCCCCTCCCATTCCCACACTGACCTTTCTGTCCTGGGCCTCCGCCATTGTCAGAGTGAGGCCCAGTGATAATTGGGGGAACAGCACCTCATATATCGCTTGGGCAGCTTACACCCCAGCGGTTTGAACATTGACTTCTCTAACTTCAAGTAACCCTTGCTTTCCCTCTCTCTCCATCCCTCCCCCTTTCCCAGTTCTGTGACCAGTCTTACTGTCTCTGACTACATTATCTGTGTTTGCTTTGATGTTACCTTCTCCCAGCTAACAGTGATCTATTCTACAGTTTCCTTGATCTCCATTCCCTGTGTTCTATTTTCACACCTTACACTTCCTAATCTATGTATCTCCCTCTCTCTTGACATCAGTCAGAAGAAATGTCTCGACTCGAAACATCACCCATTCTTTCTCTCAAGGGATGTTGCCTGTCCCGCTGAGTTACTCCAGCATTTTGTGTCTATCTGCAGGTCCTTCCTACATAAATAATATTCTGAAGTTGATGCCATGAAAATGTTGCCTTTGGTCAAATTCTGCCCTTCCATGTGGTTGAAACATAGAAACATAGAAACATAGAAAATAGGTGCAGGAGGAGGCGATTCGGCCCTTTGAGCCAGCACCGCCATCCATTGTGATCATGGCTGATTGTCCCCTATCAATAACCCGTGCCTGCCTTCTCCCCATATCCCTTGACTCCACTAGCCCCTAGAGCTCTATCTAGCTCTCTCTTAAATCCATCCAGTGACTTGGCCTCCACTGTCCTCTGTGGCAGGGAATTCCATAAATTCACAACTCTCTGGGTGAAAAAGTTTTTTCTCACCTCAGTCTTAAATGTCCTCCCCTTTATTCTAAGACTGTGGCCCCTGGTTCTGGACGCCCAACATTGGGAACATTTTTCCTGCATCTAGCTTGTCCAGTTCTTTTATAATTTTATATGTGTCTATAAGATCCCCCCCTAACTCCAGTGAATACAAGCCTAGTCCTAGTCAAGCCTAGTGAAGTGATATTGATTTATAAAATGATCTGCTATTTGAAGAAAGTTTTACCTCTGATCCATAGAAACCTTTAAGGAGCCGTTTATGTTCCCCACTGTTGTCATCCATTTCCCCAATCTCAGCAAAGCCATGGAGATGTGCATTGATGGTGATATCTTCAGCTTTATTCAGCCCGGCTACCACTATCTCATAGTGCAGATGACAATGCTCATCCAAAGACAGCCACACATGGCCTGCCGATCCAGTCTTTACCGGGGGCACCACAAACTGTCCAGCTAATGGAATTGGCAGCTCTGTGGAGGAGAAGTCACCTGTATTAGTATTGTACATTCAGCCTAATTCCCTGTATTTTGCTGCTTACATCTGATTTGCTGCAACAGTTAAAAACAACATATGCAAGAAGCACAAAATTACATAAAATAAGAGAGAAAATAAAAGCAAAACAGAAAACACTGCAAATGTACCACAGGTTTTATCAGCAACTGGTGGAAATGCCAACGCATGGGCATGGGTTTAAGGTGAGAGGGGCAAAGTATAAAGGTGATGCACGGGTGCAAGTTATTTTTTTAAAGAGGGTGGAGGGTGCCAGGAACACTACCACCACGAATAGTGGTGCAGGCAGATACGGTAGTGAGGTTTAAAATATTTTTAGTTAGGCACATGGAAATGCAGGTATTGGAGGGATATGGATCACATGCGTGCAGATGAAATTAGTTCATCTTAGCATCGTGCCTGGCACAGACAGTGTGAGCTGAAGGCCTGTCCCTGAGCTGTGTATTCTGTACTAGCTGGAACGAAAAACAAATCATGCTTCTGGCCTGAACCTCAGTCAGATCAGGGATGCGTAAAGAAAGATATAATTTCTGATGAAGAGTTTTCCCAACACGGAAATATATCTTTCTATTTTAGCCGTTGATTGACATTGTGTAACACATCAATGTTTTGAGCAGGAGAGGATCAATGAGCTGTCCAGGGCTGTAATCTGGTCCCTTACACTAAATCAGTAACTCTATGACCAAATTCCAAGCAAAACATCATCCAACCATTCTTTAAACTTGTTTGTTTT